>JAUESE010000056.1:8417871-8438804 GCA_032274725.1 Malacoctenus triangulatus | reverse complement strand
CTTAAATTGGACTGAATGTTTCCTAATTGTTCCATTGAATGAATCTGTTGAGAACTGCAGAAAAGAATCACAGAGGGTGTAAAATTCACTTCTTTTTGAAGTCCAACTTCATCATACTTTTAAGCTTAAAACCTGACCTACTTCCCCCCCCGCTTCTTCGTTTTCTGGTAGAAAAAAAGTATTTGGTTTCTTGATTAATCACGATTTTCTTCACAGAGGCACAGTGAATGTAGATGTTTCGCACACCAGGCATACAAAGAAAACATGCATCTATGACCACATACATTCAAATTCACCTTAATCTGCATGTAGCTGAAAAAGCCTCCCACGTTCTACAACTGGGGTTACGATTGGAGAGGTCAAACACAAAAGCACCACCACTGACAACCTGAGGGTCTTTGAAACTCTCCCTAGCAAATCTTTCTTCACTGTGGATCTCCTGCTGCAAGAGATCAAACGCAAACACAGCAGCCCAATTGAAGAACATTTCTCGAGTCTCTCTGGGTTTCTCGAAAGCCACAACTCGCACTATAACACTGCCCTTCTTCAAAAATGTGCCGTGAAGCACTTAGAAAGTTAGAGTTTCGGTTAAATTCCACAAAAGATCGATAGCCTGCCATTATCCTAACAACACAGAACAAAAATTAAACCACAGAGTTGCTTTTGTCTGTTCAGAAAAGGGGATTCTGTTCCATGTTTGTTGTCAGTGCTGGTCGTCAGTGATCCGATCACATTTTAATCACAGTATTCAGCCTAATCGATTCCAGTTTACCACAGATTGTGTTGAATGAAATATTGTTCTTTCTTCCTACATCGGCAGCAATTACCCAACAATGGGAGCTTGATATCACAGTGTATTAGGAGGCAGGGAGCGCTGTGTTTGGGTTACTTGTTTGCAGCTGCCAGGATTTGAATACAGCAGGCATGCCCTCACATGTGTGGCAGCAGCAGACACACGCCCGCGTGCTCTAAACCAGGCATTCATTTACTTTAATATATTTATACACCCACATGTCCGCTGCTTGCACTGCGGAAAGATGCAGAAAAAAGACAATTGCACACATAAGTAGTGAATGGATGCCTTTTCTCATGTTGTACTGTTTTACTGATTGCTCCAGGCAGCTTACTTATTTTTTCTTCTGCTCCGTCCTCACAGTTCAAGACGAGCAAATCACTGAAATAGGCAGAAACTGAATCACTTTATGTATTATTTTTTATTTATTAGATTGCCATTTGTATTGAATAGTCATTTCTGAAGAAGTTTTAGAGAAGGTGTTGCAGAAAAACACCTGAAGTTGCGTTGTTTCATCTGGTTTTGTGACATTAAAAGATCGATTTGGAAAGGCATGTCTGTTTGTCACATGCAGCACACTGGGAGGAGGACATTTGTGGTTATAGTTTTTCATCATTTCCATTGAGGCAGAACAATTATTATCGCCATGTTGTAAATGATTAATATTCATTTTTTGTCCCAAAGTAAAAATCCTGCATACTTTAACAAAACCCCGGCAAAATCCATCTGTCTTACCTTCCGAGCATCTGCCATTGCTTACAGGGCCGTCCACCTCACGAGTCACAGGGACTTAGCGACATCTGTCCCAACAGATAGAAAATCGGGGTAGGGCCATCCATTCTGTTAACGCTCCAGTGAACTCTGTGTTATGTTCACCATAATTTGCTTTTGGTTGCTGCTGCATCCCGGAATATTGCTTTGCAGCAGCTCAGACAAAGTCGGCTGGTTGTAATGTGTCCCTTTTCGGCCATTCTGCAAGCAGATAATTTGATAAACCTCCAGACGTAATGGCTATGCTGCATCCTGATAAATGTGGGTAATATGACAAGGGACAGAGGATTTCCCTAACAATTTTTGAAGAGAAGTTTGGCTATTAGGCTGATTTGATATTTTCCGGAGAGAGTACATTTGATCTGAGGAGAATGTATTTTGCTGGCATGCGGAGTAACACTCAATGGCTTCTTTTGGTTACGGGAAGGGAAACTCAGATTGTCTGTTTTGTTTCAAGGCTCATTTATGAATGTGGACGTGAATGTTGTTTTGGATTTGTACAGGCAATACTTATTTTCAAATAGCTGGTGTGGTTTGTGATACCAGGTCTGTTCCACAGAGAAAAATCTCCATACATAAATTTGGGTTGCTTACATTCACTGTATTTTTTATAGTACCGTATGCTCTTTCACTCTTCTCAAGCAAGACCAGTCTCCGCTGCACACATATTATTCATAATAACCTCGTATATATTCTTGAAAACTCGTGCCAGGATAAAGTTAGTGAAACTGACCACACAGTGACCCAAAAGCTCACTCTGCAAGTCTTCCATCTCTCATGCTTTCTCTCAATCTTCCGAGGTTAACGCGTCAGCTATTCCTCATATGGTAAAATATGCAATCTGTGCCTGCCAGTCTATGAGCGAGTTTTGGGTTAATCCTCATGAATACGTGACTTTGTCTGCATGAATAAATAAAAACCTGCTCACTGGGTAATTGAGGTGCTGTGCCACTAACAAACGAGGACACAATTTGTAAATGGGATTTTTTTTCGCTCCTCTGATCTCGACCCATTGTGATTTATATCACATGAATGCACTTACTAAAATCATATTGATTCACTATATAAAGAAGATGTGACATTGAAGTGTTGAAGTTTTCCCTCCAGGACTCTGGATAACTTCTATTATATGTCTGTTTTTATTTGAATAATTTATGTCAATTTTGTAGTAGCTCAAGGGCAAAAATGCCACATAGAGTTGATGGCTAATTTTGTGCCTTTTGAAGGGAAAAAAAGTAATAAGCCATGAATTACAATTACATGTATAAGCCTATGTGAATGGCTGACAATAGCTGAAACCCGATGGAGCGCAAACAGTGCAATCTTGAGGACAGAGAGAGACAGGAAGACATACAGGCCAGCAGACGGACTGTGCCCCCACCGTTTCATCATGGCAGTCTCGTCTTCCCAAAGTGTTCAATTTTGTATTTAAAGTGGCCGCAATTATGGTCAATTTTTGTGTTGCGTGTGTAAAGGATTCCATATGTTGATCCCTTTTTATAGACAAAAATGCTGCCTTGTCTGAAGAGGGCTTTTTTGTGATGGAGCACTTAGTAATTTCCCACAGCAGCACCTCTGGTAATTGAGCCAAAAGCTCGAAAAGGTTTCAACATGTCAGTGAAGCCACCAGCGGCCCAGTTATGTAAACAATTATAGATAAGTGTAGCGTTGGCAAATTTGAAGCAATTATCAGACCCTCAGAGCAATTTTGTGAAACACAAAGCAACACAGCATATGGGCTGATAAATCGTAAGTTTATATTTGAACAATTACCCTAATTTAAACGTGTATTAGTCTATTTTTGCTCTTCTGAACACAGAACAGAATTCTTCTTGTATCTGATAAATAATCTCTTGTGGACTAAAATATGCTACTGGACACTTTTCTTTTAGTATACTCTTCTGTTTGAAGAGATTCGTCTCTACTGCTAAAGGAGACAGTGAAGACTCCTCGATCTCAGCAAAGTGAAACGAACACTCAAAAAGTTGCAAGTATGTAAACTTCCTAAGTATACAGCCTTCATCTATAGATCTGACAATGTGCTATGATTTTGAAACTTGCATCCTTTGACTGCCTTGTCTGGAACTCTCACAGCAGGTTGCTTTTTCTCTGTCTTGATCCTATCTGCAAACTAACTCTGTAACCAACCCATGCAGAGCTGAGCTTGCCTCATCTGTGGAGCATTAACCTTCAACCAGCAGATGTCCGACACATGCACATACAGAAACAACAAAATCAACCTTTTTCCACTGACTTTTCTGAACACATATATACAACTGTTTTCAGCACCAATTTGTCGTGATGCCCAAAGACCCTGGACCTCACACTCGGCAATAAATGTCCCGTATGTGGCCAGCAGCAGCAGGTCTACTGTCCCAGTTCAGTGTGATTTGGCAAAATTTTGGAGGTAATGTGAACATTTGTTTTCAGAAAACGTTTTGCACTGTGACTATCTGGATGAAAATCCCATGTTTGGTGCATTTAATCACCCCAACCTCCTCTCTATCTGATCTTTTTTGCCCGAGATAAGCTGTATCCCATTATCATCTGTTCTTATTGGCATCATTACAAGAACTGATAGAAGTAACACAGAGAAATATCACTCATATTAATTAACTTTTTCAAAACACTGCTTTAGGAAAGAAGGTTCAATGCGAATGGAACTGTGGGTTTGTCTTCAGTATTTTTCAAACATTTAGGAAAGGCTCTTAAAGACAGATGCTTCACTGATCTATTTTTAACCATGTAAAACAAAATATATATTTGTGTTACTTCTATACATGAAGTGGTGAGCCAATCACAGAACAGTATCCAATCAGTGCTCAAGTTACATTGATTTTGCCTACTGTAAGTTTTTCTATTTTACCTTCAGTTAGATTTTTGGAAAACGCAGCCTTAGAAAAATTTGGGAAATTAATTTTGTTGTAATTTTGGAAATTAATGACATACCTAATCAGCTTAAAAGCTTTGGTTAAATTCTTGTTTCTTTCACCTTGTTTTCACCGAACAAAAATGCTAATTAAAATTGTTGTATGAACTATTAGAATACCAAAACATTGCTCCGATGAACAGTACCCTGGTGAAAAAAGTCTTCTGTGTTTTAACTTCCACATTCTTCACTCAGTTCACTTTGCCTTGATAAAAAAAGGGGTTTTCTTTTATGATTATGTGTGAGACAATGTTTAAACTGATAGGGCTGCTTTTAATATTGCATGGATTATTGAGGGCTCCAGCTATGGGTACAACAGATCAGTTTGTGTCAAGGACAAAGCCGATTCATGGATTTGCATCACGGATTGGATCAGATCAGTTTGCAGATCAGCAAAAAAACAAACAAAAAAACAGCAGTTATCATTAGGTTAGCATTTGCCACTGTATGATTTACTGACTGCAGCTGAACAGTGTCACCCCGAACTGCAACTAACTAGTCTTTCCTGATTATTTAATGGCCACAAAAGTACTGCGCATCAGGGACCTTTCCAAGGTCCCTTTGAGGGGTCAAAACCTTGTCGACAATCATTTTTAATGCTCTACTGTTAAAATGAACCTAAAAACTGAAATCATTTCTTTCAGAGTTTTGTTTTGTGAATGTTTTTATTGCATTCACTGTTTTTATTTTTTATGTTTCGCTCCCATTATTGTAATAACTCTTGTAATTGCTGTGGAGGCCAACTTTGCCTTGAAGCTGGCAGAAACAATTAGCTCCTTTAACACCAGCTTACTACTGACACGTCCGAACATGTGGGGAGAAAAGTGTAATAATGGCCAACAATTTGAGTTGCTTTTACTGTAACAGCAAAAATACACAATGATTATGATACTCATCTCACAAGATGTGATGACGGAGACTGCCTTGGGACTGAGATAATCAAACTCAGATAGGGCACCTCCAGCTTTTAGCCCATCATTTACCACCACAGCACACTTTTCTGTTGTTCGATATCCCACCAAAGAAAGCCTTGAGAAGTGCATTGATTTCAGTGGGGTCCTGTTTGCCAGTCCTGCCCCTCATGCTTGGTGCTTGACCCACTTATTTTCTCATCTTTCCCTGTTTTCTCATGAGAGTTATGCTTGCACGCTGCTTTTCCCATTACAGCGTGAGTGGATGCAGGCCAAGTATGATTGCATTGCATAGTCTGTCTGTCTCTCTCTCTCTCTCTCTCTCTCTCTCTCTCTCTCTCTGACTCACACAAACACACACATACACACACTGTCTACCTGAATGAGTTAGGTGATACTGGCTCAGTCAGCCAAATAAATCACCAGACAAATTGACATCTACGCCACAAGAGAGACCGTCTTTAAAGGAGTCGTTGAACACTGCATGTACTATAAGGATTTCTGCCATGATGGATATTGACAAAGCAATGTGTTTAAACCAAGGGTTCATACCGGCCAGGTAATTTCACAAAATATTACTGACCATAAGGTGTCAGACATTGGCTTTCCCTTTCCAACTGTTTGGGGAGCTCATTCTTTTCAAGCCTGTAAGTGTAACTCAAAATGAATCACATTTATCACACTCCTAATGCATCAATTCACATTTTTAAAACCTCATAACACACCTGGAGGCAAAAGAGAAAACTGAGAAACTGAGATTCGAACTCTATGAATTTTATGACAAACATCACCCGAACATTAACCTGCTACAAAAAAGACACGCACTTGATTTGTTAGATAAGTTCAAGCACACCTTTATAGGGGCCGCTGTGGCTCAGTTGGCAAAGCGATTTGTCTTCCTATCCAAAGGTTGGTGTTTCGACCCCACCCCCGCCTCCTCTCGCTCTGTCCATGTGCTGAAGGGCCCTTGGGCACCACACTGAACCTCAAGTTGCTCCCAAACATGTGTAAGCACCTTTCACTCAGTGAACACCATTGATGTGTGGCTGTGTAAATGATTGAGTGATTGATTGGCCTCACTTTGGGTGTATTTTTGCCAAACTATTCTAAGATGATCACCAGTGAAATACTCGAGAAACAAAAGCACAATTTCTGCACAGAGCAAATGTTTCCAATTTCTACAAGAATAGACAGTTGTGATTAATGGTTGGTATGAGATAAGTTTGAAAACTCAACATTTAAACATTGATTTTTTAAACAAGTTGGTGATGATGATGTGTCCACTTCATGCACAAAAACACACACAAATATATATCTCATATCAGTGAACTAATCTGACCGAGTGTGAAGCTTTTGCTACATTGTAATACAGTTTCAGAGTTTGCCTGAGGCAGGCTCGCGTATATAGCTGCAAGTCAGACAGAGCACTCCTCTGTGATGCCCTGTTTTGGGATTTAGTTCAGTATGTGGAGAAGCGCAAGATGTGAAGTTTCCTTCTTTAGTAAATACATCCAGGACTACAGCAAAACACAAAACATTGGCCATTAATATTGCATTATAGTAAGACCATTGTTTGTTCGGATTGCAGTAAAGACAATAATATTCCAGAGTACCGAACTAAACACAGCAACACACTTTTCACAGCTGCATCGAATTGTGTGAAACTTTTACCAGAAAAGATGTTTGATAATTATTTATTTATCTGACAGGCGAGACAGAAAAGCAGAGGCCAGAAAAAGGTACGAAGGAGTTTAAGGCCGGAGTTACGGTTCCTTTGGAAGGCTGCATATTATTTCCTATTAGGGTTGAAAGCAGGCTGGAGGCAGGTCTGTGGAGATTCTCCCTTCCTCCCCCGGATTATCATTTTTAAGCAGCTTCCTTGGGCGCATCCAGAACGAGCATTATAAAAGCCGTCTTGGAAAAAGAAAAAAAAAAATAGACCATACCAATTTAGTGATTTCACCAATTTGCTTCCTTTGATATGATTTGCAAAAATTGCTACTCACAGTCAACCAAGCAAGTTTTGGCTCATTTACCCTAAAAGCAAAAGCACGAGTGAGCTGCACTTTGTTGTGTCGAATGCTAAACTTCTCCTGTCCCTTCAACCTCTTCAGCTTTCAGTGGAGTGGCTCATTCAGCCTGAACAAAACAGCTCAGGAAAAACCAGAGCACGATGAGGAGAATCCAATACTTTCTTTTTTTCTCCTATATATAACGAGGGAATAACAGTGACGTTACATCCGAAGGCAATGCAACAAAGCATGGATGTATTTAAGAGCTCAAATACACTTCAGTTTGGAAAAAAAGACATCCAGATCTGACCTCACAAGAGAGTACGGAAGACTCTTTTCCTTTTTAAAGAGTGTCAATATCTCCGAGGATTATACTGCAAATATCAGAGAAACTTCCAACTTTAATGTTTCATACTGTTCATATCCACTGAGGCATTCGTATGTAGTGGTGCAAGTCTGCCGGAGCAGGTCACAAATTTATATTGAAACAGATGGCAAAATTACAATTCAGTATTAGTATTGATCTTCACTGGAGGCTGAACTACAAAGGATCCGTCATGGGAAGCAGTTGCATTTTCAAGTGTCCAGGTTCTGCATGTGAAGACACAGCCCTTTGTCATTAGGTGGAAAATCTGAACATTCTCAGGTACCGACTGTGTGATTTCGCCTTCACAGCATTTGCATTTTTCAACACAGGCAGGATTTGAGCAAAGACTGTGATTGCTCTCTTTGCTAGTTAAATGTTTAAAGAAGACATGCAATTTGAATCGCTGCAGAGCTCATCAATATGAAATTGGACTAGTGGAGGGAAACAAAATGTGAGGAGGCAGCCTCGCAGCGGCTGCGCCCAGATCCACGCTCCTTACTCCATTATCCAGCACACAAAACAGGGGAGACTTTCAGGGAAGAAGAAATCCTCAGGCCACTCCACCTTTTCAGGGTCTTTTCTTGATATCAACATGGTGCTTTCTTGCAAGACAGGTCAGAGTATCTGCAGTTTAAATCTGGGACATAAATGGAATGGCTTTTAAGGGACAGAATGAATCTTTTATATTTCATACATTTTTAAAAACATATGGAAGGATCAGTTATTGATTCACCAAAAACAGTGAATAACCCACTTTGAAAATCTATTGACAATGAATCTCAGCGCCTCATTAAGTCTTATTTTGTGGATTTACATTTGAAATTGACGAGTATAAAGACAGCTGTTAATGTACATGAAGCATTCAATTTCCATCTTGGGAAAACACCACTGGGGGTCTGAGCTTGTTATCTGTCACTCAAAAAATGATCCAATAGCATCCGTAATTCTTCTAAAGCCCACCCGTTGTCTTCTGCCCCCAAATCCTGCTGTGTTTGAAGATGTGTCGGCAGCAGCAAATTATTAAATTGTGTTTTTCATCCTCAAGGGTTGTCAGCAGCCGTGCAACAAACAGAATTTCCCAGTATAATTATGATTACTAGAGGGAAGGTGAGAAGAGAAGAGCTGAGCTGGTAAGGGGAGATCCTCTCGGCAAACAGTGAAACTGAGGCATTTGACAAGTATTACCTACTTAGCTCTTATTGCTTGCGCCGAGCCAGGCCCCAAAATCTGACTTGGGCACTGTCCTAACACAAATGTTGCTCAACGGAATGAAATAATTTGTATGGAGAGACAGTCAGAGTTCAATAGACTTTCTGTCATCGACTCCTTCAGCTGATAAAATGCACAAGGCAGCAGGGCGAAAGGGAGCCATTTGCAGAGTTGACAGATTCCATCATGGATGACTTTAGCATACCTGAGAGCTGCTCTTTCCCTGCCTGCTGTGTGCCCTCTGCGAGCGAGAGGGGTGATGAATCAGGCTTTATGGGCCTTCAGAATGCCGGCGAGGCCAATCTGTGCGAATGGCTGTTAAAATCTGACATAACTTGACCAGGCCCTTTTAACAAGCTCCAAGCCATAGTACACCCACAGTCCAGGCACATTTGTATCATTCTCTAATATCCTTCGCTCTCACAAGCCGCTTGCAGAGTTCCTGAATAACAAACTTGGCAGCAGCTATAAGTTATAATGGAAAACAAATATTACTCCTTGCAGAGGAGTTCATGATCTGGCCTGAGTTGCTCTCCGACTTTTCACCGTTGCTTGCAGTGATGGCAGGATGACGGCCTCTTATCTCAGGCCCTGTTATAGGGAGTTCTCCTGAAACTACTGTTGAGTTCAGCCTCTGTTAGCCAGTATACTGTCGATTGAATTCTTCCTTCCAAGAAAAAGCCAACAGAAACGAAAAAAAAGTGAGAGCAAGACAAAGAAAATATGTTCATATTACTCTGCATATTGTCCTCTTATTTCTAATACAGTGGCTGCAACAGGAGCAATAAAAAATGCACTAACTCATTGTTTTGTTATTATCCAAAGCTGATGAGTTAATCTCTCTGAAGTTGTTTCTCATTTGTTACCACTCCTCCTCTTCCTCCCCCAAGCAGACGAGCAAAACACACACAAGTCACAAAGTTTAGAAAATTAAAAATCGTAATCATAGTAACTTAATAAGTCCAACCACGAAACAATGTTTGGAGTAATTTAGGACAGCACGAATGTAAAGTGGAATGTTTTTAAATTAGTATAAATTAAAGTTGTGCTTGATCATATTGGAGTAACAAAGGATTGTGTATCACAGGACATACATATTGCTTTCTTTTACCTGCGACAGTATTTCGAGTACAGTCTTTTTTTTTTCATGCCTTTTTTTCATCCTTTTTTAAAATCTGCCAAAATCAGCAGCTGCAGTGCGGCTGCACGCTGAATCCTCAGCTCCTTTCTCCAGTCACTCTTAGTTTGCGTTGCCACAATATCATATCAAGAAGTTCTCATATCCGTAAAAGCCTCCTAATTTTTAGTTTTTCATACATCCATCACGTTACCTTGACAACAGGCTTGGCTAATCCGTGATGCAAAAGTGGGCCCAACTGCTGAGCCATGGGAAAGTCTAGATTGATGCACAAAGTGGTAATATCACCTGGACTTTGGAGTCTGATGTCTCCTCGCTCTGATCTTCCCCCTGAATATTTCTGTTGATGTTGTGAAGTCACTTGTGCATGTGTGCGTGTGAGTGCGTGCACGTGGGTGCATTCTGCCAGTGGTCTGGCAATCACAGGGAATAACACAGCTCCATGATTGCTCTGCCCTTGAAAAAATTCTTTTCCCAGTTGAACTCAAAACAGCCTGAAGCCTTTCTCACCAAAACTCAATATTTTTCCTGTATACATTCGACTATTGGTGGACAAGAAACATAAATGAAACTAAAGAAACAGAAGTGTTTGCAGCACCAAATTACAGTTGGACACATACAGCAGATCACACAATCTACCTGCACACAACAGGGTAAACAGTATGAAGACATTGTGATGCAACAGAGTGAGCCAATTTTGACATAAGAATAAGACAGTGGAAATATATGAAATGATAAATGCTGTATCATGTAATAATAACACACTATTCCCTCTTTGTATTTAAAATCTCTGTATTTGGAGCAAATGTACTTGAGCACATTTGAGGATAACCGCTGTTTACATCCACGTGTCAGCTGTTTTTTGTCTATTTTTCTGGAAGCAGTTTAGAACTGACGGGCTTTTTCTTCTTGTTAAATGTCACTGACAGGTTTTGACATGAAAACTTAAGTTAGCAGTATCCAACCTGTCATACTGTATTTGTAAACAGCTTACGTTTCCTTCTCTGAGCTTAGAGGAAAGGAGGCGAAGCCTGACAGCAGACAAGGGGTTTTAACAAACATCCTCACATGCATACATAATGCCCCGTTTCAAAAAAGAGAAAGTTTGCCGCTCCATTTCATACGTAGCGTTTCTGTGGGCGCCCAGGGGATACCTTCTGTCCGCAGCTTCTATGGGTTGCATGCACTATACTTAGCAACCCTGAATCATACTGTATAGCAACACAGTTCAGCACTCCCCCTATCTCTGCATCAAGGGAATGAATGATTTAGTGTAATGAGATTATGCCTCCTGAGGAATCCATGTGTCCACGCAGAGTCAAAGTTTCTTGGAATAATCCATCTCATGATGAATTACTTAGAGTTTTTGCAAGATGAACTTTGGTTGTCTGGGCAAACTTTGGGCATCATGCTTTGGCTACATCAGCAGCTGCATGCCATGCCCGTGTTCTGTGGATATTGATTGATGTAGCCGAGCAGTACGAACGCTGTCCTACACAACGGCAGACAAGGCCGATAGAAATCCTGTGGATTTCTATGGCTCAAGCAGGTTTAACTCATCAGCAGAAGAGGAATCTCCTCGGTCCTCAGGGAGTTGGACTGGGGATACATCAAGGGCAGGTGTGAACAGACAGGTGACCCGTGACCTTTGCCTCCCACTATCTGACCTTGGAACGAGATTTCTGTCTCTGAGCTGAGGCTTAAATCTTCCTCACTAGATCAATTTGATGATGTATAGAGTGCAATGCAGGAAGCTTGGGATAAGAGCTCAATATCTAGGTATAAAGAGACCCAGGGGATGCGGTGTATCTGTGAAGTCACCTTTCCGTTTTCTACATATTTCAGATCAGCTTAAGCTGCTTAAATCTGAAAGTTAACTGAAAAGATACGGGATCACCAGGAGCTACAAAGATGTTCAGTTCACAACTTCCAATGTGAGGCAGCATATTTGCATTTCTTGAGTTGGATCAAAATGTTGAGGCTTCTATGCAGCCATTTCAGTGATTATTTTAGTTCACCTTACATAACAGTAATAGGCACATTTCAATAAAAGTGCAAAGTAAAAATCTTCAATCAGAAAACTGACTACAAAATATATTAGTAAAGGAGAAACAAGGAAAATAGGTAATACAATCCATGTTCCAACCCTGAAAAGATTGAATTTAAATGTTTTCTAACAAAAATCCAAGAGCAACTTCCACCGTGCCCAGTGAAAAGCACACAAGCAGAAGAAACTTTGTCACATCGACTGGGCAGCTTGTTCTAACAAAGGATTAAGAATGGCTTGAGTGTCAAAACACAAGCCCTGAACACAGCGATGATTCATAAAGTTCAAGACATGCCTTCTAAGCCTTTTGTTTCTTTGTAAGCAAATCTGTGACCACAGAAGAAGAATGTAAAAAAAAATGAAAAGGCAATGATAAATAAATAAAGAGTGAACAACTTTAATATTGGCTGCTAGCCAAAGTTAAATCCTGTTTTGATAAACAAATTGTCACCATTTGTTTGGATGCTATAAACTATTAAAAGAGATGAACATATAATAAATATCAAAAACTGCTTCTGGAAAAACTTTTTCACCTAGTAGGGTTTGTTGCGTACTTTTTTGAGTGGGTAAACATGATGTGTTTCTAAATTTGTAAATTTTTGGTAGCTTTGAACTGACTGAAAGCTAAGTGGTTCTTGGGGACACTGTTGAAGAACTTGAGGTTATTTCAAATGAATGTTAACTGAAAAATCAGTGAATAAGTGCACATCTTTCCTAAAACATTAATTTAAGATCTCAAAAATTATGGGAATAGTTCACTACCTTTTAACATTGCATCTAAAAGTTTATCTATACTTGATCTTATCATCACATGGGAAGAAAATATGTATTAATATTTCAGTTGCATTTGAAGTTTTCAGAGAGGTCAAACAGAAAAATCCAGATTTTTTTGAATTCATCAAAGCACAAGTGTTAAAGATTACGGAGCCTCACAACGATAATAAATCTTAGATAGTGAGACAGCTAATTATAAATCCACTATGTTTTAGAATAACTTTACTGCATGTAAATACAATATTTTTCAACACTAACTGTAATTGGCACTTGTGACTAGGCGGCATGCCGGGCAAAAACATCAACCAGGTGGGAGTTTGAAATTTCTCACCTTTGGAAGGAGTGAAAGTAAGCAGATGGCAGGCCTTTAGGGTCCATAGCACATTGTCGACAACGAATTACAGTCCAGAGGGGAATGGGATGGCTGATAACCTCCATCCCATGGTTCCATCTGCTGAATCCTAAGCAAGGACAGTGCATGCAGACATGCAAACCCAGACAATGACATCTTGCAAATGCGATGTAAGATTGCACAAGATGCAGCGTCGTGGGAGTCATTAATTTCCGTCATAATGTGAAGGAGCCTCGAAAGAAAATGTACGTGTAGTACTGTGAAGCGGTGCTTTATAATGTCCCAATAAAACATATATAGTTCGAAGAAAAATGGATTCGCCGTACTTCTCCATGAATTGCTATAACTGAATATCTGACAGAAGGATGATGGTGATGTAACAAACTAAATTAGATGGCCATTCAAAAGGACTCAAACTGGCATTTGTACCATCAATAGAAAGCAATCTCCACACTGTTTTCATCTATTCAAAGCCCCTCTGTATGGCTCTTTTGGGGTGATCTGGAAGAAAAGACTTTTGAAATAGAAAGCAGAAGGTGTCAGGAAGCACATGCCAAGCCCAAGTCTGCCTTTTGTCCCGCTGAAACAAAGTGGTGTGTCATGTTCTATACATTCACCAGGTTTCAAAACAGGCTTTCATCACAATGGCACCATCTAAATCCTATTGTGGCAGAACAAGGCAATGTTCTCGGAATCACACACAAAAAGAATAATGTATCTAATTGCAGTTCCTTCACTATATTCTCCAACTGGGTTTAATCTAGCTCCATTCATGCCCATGCTAATCACAACGTGGTGGGAGAAGCAGAATTACCGCCAAACATAACTCAGGCTGTTATAATTACACAAAAGGCATTGGCAGCAACCCCCAAAGCAAACAATATAAACTACATCGACACAACATGTTGTTTCCATTCACGTCTCGCTTTGTCGGGACTCTGAAGAAAAGTGGACACTAGAAATTCACTTTGACCTCCTTCTCCAAAATTGCAACCAGCCGCTCGTTCTCTACAAAACCAGCTACCTCCACAAAATTGGTCGGCCTATTTTGTATGTGACAGGGGGGCTCCTCTCCTGCCACACTTCAACGAAGAGCAGCTACAGTAAGAAATCAAAGCCTCTGTCGAAACAACAGCTGTTTCTACTTATGTAATGGCTGCGGGATGACTGTTCATATCCTGGCTCGTTGAAGCTGTCACAAATCATTAATCTCGGGCCTGTCTGTGGGGCCACGCTGTCAAGTCGCCTTTAGACATCTGTGGTTTGACCGAAGCAGGACGTATCACTTAAACAGGTGCCTCCTACCTTTGTAATCGTATAAGAGATTTTCAAGTAATTCATCCCTCCCTGCAGCAACTGTGCCATTAATCCATGTTGGTTAATGAACGCTTGATAAAACTGACACTTATTGTATGCATCAAACATCTAAGCAATGTGAAATGATAGACACTGTAAGCAGAATATTTTCTGAGCTCTTTGTTGTTCAAGGACATCTTCAGTGAGAAAAGAAATAGTAATAAAAAAGAAAATTAAGATTTTCAACTTATTGTCGGGTGAACACAAAAGCCAGCCAGAGCGTTCACTGCAAGAGTTTTCAAGTGTGTCTGCGGCCACTTCACGTGCAGAGTCAAGTCAAGGTATGCTGCAGGGTGGATGTACTGCTGCTATCGCTGTGCAACACACAGCTCTGTCAAGGCACCTCAGACCATTCAGCACATCAGTGGGTTTAGAAGAATTAGAGGGTCTTAAGTAACTTTTAAAACCCAGTGAGACACTGAAATGCAACACTGAGGGAGACCACACGCCCTCTACTGGTGGCAAAAAGCAAAGGATTTGAAATGGTTTGGTTGAGACTTACCTATACCACTTTGTGCGATATACAGTATATCCGATTACCTCAGGTTTAGATGTCAGGCATCCTATCTGCATGCTCCATGAATTATGCATGTATTAGGATGGTGTGGGCGATCACAGATGTGAATGCATTTCAAGCAGAGTACATTTAAATACTATTAAAGTGAATTATTGAAGGAATTTTGAATGGAACATGTAGACTGAGGTGCATTGTAAAAGGATTATAATAGAAGGTATTTAATTCTCTTATTTGGTGCTCCGCTTATTGCAGATATTCTGCAAACTAGAGCAAATAAATAATAACAGCATTGAACCGTTAAAGTGAGATGTACAGTTTGGCCCAGCTCATAATTGCTTTTTCAAAGACTAGCCTTGGAAGTAATTAGAGGTCGGAGTAAAAACACAAACCATTCAGATAATCAGCCTGCCATTAACACCTCAGGGGCTGTATTCTGTTATCAGCTTGACCCTACTTGGAACACACTCTCCCCACCTGATTTGCGGACTCTTTAGACACAAAGCGTTCTTGGATTGATTGGTGCAAAGGTCACTATGTTATACTTGCGGCATATTTGTGGTCCAGAAAGTTATTGACTAAATAAAATGGGATTGTACCATGCCTTTCAGTGAGGCTGCTGTTCAGCGTCCCTGTTCTGAACAGAGAAGCTAATTAAAACAGTACCTTTTTTTCCCCCCATCCAGAAACAAAATCTCCTTTTATTGCCTGACCTTTCCACTGACAAACTTATGATTGAGTGAGTAATTCATTATGGAGAGAAACTCATCTTTATTGATTGAAACAGTTTGTAGGAGGAAAGAAAAGGCTGAAAGGTGTATTATGATGAATATAACCACAACCATCAGGCTACACACCACATTGTCAGGTGCGACCTCCAGGTTGTTTTTTCCTGAATTACTTCTATCAGGAGACTTTTGAACTACTGAACATTTAAAAGAGCTTAGAAAAAAGGTATTCAAACTGAGGCTAAGCTTTTCATAAATAATTATTCAATTACTATAAAAAAGAAATTAAAAAAATATTTAATGTGGACAAGAAAAAAAACCATTAATTGTACTTTACCGTTCCACTGCAAACACCGAACATTTCTCAGTGCACCTGTGTGACTGTCATCACTGGTTATGGAGACTTTTCACGTCAAGCCCATAGTGAGAAAAACATGGATGAACCCAATAAGACCACATTGCATGGTTCGATGGATTAGAAAATGGGCCGATCAGAGTATAGATAGGACCGAAGTTGTGTGCAAAAAGAGCAACGGAGAAAATTGCGTAACCAGTTGAAGTCTCCGGTATCACCTAAACACAGAACATGGAGCAGCTAACATGGGTGCCAGAGCTGAAGACAAGGTTTTTCATACAGTACGCGCAGGCAGCGCCGCCAACCAACATTTAACCAAGTGACAAGTTTGAGTGCCAAGATGAGCAAGTCCAACAAAGTCGCATACTCTCCCTACAAACATGATAAATGGCATGATTTTGTCATTTAAACATCGTTCTTGAGGCAGCCATCCACCAAAATTTGTTTCAGTTGAGAAATGTTGCTACTTGTTTCCTTTACTGAAAGGTAATGTGCTTACAAATAGATTAGCTGTGATTCATCAATTCCAAAATTCTGACTTAATTTGCCATTTTTTTTCTTAATCAAGACCTTACAGAGGTGTGGAAGCAGCCTGTTAGTGTTTGCCATGAAAAAAAGAAAGAAACTGTCAGAAAGTCAAAAAGCTGTTGATTTATGTCTCACATGTATAAGGTGTGATGTGAATGCATTATGCCATTTGTTACAGACACACATGTGGCTGTGTGGATAAATGATTCATGGTTGTTTGATTACAAGTATAAAAGGAGGGGGAAAAACAAGCCTAATGTACGCTTGCCTTCAAATGCCAGTGACTTGACAGCTTTAAAGGAAAAACAATACTTCGCTCAGTAGGAAGTCATGCAGTTTTATTTATGGTTAATTTAATTTATTTACAGTATTTCAGCTTTAATAATTGATGCGGCATCCATGGATCATTCTTTTCACAACACAGGAAAGACGGCATCCTGTTTAATTTTGTTATTTTCCCATTAAACCTGGGAAAACATCAAAGGCAGAATGATTTAATTAACAATGTGGAGAGTCTGTGTACAGCCGTCTGCATTTTGCAAATTACTCTTTGCTGAGAATAAGAGACTTATCAGGCCCATACAGACATCGCTGCACACCTCAAAAGAAGTTGTGTTGACACAAGGAAGGGGGAAATACATGTCTCCCCCAGACAGAATTATCCACTTCACAGGTATTTTCAGTTTACAGTTTTCAGGTTGAAAAATTAATACTCTTTCTTCTTCTGCCAGTGGAGTTTACAATTCTTTGTTGTGCTCACTGTGAATTGCAGACTGAATAAAAAGTAAAAAGGGAGTTGGTGACATTAATGGGAAATCTCGGTGATTTGTTCCTTATAGTACTTCAGTCCTTGACAATTGTTTTTGACGCTTCAGTTTTTCTTTTGTGATGATTTTTTTTCTTCTCCTGCCACTTTGACTTGACAGATTTCAGTCTGTTTATTTCACCAAAGGTCAAGATGTAGAATACCACAAAATACAAGAAGTACTCCCAACCTGTTTATTGATAATGAAGGTAAACATTTCAGATGGGACACGTTGACAACTTTAAATGTTAATTGTCCCACATTGCTCTTTACAAACATTACACAGAATCATAGAGCAAAAGATTTAAAGGGGACTGAGGCCAGACAACTCTCACTGTCTGTGACCACTGAAGACATTGTTGGAGTTGCATCACAAATGCCAACCATTCAGACCTCACCAGTGAGGTCCCTCCTCTCCCTGTTTAAGAAAGACTAAAGACTCCCTGTTCAACCTCTGATTTACCGAAAACTTCACGGTGAAGCCAAACACTGAGAGATAAACACGGGAATGGCAGCCTTCAAACAAAGCCATTGGCCATTATTCCAGGTCAAGGTACAGGACTGTCTAATTCTGCTATTTTCTTTTTGTTTTCTTCACATACGATTAGGTGTGAAGTCCAATCATGCTTCTGTAACAAAATATGAACAAAAGTAACTTTAGTCGCATGCTTGCAAATTATCTTATTTTAGATATCCAAGAGAGATGACACCCGACCCTCCTCGATTCCAACTACAATATGTTAGGAGAGAGTCACTGTAAGAGTTGATGTGTGGGAGCAGAGTGGAAGTGAGAGAAAGAGAGAGAGAGAGAGAGAGAGAGAGAGAGAGAGAGAGAGAGAGAGAGAGAGAGAGAGAGAGAGAGAGAGAGAGCGCTAACTATGTTACGGAACCTCCTGCATGAAAACATCATGAGATGATGTCAAAGGTTTATTTTCATCACTGTATCCCCCAATGTCTTTTACCAGCAGTGGAAGGTCCCTGATCCCGAGTGCGCTTTAATAAAGTAGAATACCTGCCATTGTCTCAAGATCAGAGTGCAATCTGGGAAAAAGAGGAAGATAAACAGCGACAAAACAAAACAAACAAGAGAGAGAATAGCAAGAAATTGAGTCGGAGTAGAGACAAATCCAGAAAGGGAGAATCTTTTTGATTTTCTTTCTAAGGGTGACACTTGGAGCCAATTCAATATCAGACCTGTGTTTTCTGCGGTGTTCCTCCTCCTGCTTGACATTTCTGGGTTAGATAGTGCCTATTACAGGTTACTGTTGTCATGTTTCACATAAATTCACATTAAGATATTTTGAGAAAAAAAATGGTCCGTTTTTTTTTTCTCAGCGGAGGACCGATCGTGTTCTATTATTTGAGGCATGAACATGTTAGGATGGGTGATGGGACAGGAGCAGCTACAATGTGATGATGGAAGTGTCACCTGTGATAGAATCACTTTAATTACATGCATGTGCTAAGTTGTTTCTCAAACCCTGCCCATTGTTTTCGCGTGTGCTGTTCTTTGAATGGCACACTGATGCACATTATTTTATGGGACAATGATGAGAAAGCATGTGGTGCTTAATCATTTATTTTAATAATCATTTTAATTAGAGCTTAAATCAATCACATGCGACCTTTGGTAACGTCTGATGAGCAACTACTTTCTTGAAATGATGAACAATAAAGACTTCAAAACATGGTGACAGAGGCTCTACTTTGGAACAATATTAATCAAAACAAAGACTTTTACCACGACTCTGATTTCAAAACAACAACAATAATGACAACAATAATAATAATCACCATCACCACTTATTTCCTCTTGATTCCCCTTCCTGATTTTGGTGTGTACCCTGTCTGTTTATTGCAGATGAGAGGCATTGTTGAGGGGGTGGCAGGCATGTTGGAGGGGGAGCAGGGGGGAGGAGTGGGAGATTGAATGTCATCAATCAGCATTAACCATCAGCTCTGAACTATTGACTGATGATTCACTACGGCAGAATCTCCTCTGACTCGAAAATGAAAGGCAGCAGCGGCAGCCGCAGCAACTTGAGGCAGAGACACTCACTTGATTGGCACCTCATTGAGTCTGGCAGGGGAGCCTTTGATTGCACTTGCTGTCAATATCACATAATTGTTTTTCTTACATACATGGTGCCCCTCTCTTACTTTTTGCAGCACGCTCCACACTTACATTGTACAACCACTTTGTGCGATCTGCCATTTGCCTAGAATTTTTTGGAGCAATTTGATGCATTTGCATTTGTTTTTCTTTTCGTACCGTCCCTCTCTTGTTCAAATTGTGAGCAAAACTGGAATGGTCTGTGTACCATCACCTAAAATGTCATGGAAATATCTGCATGCGAAGATTCATAACCCACTAGGCAGCAAGATTAGCAGCATATGGTTATAAATCTGTCCTTCCCAGGGTGTGCTGGAGAAGCCAGTTATGCCTTGAAGCTTTAATTGGCCCCCTCTCAATTATCACATTAAGAGACCGACCAGAATACATACACTGACCGGAGTCCTGTCTCATCGTGTATTCACCAAAGCCCGACTCGAATTGAGTTTAAATCTTAAATGGCACCCGTAACTGCCAGAGGAACTATTCAGGGCTGAGAGAGCAGCCCTGTTTTCCACCCCAAGGTCAGGCGAGAAGATGAGATTTAATTGAAATTGAAACCTTCTACCTGATAGTTTGAAATAATTAGCAATGTCAGGGTGGAGAGAGGAAGAGCCAGCAATGAGGGGGAAATATAAAGGACATCAACCTCAGATAAAAAATGACAAGTCATCAATTTTAGTGAATTGAATGTCACTGTGATTGACTGGACATGACTCTGGACGTCGCACAAGGAACTCAAACAAGGAATGCCAACAAAATGAAGGGGACTGAAACTTTGCCAAAGAATTATAAAAAAGGAGTGAAATTTTTTTCAATAAAAGGCCCTTTACTCGGGATGCCACTTTAAAAGTCGAGAGGTCAGCAAATATTCATAGAAAACCAAATCTACTCTGACTACATGGTGGTGAAAATCATCTATTCTGTACTGGTGGGTTTCTCCTCCCACCCGTAAAACAAACTCTCACACCCTCCAACCCCGAAAGACTTTAGAAGTCACTTCATCCGGTCCCAACATTTCCACACCAGTTAATAAAGAGGAAATGAATTGTATCAGTGTTGCTGTCTTTGCTCATGGTGAATAGGAAATTATCATAGAGATGGGTATTGGTGCCTTTACACACTGAGTTACATCGAAAGAGAGAGCTGGTTTCCGTTACACACACACACACACACACACACACACACACACACACACACACACACACACACACACACACACACACACACA
>JAUESE010000056.1:8405863-8417727 GCA_032274725.1 Malacoctenus triangulatus | reverse complement strand
GTGTGTGTGTGTGTGTGTGTGTGTGTGTGTGTGTGTGTGTGTGTGTGTGTGTGTGTGTGTGTGTGCGTGCGTGCGTTTGTGCGTGCGTGCATGTGTGTGTGTGTGTGTGTAAAAAAGGGTGCAACAACTGACACAAAGAGGTTGACACCACAGGATAAAATATATGTACAAATGTCCTCAGGGTACGACAAGCACACAAAATCAAAGATGCTGGGTGTTTATAGCTGATAGTTAGCGCTCTGGGCTAAACAGTGTAAAAGACATCGAGGTCAATGGGTTGATGGCGGTCCCTGTAGTGCAAAGTGGCCGTGTGGCTATTTTCACTGTCTCCTCCTCAGTGGACACTCGTAACCACTGGAGCTTTCTCCTCATCATCACTGGCAGAATATAATCAGTGCGCCTACTTTCTGCTTTTGGCCTTTTATTCGAACATAATACAATTTTTTTTCTGTTTAAACCCAAAGAGGAATTGTTAGATAGGCCAACAAATAAATGTAAGCAGTGATAAAGAAACTAGGAACAGCAAATGTTTTTTATCTCTCTTATTAAAACAATATAATCTGATAAATAAATAAACAAATGAATAAACAAAAGAAATTACATTTTAGGACACAAACATGCTCATTATTATGATCAGTAATTGAACAATGGAAGCAATTTCCAAGTGTCACAGTTGAATATAATGTAAATCGCAATGTCTGTGTTTGTGCAACTTTACTTAGGATGTAATTGTGGCTTCATTTTGAATAAAATCACCCTCACATTGAAGGGTGCAACAGTTTATGAACATCAGCAGCCCTGTGTGATACTGGTAATACTGTCTGCAATGCCAATTAATTGTGTTTATGTAAGAAAAACAGGTTTTTTTTGTAAGTGCAGACAGCCTTATGTTTATTTGGTCTGACAGGGAAAACTGTAATGAATGGTTTGGTTTGCTTCGAGCACGGATACAAACAGCAGCAAAACGAGCCTTTTTCTCTCCTCCAGTAATGAAGTCACAACTGCAACAGTTATTTTAAGTATCAAAGTATTTTAAGTATCAAAAATGTTTGTCTCCCCTTGCAGCTTTTTTTTACTCATCTCCACAGATTTTGAACGATGCTCTAGTTTTTATTGCATTATTTCTGGATTTAACTTCGCACCTCTTTTTTTTTTTTCCATTTTGCCTATGTTTTAGTAGCACCCGCGTGTCTTTCTGGATCTGTCGCTCTTTCTGTTCCGAATGTTTGTTGACAATGTCTGCACTCAACACACCCAAAATAAAGTGTGCAGTGACAGAAACATTAACACAAGCCACTGAGTACCTCTGTGATTTTAGTGGGAGCGTATCTGTCAGCCAGGGCCTGGAGGAGGAAAGCGCAGATATCTGAACATTGGAGGACTGGTGAAGGCTTGTGACAGTCAACATCAAAACAGTGAAAGTAAAGCTGTGATTTATTGAATGTGCCGCTTGTGTCTCCTTTCATGTTTGCAAGCGATACATTATATGACTTTTCTCCTGCTTTCAAGAACATGGCGACGCGGATGAATTAAACATGTTAAGCAGGAACAGGTCTTTCTCTGAAAGCCTTACCCTTTTCACGATAACCCCTTTTTAGACATTCAGTGGACTTATCACAGCGTATAAATAGGACAGAATTCATTATTCAGGGGAGGTTTCAGTGAAAAATTAATAGTTGTCCCCGGAGGAGGGTCTGTGGTGCTTTGGAAAAGGAAAACCTTTAAAGTGTACATGCTCAGGGGGATCTGGAGAGAGTCTGCCCCTCATATTAAAACCTTTACCATGCTGCGCTACACATTGATACTGCAAATGTAAGTTTGCTCATCACTAATGAGTGTGACTAATACCGTATACAGTCTGCATTCATGCCTAAGCTGTCTGCAAAATATTTCCAAGAGGGGGAAAGAAAAGAAAGGCGAGGAGGGATGGCATGAGCGTCTGCCTCTGACACAGACACTGTGTACAGATTACACATTTTCAGGAGTGCCAGGCAGGACAAAACTGTGAGACTTGAGCTGTTGACATCTGAAGAGTCTCTTTTTTTTTGTCAACACGCTGAATGGTTTTACTCAAAAACACCTCACTGTACAATAAAACAACATCCGAGGAAAAAAAAGACGAAAAATAACTGAAAGTGTACCCCTCTCAGCTTTGTCACATAAGAGATTACAATTTTCACCATGCCCAGATTACTCATGCTCCGGATCCATGCTGCCGCCAGTGCTGAGTGGTTTTCAGCCTGCCAGTTATCAGTTGAAAGATGGGCTTCACGATGCCTTTGTATCCACTTTCTATCTGCCTGGCCATGGAGGCAATAACAGTAATGTATGGCTAAGGGAAAACAGAGCTAATCATCAATGACTGCAAGATATATAGCATATACAGTGGCACCTTGTTTATTACCCTCTCTTCTCCTCCCGCTGTATCCGTCGGCTATACAGGCAGGCCGCCGTCTCTGAGAGCTTCTTCAATGTTAATTTGATTCATTCTTGTTTTCCATAATAATTGGGGGCAATGGGTCAGTGTGATGAATTTGCTTGTTACATGACACGGGATGTAGCGTGTTGGTCGCTGCTGTACAATTTGTCTCTGCACTCGCGGGTCCATCATGTGAAACATCATGTGAAACCCGTGCCTCGTTTTTTTTTATTGGCAATTGTCAGAAAACATCCAGTGGTTACTGTCTCTCACTGCAACAGGTTTATATTATCCACGGACCAGCTTATGCCTGAAACCATCCCCTAATTGGATTTTAAAAGAAAGCTAAGAGTGTTATGATCGACATTTAAATGTTTAGATCAGAGTCATCTCCTAAAAATCATCATTGTTTAGACAGTATCCCTGCTGGAACAATCCAATCTCTTTGCAAATATCAGACTGCCACGTCAGGTCCCACTTAATCAGACCATTTTCCTTTCTTTTTTAATCCCTCTAAAAATATTTCCACTTCCTTTTCACTCGGCTCTCTTTATTTTCATTTCCCAGACCACACTTTATCTGCACTATATGGAAATGCTCCGACATTCATCTATGTGCAATGAATTTTAAGGTGGATTATCATTATTTTTTGTCTTATAAATATACATTTATGTATTGCTTCCTTGTCAGTAACAACACGGCTGCACTATATAGTTGCAGTATTACAAAGCACATGTGCAGAGTCACAAAAAAGGATGAATGGCTTTCCTTGTATGAGATTTAATACTGAGAGCATCAGTGTATGCGTGCGTGGGCTTGTGTGTGTGTGTACACCTCCACAAGCAGAGTGTGTTTCTACCCCCCATAGAAGCTCTGTGCCTCCTCCTCCGTGTGTCATTGTGGTGATGAGCGCTGATTGCAGATTGTTATGGTGTTTGCACCTCTCATCTATCTGGCCCACGCTGGGTATTTGGCCAGGCCTGATTGTGTTGATGGTGACACCGGCATCTTGTCCTCGGGTGGGGAGGCCCAATAGCGGTCCAGACATAATGAAGGAGATGTAATCAACCAATGTCACACACAAAAAGTCAAGTGTAAGAAAACTGTTTTCTGTGTTCTGCCCTCCCAACTGTGCTCCCCGTTGATGGAAATCACGCGGTTGCGGTTGTTGATGTTGGGGCTTGTTTTTTCCTCTTTGTTTTTTTTGTAGACATTTTTTGCTTAGCCACAATAGAAATTTAGTGGCTTTTGTTAGTCTCTTTGTGTCCTTGACAAGTAAGGTGAATTGGAAAGAAAAAAATTACATTAAATTAGCTCTGTACATTTGGTTTGTGTTGTATATTCTCAGTGGAGAAATTGGTGCTTCAACCTACAACATACTTTTAATCAATGGCAACAAAAAGAAAGAAGCAAGTGTTTGGCACTTGGTTGTTCAGGAGATCCTTTCTCTCTTTGTGCACTTTGTCCTCTCGCTGTGCTTTGTTATTTGTTTTGGTGTTCTAATCTCTGCCAAGTCAATAATATTCTTTGTTGTCTGAAATTGTGTGTCGGGAACAAAAAGGCCTCCTCCTTTTGTTGAAAGTACCTGTCTGTGACTTTTCACTCTCTCTCAGTCTCCTAGATAAAGTAATCATTAGATGTTGTTTTCTGCCTGCAATTACTTTCTGTTACAATGGGTCAAACACTAGGAAAGCAAAAGGGGTCGAGAGAAGACAAGGCTAGATGGATTACAGGCGAGGAACTGTATAGGTCCCACAAGTGCTGATAAATACGTATGTGGCTCAGAGACTCACCGTTGTCAGCAGCGTCTCAGTAAATGCATCAAAAGTAATTAGTCTAGAGTATATATAGACAACCTCGGCCCCTTCTTATCTGCGTCACATTGTCTCTTTTAAAAAAGGCCATTCATTACATCAGGCACTATTTGTTTTAGGTGTGAAAAAAAAGGAGGGGACTCAAAGGCTGTGGCATTTCTTATATCTCACTTTGTATCAATGCCGCAAAGAAAGGCAGGAAAATTTATGGTTCAAGGTAAAAAAAATCCACACTACTGCTTTTAAAGGCTGTCATTAACATCCTTTGCCATGCTCTCCTGATGCCTCATAATCAATGAGGAGAATGACCAGGTGATGACAAAAGGTTGCACGGATGGAATTTGGCCATTCTTATCACACTTCGATTTTAAAATTGTGTTTGAATACAGTTTTAAAGAGGCCACGACAAAGTGTTTAGCTCAGCACATCTCATAGATCTTAATGCACGTCATCCACCTACATGACACCACTGACCTCTGTGTCATAGCTGATCTGCCTTCCAAAGCCCACGCCAAGTTTTTATTGCCTCAATGGAATATTTACTTCATCCACCATGCCCTTGGCTGCAGTGACAATGACAGCTCTTATTGCCTTCACCAGGGATTATACTGTACCTCTTACTGATAAAAGTAAAGAAAGCAAAAAGCATTCGAGGCTGACATGCACGAAGTTCATTTTCAATGCGACTGCCATATACGCAGTCCTTATTCACAGAGGCCACGGACCTCTTCAAAGAGCTTGCATATTCTTATTTCATTACCAAAGTGAGGGAGGACTTTCAGGTAAGCAATGTTTTTACCCTTCAGAAACCCGTCTCTCCTGAATTAGCGGCATCCTGAATACAACATGAGTTCATGTATGAGTGCACATCATCAGAATCATGAATCACTCTCAAGTGTGCATCATAAAAATGAGCCTCGAGAAAACGGAGGATGGTGAAAATGCAACCAGCATGTAAGTGAGACACCATGTGTTTCTGTGAAAGTGAGACACCCGATTCTCCTTCAGATGATGATTACCAGAGCTGCGACGAGAGCAATGGCTCTTCTCTGTTTTCAGTGCAACACCAAGGCGTGCTAATAGTGCTATTATTATTAATGACCATCCATTTGCTTATCCAGATTTCATGTTTTGTGGGCATAGGGCCGAGTGAAGTGATAAAGTCTTGGTAATTACAAACTCAATTATTTCTGTTGAAAATGTATTTGTTTGAAAGAATCTTTCATATTTCTGTATTTTTATCTCTTGGTCTTGCCAAAAAAAAAGCAGAATAGTTGTGTATTCTCCGTATTTTTTTTCTCCACTCTCCTCTCTTGCTTTCCTTCTCATCTCATCCCTCTCAAATAAGAAAGCATAATAGGATAATGATACAAACGCAGTTTTTGCACATTTGATAGCTGCATGACGTGCAGTACTCCATGACAGTTCTGAAACTCTTCATGGAAAAAGCAAGTGCTGCTTTTTTTAAGCCTCTTCCATTTAGTGGCACAATTAAACCTGTTGATCTCAAATTAAGTGACACGGAGAGGGGCAGAGCAGTGGGTAATGCTGCTTTTGACTGTGAAAGGTTTATTTCATAAGCTCTCAACTTCGGGAATGTGTATGCATGCACTCTGTTGTGACACATTGTTGCGTGATTAGAAAACCTTCATGGTCTTTGTGTATCTAATAAATATACCAGTGGCAAAACAGGCTCAAACAGAAAAAGAGTGAAAGATGTCATTATTCATTTTACAATTCCTGAATCTGATGCACAGATGCACACAGGTTTCTGTCAAAAAAAAAAAAAATTAAGACTGTACCAATTAACACTGTAGGATGAGTCAGGGGCCTAGTCCACCTTCCTGATGGCTGTTCGTCGAATTTAATGTCCTAGATGCATGCAATTATGCTTTTAATTAGCAATAATGAGTTTGTGCATGCTGAAATAATGAGTTGAATCGTGATATGTGTGCAGACCTTAATGTGAAGCTCATCAAGATGTAACAAGCTCTGTCAGTAAATATCATCAACTGTCATGTTAAATATCTCCTACCATTATACTGAAAAGCCCCAATCAGCTGGCTAATATGTAGCCTGACTTGCCTCGTGTGTGTGTGTGTGTGTGTGTGTGTGTGTGTGTGTGTGTGTGTGTGTGTGTGTGTGTGTGTGTGTGTGTGTGTTTTGCAAAGTCTGTCTGTCAGGACTGGTACTTTCATTAGTAGATTTCATGGCTATCAGAGATGAACATAAATAAAAATAACTAAGACTGAATGCACATTAGCCCAAAAAGCAAAGAGAGAACATACAAAAGGGAGAAAATACAAAATACTCCATCACGATACAAAATGTCAATGTTCCAAATCTTGAAAGATATTATAAGATTCAGGCGTGTACAATGGAGAAAGGATGAACTAATCACTACATTTAAAATCGAAGCAGTTATCTTGTTATTGTGTACATTGCCTCTCAATGAACATTTAGCAGCATGAGCTTGAAATTGTTCTCATTATTTAAGAATTATAAGCTCTTTTAACACCAAAACAGGATTGGTCATACGCATAACAAATGTAACAAGCAAAGGCGTAATCCCGTATTTATCAGTGTCATGAAACACTGGTGTGCGATGAATGGGGAATGTGTGTGATCGTGTGTGTGTGTGTGTGTGTGTGTGTGTGTGTGGGGGGGGGGGGGTTAAGTGCCTCAAATCACAACATTTTCCCCCATGTTGATGATTTCAATGTTTAAACTGCACATTTAGATGCATTATCAGGAAAGTGTCACCTGCACCCCGGTTGACTGGAAAACTACATCTGAACAGATAAGTGGAAACAATAAAGAATCCTCTGTTTTATATCACAGAGTACACAAACTTGCAAATTGTTTCATAGAAAACTGTGTGCGTGTATGTGTGTGTTAGTGTATGCGTGTGTGTACAGTCAACAGTCTCTGCCCACTACATTGACTACACTTGAAAAATGTCATATAGTGCAATCGCAGTACCATAAATTCTGCTTTTACAAAAGTACTAACATCCAGTGTTCCTTGCGATTGTTGAAGGGGATTTAAACTATATTTACTACTCTTTTGGGAGGTTATGCTTTGCTGTTGTATTATTGTACACAGTATTTCTTTGTCTAAAAAGGTTTCCTTTTTGCCATCCCATGCTGATACTACACTTTTAGTAATGTCAGTTCTATCTTCTCTCAATACTATTTACTGCACTAAAAAGATGAAAAAAGAACTTTGTCTCTACATATATTTATTGTTCATGTAACGTGTAACATTTGACAACATAAGCGGAAGGTCAGCCGAAGGTGGATGCAGCGGTGTTCGATTTGTGGCAGGCCGTAGGATGTGTTGATGTTGCACAACAAGACTGCTGTAGGCCAACGCCGGTATTGACCTTGCTTACGACCAAAAGACCAACGAGAAAAACAAAGACGGTGGCAGAGTGAACTAAAATAAACCACACAATGGTTAATAGATTGCTTTTTGCCTTATGATAGAAAAATTCACCTGCCAGACAATTTTGAACATGAGTTGAAATTTGTTTTACTTGTGTATCGAGTTTTGGTTGTGGTTGAACCCACGTTAGATGTTCAGTTGACTCTCCGGGGTAACTAAACAGGTATCAGAGTTTCCAGTTTTTTTTTTTTCTAGCCATCATCACTCCTCAGTCAAGATGATTCATCTCCAAATGAGAACAGTTGGTCTGATCTCACCCGTGCTGTCTATTACACCCCATTGTTTGCCATTATCCCCACTTGTCTGCCATTCAAATTTCCTTGAAAGGAAAAGTAGAAAAGAGTGTTCACAGCATCGGGGGATCTGTGGCGGCAGTGATGTGTGATTTCTACCGAAAGCTCCGTGGGGTACAGTTGTTTCCCCTGAATACAAAAGACAGCGGCATCACAAGCAGGCTGCGGCATACCTCTAGCTGACGAAAGCTGCGAGAGCTGTCAACGACATCACTCACGCCGTGCTCCCTCCCTCCCAAACCCAACGCCTATCCAAACTATCCCACCGGAATAGAAAACAGAACAGGCCCATGTCTTCTGGAGAGGCTGGTTGAGAAATATTTCATATAAATTTTGTAGGTATTGAAGGCTGTTGACATAGAACTGCTGTGAGGTAAAGCTGTGCAAAGTCACAGAGCCACGGCTTTTCTTTCATTTGTAATGCAGGCTGAGATAAAGACAGCTTCACCTCTGCCTGTGTCGATCAATTAAATTTGAGGAGGACAAAGAAACACAAGCAACATTTGTTTGTGCGTCTGGATGCATGCTCTGGTAATAGGACATTTAGGCTAATTGCATTACCTCAATAAACACATCAGCATCTTGAAACAGCCTCACTGACGGCAGAAAAAACACTTGGAGAAAGATTGAGTCGTGGCACGGCCAAGACTTGGCTCGGCCCTATTGTGCTAGCTCAGAGAATGAGAAAGCAGCATCCATTTTTGCCTTAATGAAGTTAGTGACCCTCTGAAAGGTGACACATTTACCGCCCAGGGGATTTATACACTCCTGCTCCACAGCTCAGTTCAATATGGAGAGGACAGATTTGACTCCACGTGGGCACTCCAAATATATCCTCACAATTTATACCAGGCGATTCATTTTCAGACACCGCTCTCATAATTAAAGTTGACGCTTTGGTATTCAATCTATGGTAGGACAGAAACACAAAAATACAGTGTTCACTGGGCCGTTATGCAACAATCTAGATAGTTTGGGGAGGGCTGATTGGGATCACTAACGTAGTGTAATCTGGAGATTCATTTTTCATTTTATAGGATGCAATGAAAAAATAAACAAGTCTGAGGGATTCTTTTTTTCCAGACGGCCATGGGAGAGAGTTATAAAAAAATAAAACAAAACTGAACTGTGTGAAGGAAATAGTCACCCCCGTGTACCAGGGTCTAAGACTGCTTAATTATTTATAGCATTCTTACTTATGCAAATACGCTAAATAATTTCTACATGACAGCTTGAAGCTGAGGCCTGGAGGAGTGATGTGATGTTTGAATGAGGACCCTTCTTTCCTTTGCATGGCTTTGGAAACACAACACTGCAGGCTCTGGGCTGCTACCGTGCATACTGTTTTACATTCTAATTATCCAGCATGACAGGCTATATTGCTAAAGCTCAATGCCGAGGCTGCATCTCACACTCGTTGTACATGTGTTGTCAGTAAAGGGATAATGAGATGAGATAGTTGTCTAACCTTGCCGCTTCATTCAGAGTTTAGATTTTTGTTTTTTTTTACCTCCATCCTGTACACGCAAACTGACTGCTAGTACAATGTGCATTAATAGTCTATGAATATGCTAACGATGCTTACGACAGTGTGGCACAACCGCATAATTTTTTTCCTTTTCATCGCGTGGTAGATTTTCTCTTTTTCATCAAGATTTATTTAGATTGGGAAATACCACAAAAGTTTAAGATGTGTCACCTTGACAGTGATGAATATAAACAATACTTTAAGACGTTCATTAAATATTTAATACCGTAAAGTCAATCCAAGGCACAAACAGCAAGACATATTTTTTCAAACTCTAATTAAGCTACTGGGAATTCATTGCATATTGTAGGTAAACAGACAGAGTCCCGGGAATACCAATGGAAATTAAATGCTCTGCTGCTGTTTTTCTCATTACAAGATGAAATGAAACACTTATCACCGACTTTCATTTCGCTAAAAGGCTGACATTTTGTGGGTCAACCACTGATAAGATGACAACTTTCTTCTGTTTGCATTTTGACTCCTGAGCTCATTTGGTGATTTCACATCACTGCATTTCAACCACACTCTCTACATGCTCTGAACAGTTGGAATAACAGCGATGTCTTTCTCTCTTTTTCACCTCCTCTCCCTCTTTTGCAGCCATTGAGGTGAACCTGCAGAAAGCACTCGCCGAGGCCTCGGAGACCTGTACCCAGGAGTGTCTAATACTGGGCCATTCTGACAGCTGCTGGATGCCCCCAGCCCTGGCCCAGTTCCAGGGTCCTGGCAGTAACAGCCCCAACTCCACCCCTACCACCGCCACCCTCAGTCCTACCCTCGCCTCTTTCGGCTTCCAGCAAAGCTGTGCCCGGGGAGTAAAAGCTAACATGGTCAGCATGGGGGTCATGGACGGCCGCCATACCCTGGGCAGGTCTGTGCCCAAAAAAGATGAACTGGACAAGGGGATCAACCGGCCGCAGTTCTATAACACCCTGGATAGACACTGCAGTAGCAAGAAAGAGGACCCCGTCAAGGTCATCCCCCTGGCAAGCTTCTCCTCTCCTGGGCAGCAAACACCTACTGGTGGGGGCAGCAGCTCTTTCTTACATGAGCACCAGTTGTAAGAGTGAGAGACAGATCTGCATTGGCCTGCTGTACATGTGACTCCATCTACAGATGGCTCGTGACTTTATGATCAGTGTGTATGCGTACGTGTGGAAGTATGCATAATTTGAGTATCTTCGACCAGCTCCAGCCCAGTTATACTAATGAAGACATCTGAAAAAGGATCAGACCGCAGCGATGTTACTCAGACGATTCACAACCGTTCAGTCTGACAGCTTTAGCATTTGAAAGGCAACGCAAGTCTTAACACAGCTAAGACCCATGCATATCCAATAAAAAGGTAGTTCTATACCAAAGTAGATTATTTGCGTGGGTAAAAAAATCTTTTTTCTTTCAGTTTGTGGAGTAAGAAGGAAAGGACACTACACTTTAAGCTCCTTGGGTTCAGCTCTGTGGAACTGTGTCCCTGAATGACCATTTCCTTGCGCAGAAAAAAAAAATGCAAATGCAGTACTTCGTGTTGAGTGAGCTAAATTGGGCTAAATGTTAATTATGAGCTCTGGGTGGATGCTGTTTCTGTTCAAGTTCTTGTGAAGTATTGCTCTGTATAACACGTGGCACAAACTCCTTTGGTGGTGGGAGATGTTTCTTTTGTCTTGCCTGAACGTGTTTCAGAAGTCTATTTTGGTCAGGGGACTGCGGAAGGATAAAGAAAAAAAAACAACAAAGCATAACTAGGCCAATGGTAGACAGCACCGCATCTTAATCTTTTGCATTCTTCGTTTTCACCGTGGACCAGCGTAAAGAATGAAACACAAATAAGCACCATTCCTTTGCACACGTGCGTGTTCATGATGTTTTCCACACGGTCATTGTTGAATCTCTGCCGACTCCTTTACAAAAACGTTAACTCCGAGCATTATCTCTGTAGCTTAGTCTTGAAAGGCACAGACTAGATGCGCGTTGGAACTGTAACCTTTGTTTTCTTCCCTTTGTTCCTCATAGTTTGTTGCACCGAAGTACTCACGTAATAACAGCTTTGGAGCCAATTACGAAATTCTCAGTCTAATTACAATGATGTGTGATCTCAGTAGCAACCCATATTGTGGTTGGGAGGTTTGTAATGATTCTATTGGCAATCCACAAACATGCCATGCATGTACAGAAGCAGTTAAAAGATGACAGGAACCCAAAAAAGCAACTTCACAGGGTTCCTCTGTTCTCAGCACCATCATTATCACCTTTACTCTTGAAAATAATTACCACTTTGACTTTTCATACAGCAAATGTTGCCTCACAGTTTCCATTATCCGGTGTGTCGGGCGGGGGGGGGGGGGCGGGCGGGGCGCGCCGCG
>JAUESE010000056.1:8377159-8391133 GCA_032274725.1 Malacoctenus triangulatus | reverse complement strand
GTGTGTGTGTGTGTGTGTGTGTGTGTGTGTGTGTGTGTGTGTGTGTGTGTGTATGAAGGAGAGAGAGAGAGAGAGAGAGAGAGAGAGAGAGAGAGAGAGAGAGAGAGAGAGAGAGAGGGGAGGAGAGGAGAGGGGAGGTAGATGTACTTTTAAATCATTTGAAATGTCAAACAAATAAGACTCACAAGAGGCATTATGTTTCCATAACGATGATGCAGTGAAGCTTAGGTGTAGCGTCAACATGCAAATGCTCAAGATAATAAAGTGATGACATATTTTTTAAAGGCTTAGGAAATGGATGAAAGAATTTCTCCCCTTTACCACCAGCACTTTGAAGTGTCAAGCTTGTGAATTGTGGCAAAACACCGACAATTGGAGTCAGAAAAAACAGTAAGAAAAATGAAATTAACCATGTAGATATTGCAAAAGTATTTCTTGTGCTTTGAAAATCCTGTTACTGTTCAAAATTTCTTTGCATTAAAAAGGGAAACCTCTTTAAGGGGCTCATGAATTTTTGAATAATGACAGGCAATGTCTAACGCAGATCTCTTTCAATTTGGTAGTTAAATTATACAATGGTGTTAATGATGATTTGAAATTGTGTAGTTCACTGTTAAGTGTCAGAAAAATCAAGTAAAATGATTTCTAGATGAAACAGTGTTGTAATTTTTTTTCCTCGTTTGTGTTGACAAAAAAACTTTATCTTATTCAAAAAAAGACATGAACATATCTATCTATCTATCTATCTATCTATCTATCTATCTATCTATCTATCTATCTATCTATTAAAAGGTTATGTACAGAGTCAATACTGGGATGATCTATGAGTCACAGGAGATAAAAATAAGCTTGTACCTGTCACGTGGTCTGCAGAGAACCACAGGACAGAACATCAGATCCCACCATCCGAGAACATTACCAATGAGAGGGGCACGCTGTGAAGCACATACCTCCACCAAACTCCACCAATGACATTATTTTCTCTGAATCTGGGATCGAGAATATGGTCCCGATCACTCCCAAAATGGAATCAATTCATTTTTTGGCTCAAACAAACCCTCCACCGAATTTCAGGCCAATCCGTCGTAACTTTAGTTATCCTTGTAACAGATGGATGAAAAATGGGTATGAAAACACAACCTCCTTGGCAAAGAAAATAACTGTTCCAAAATACAACATGTACACTTGTGTGACTGGAATGCAGCATAGCATTGGTCTGAGCCTGACAAGTGGCTGCTGCACACAATATGTAGGACATGGTATATATAAAAAGAAATAGCCTTCATTCATGATCTCTGTAAATAAGGTTTGGTTTAAATATTCACCAATACATTTTTATCACTTTTTTGTTCCATTCTACACCCAAATAATCATATTTAAAATACCAGAGAAATTTTGAGGCTCGCACAGGTTTTGTTTGTATTTCATTTTTCATCTCTCTTCCCTCCATCTCATAATCCCTAAAGCCACGCACAGGTATTCGCTCCCAATCGCTGATTCTCAGGCAACTGAGCTTTAAAGAAATGGACAGAATTGGTTCCACCTGGATGGACACTCCACATCATTTAATGTATTCCAGTCTATTACCACTTTTGTTCTGACACCTCATTCTTTTCCACCAATATACGAGGGGGTCATTCAATAACTGACACCTCTCTTCCATGGCGTAGTCACATCTCTGTTGCTGTTTGAGCACGTGTCACAGCTGAGAGGCCTGAATTTCAAGAGATAGATTTGCTGACAGAGACATCCCATCACTCCTTGGATTGAGGCTTGCACAGGAAATGCTTCACTGTAAAGGTGCAGTAGCCTTGTCACTTTTATCTGTGGTAATTGATCATGGCAGACAACAGCTGATGTGTGCAAGTCAATTGAAAGGGGCAAAAGGATGCTGCTTATTCAGATAAAGGATCTGCAGCAACCTGCGAGTCACTTTCATTGATAGGTTGGCGACATGATTGACAGAAAATCAGCCAAGGGGGAAGTTTTCTCTCAAAAGATCTACCTACATTTAACTTTAAATGTGCATTTGGAAAAACTCGTATCTCACTGGTTAAAATATCCCCATTATATCATGAGATCCCTAAGCAGACACCAGACAGGCACCGGAGAGGCATTAACTGCCAAAGTGCAGGTGCACTGGGAGAACCAGTCTGACTAAAAATGAAAAAAACAAGCATACCCTGGGACTTCTCAAATGCCACTTAGCATTCAAGGACTTTGTGATTCATTAGTAGCCCAGCAGACTGGTTAGATGGAAGCATCTGTTATCTGGTTCCAGTCCTTATGCCATCAATGTCACAAATAATCTCAAACAACAGGTGGTTTACAGCTACAGGTTCTGCATCTTGCAGCCAGCTGCATTATCTTATATGACATGAACTCTGGATTTTATACTTGGTGTCATTTTTCCAAGATAATTACAAATGAGCTGCATTTTTATGCATGTATTATTTCAGCAGCTTTACAGTTTAGTTCTAAATTCATTTAGTAAGTGATTTGTAAACATTGGCTGTCTGCCTACTGGCATGATACCACAGCTGCAAGTGTAACTGATGGATAGTTGTGGGAGAACATGGCCATTTACTCTACACTGGTCTCTTATGGACTCCAACATAGATCATTTGTAACTTAAATTTGCAAGATACAAAAATCATTGAACCTCTTTAAAAAGGATGGGGTGGATGATAACATTTTTTCATCAACAATACGAAGGATGCGTTCTTCCAAGTGCTTTTCTCTGCATCTACAGAGTTTTATATAACTTATTCCTTGTCCCTATAAAACTCATCCATCTTCAGTACCTGATTTATCAGATCTAGGGTCAGAGGAGGCTAAAGCTGAACTAGCCGACATGGAGCAAGAGGCAGAGTACACACTGGCCAGGTTGAGAGTCCTTCACAGAGGGATCTAACAAACGGGGGCAGAGAATCACTTACCCACCCACTTACAGAGCAAAAATCTACACAAACACACAGGCAAATTAAAATCGCCAATCAAACTAAAAAGATGTGTGATGATATTACAAATCCAACATACTGAGAGAATATCTCCACAGACTCAGCCTAAACATGTAAAATCTGGCAAACTGGCAACATAAGGAAGGGAAATGCATCCCATTTTCACAGCCTGAAATTTAGGAGTATGAATTAGACACATTCATGAACAACCCCACGAGTTAACTCAAAAATCTGCAGTTGTGAGTACAAATTTTCCATATTTTTTGTGCTTTTGTTTCAAGTTCAACTGCATAGCACATGAAATTGAAATCTGGATCAACTGAGGGAAAATGAGGTGATCTTCAGGTAAAATGTTGTATCATGAATGGATTGGCTAAAGGTGCAGGAGATGTACTTTTCCTTGCTGTTAGTCCTTTCTTATCACAAATAATTTTGGACAGACTGTCTGTCGACAAACATACAGCTTTGACAAACTTGAAAGGCTGAAACCTTTCAGGAACAGTCGTATCGTATAATGTGCAGCAAAGCAGCTTTGTCACGATATCCAGACTTACAAAAAAATAGCATTCAGTTTTACTGGAGACTAACTAATTTTGGAGGCTGTTGTTTGCAGTGGTGTTTCTGATATTTTGGCCACAACAAAGCAGGAGCTTGTTTACATTTAAAAAGCATGAACAGAAATAAATACAGTCTCAAACCATTCCTGAATGATGCTTCTCTTGTGAAGGTAAAAGTTACGTCTCAAGTGTTGCACACGATCACACTACGTTGTGAAAGGGCACCAATTGAAGTGGCCAGTGTGTGTATACTTCCAAATGTTTGCTGCTTGCGTACAAGTTCCTCTGTCGTCCTCCGACTAGCAGTTGAAAACAGGTTGAGATGGATATTTCTGAACAATTTCAACATGTCCATCCTGCTGAGAGGAGACATCTTGACTACCAGAAGCTGTGAACTTGACATTTGTTCACTTTGAATAGGGCAAATAATGGAAAGGAGGATAGATGTGGAAGGCCCCTGTGGACATAATCACACCATTCTCAGAACCCACAAATTATTGTGAGAACACACCACAGGGAACATGTGATAAAGAAGGGACAGCTCAGCCTAAATGGGGAGCGAAAACGTATTTTGACATTCCATTGATGTGCAATACAATTGAACCATTTTAGCAAATGTGTCACATGAGCCGTGGAAAGGAAAATATCCCTTCTTAATTGTTGGATTTTGTAAAATGTATATATTATTTTTGTCTCCCTGTATTTTGAAAAATTCGCAATAATTACTTTTCTTTTATTAAAATCTCAGCAGTGTTGTGTCACTGTGTCCTTTGTTTTTACTTCATGACAGGTAACCGATGTGTTCCTTCTGGTGCAGCTTCAATCTGTTTCTTGTGATCACAGGACAAATTTGTATGTGTTGATGATCACCAAGTGCCATGTCAGTCAAGAAGCAAATTGTTCCACTTAAGTCCGCATCTTTGCTTCACGGACATCCTTTGCATCCATCATAATTTATGATATCAGACTCAAACATCTGGTGGCACGCCCCTCCAAGCTGTTTTCTGTGTTTTCAATGTTTCGCTTCACCTATCCTGTATCACGTATCAGGCGTAGACACACCTAACCAGCTGATGCCTATGCCATTTTTCTCTTTTCTCTGTGGCCATATGTGTTCAAAGATATTTAAATGATGTTAACACAAATCATCGTTCAATCACTACTGAAATGTATTGTTCCTTTAAGTACATTCTCTGTCATTCATTTCAGAACAAATGCTATAGTTAGTGACTGGTTTCAGCAATAATCTTGAGCTTGATATGTTTTTTTGGGGCAAATATTTATTTTTGCCTGCAAGAAGACAATGGTTTGTTCCAGGTTCAGGTTTGTAATTCTGAAGACTTCACATTCTTTATGAGCTTTTAAGTTACTCTGTCTTGTTTCTCACACAATACACACACACACACGCTATTTAGACTTATCACTGAAAATCGTATGTAGGTGTCAATGAGACCGTGACAAAAATGTTCATCTTCTTCCCTATGATGACCTTGCAACATCACCAGTAGACCTGGCCTGACAAAATTTGTAAGTTCATTCATATATTTATTCTTGTTTTTATATACTATGACATGTAAATCAAAGAAGTTGTGCCATTGTACATCTTATCTTCCCATGGTGAAAAAGACAATGCAAAAAATGCATGGAGAGATATTTCCATATCAACCATTAGAGGCTATAGGGGCAAAATCGGATTTCTCGGTTTTAAATTGCCGTGGACACAATAGCAATTTCATGGTTGTTCAAGTTGAGCTGGTGCAAGAGATCTCTCAGGCTTGTCGACCTTTATCTCAGCAAACATCAGAATCCCTATACAAAAAAGCAGAAAATGAGCTATTGATTTTTCTTTTTTCTCCCCCCCCCCCCACTACCCACTTCACTTTCTTATCCCCCTCTGGTATTGTCATTCTATTGTCTAAATGAAGGTCAGCATCGGTTTCCTTGTCACCACCATAGACACGCAGTAGAAATATAGCAACCTGTGTTTTTGAAGGAAAAAGGTCTTGCAAGATGTGGAGAGGTTGTTTCTGTCTTCAGGGATTAATTGGCTCAATAAATGTTACTTTTTCTTCCAAGCATGTCAGCCTTCAGTATGTAAAGAATATGTCTACAGACAATGTATTGACAACACAATAAGCCATTCTAAAGAAAAGCAAATTTAGTACTTGACAAAGAAAGAGTTGATATGTTAGCATCAGTTCAGAGAAAAGTTGACGCGTAACTTGTCTGTGAAAACCACAATTTGACTTAAAAATGTGACTGACAGCGAATACATCTGATCAGATGCTATGCGACATTACGAACTGTATACACGAGTAAACATGTCTCTATTATCTAAATGTTCTTGAATAAATATTCGCACAAGCTTGATTTTGACTGGATTACACTGCTGTGGCAGAAGCCTGTACCTTCAAAAGTCATCAAGTATATCCATATCTTTAATAACTGCCTTGTAACACTGAGTTTTTGTTGCCTGTCATTGCTGTCGTGACATGAGTGTTTTAACATTATCTCAGTCAGGTCAAAAGGAAATAACAAAATTTAAAGATTTTCTGTTATCATTTATCCCCACAGAGCCACCCAATCAGGACACATTGCATTTTATTCAACCCAAGATTGTTTTTGTTGTCATCTGATAGGCAGCGGCAAAGACTCCTGTCATGGTGCTTGGTACATCAGCGGGATCAAACGCTCCCTTAAATCTGTAGTGACATCAGTGCGTTTGACTTGGCATGCCTCTCTCATCTCAATTCATCACCTCCCCAAGGTGAGCACGCTATCTTGCCAAATCCAACTCAGTGTACAGTGCAGAAACCTTTTTTGCATATTCTTCACAGTTTGTTTATGGTTTACTGAGCAGGTCACTTCCCCTGCTTGCTTGAACAGCTGCTTCGGTGATGACCCCCCTCCTCTTCTTAACAGGGGTTGGAAGACTACTTGTGTGCTGCTACCTGTCAAGTTCTCCTTTGCTTGTGAGGCCTGCTGGTGACCTCATGCACAGCATTTACTAGGGCCATATGAATAATTTATCCTTTGAATTTAGCCCAACCCTGACATTTCGATGTTTGATGCCCACAGGCTTCAGCTTTAACAATATAGATAGTGCTTCTTTCCTCTGTGCACCATCTGATAAAGTCTGAAAGCACAGCTAGTGCACTCGATATCAAAACCATGGATATCAGGAATGCTGTATGTTCCACACTCGGGATTCCTCTATTCTATTAACTCTTACTGCAGTATCTTTACCTATGCAGTTCAATTCCATATGGGTTGCAGGCATTTGAGGTGAAAATATTGTGTTTTGTCAATTGGGGGAAAGATGGAAATATAATAATTGCCAAGGGGGGCAACTTCACAGCAGAAAATAGAAACAAATACGCCAGAGCAGAATATTAATGAAGAAAAATAAATACAAATACAACAAAACTGTGTCATTTAAATATACACTAGATACATAATTGACAATTTTTGCTGCAGCTTGATGTGAATAACCCAGCCCTGTTTTTTAACAATCCACACCGCTGTCTATGATAAGATTATACTTTCATGTGCTGCCTTTAAAATAGGCACAAGGTGTGGCTACATCTAAACCCAATTATCCTTTGGGTACAAATCAAGTCATCTTTCTGAGTCTCACACTTATAAAAGTGCATCACCAGCAGGGAGCAATGATTTTCTAAACGCCAACAACATACGTAGAAAGAGGAAGCCCGGGATTGCATTATAAAAAAAGAATCAATGAAGAAGGAGCGTGATGGACAAAATAAGCAATTACATGTAAGACTGCAGTTTCACCCAAAATCACATCATTTTCCTGTTACTAACCACACAGCTGTGTTCTAGCTAAGTAATTCACAATTTTAGCATTGTTACCATGTGAAAGTGACATGGACTTCAATCAGGTACATTGTATTCACTGAATGCCAAGTTGCTCTAAATACTTCCTGGTATACTGTAGAAAACACAAAAATATGAACAAACGTAGGTGAGAATAGAAATAGCAGGGTTCAATCCTCACCTCCTCTAGATCCATTCAATATCCATTAAAAAGACGCTCTCATCGGCAGATAAACACTTTGGATGGCAACTCAATTGCCAGTTTCAGTAAGTGTGTGCATGAGAGGCAAGTGTGCCTTTTCCTTTTTAAATACACACTCCCTTTTAAAACCACTGACAGCTATTCTTACATTTATAGGCACAGATCACAGCACTCTTAGCCCAGTTACTAGATAAACATGATGGGTAGTATGTTGCATATACTTCTTTCCAACACCTCCTCAGAGCTGTTGCCGCATTACTCTTCCTCTCTCCTGTTAGTGCAGTAGTAGTTTGGTGATGTACATGCACACTTACTTGTAGGTTTGCACCATCGCCACCTCTTCACCTTGAATAATGCCATGTGTCAGTAGCTCCTCAGTCCGTCGGAAATCCACCACTGACTCCTTGATCTTCCTGACATTTGGCTGCAGATGGTTCTCCTTCCTCCACCAGACACTCAACTATAGCAAAAAAATCATCAAAGAACCGCTGGAGGGTACGTGATCCAGAAAACGAACCTGAAGTCAAAAGTGCAACAAGTGAATCATGTAGGAAGTGACCCTCGTGTGTTTATGTGGGTAGTATTTGTTTCTTTGATGTATACAGCGTAATGCAACTACAACAGCCAATTAAGGAGCACCAGATATAGTGAGCACACTGCTGGTCATTAAATTCCATTCTACACATATATATATATATATATTTCTGAATGCATGTTCAATCATACTACATCAGGCCTTGCTTTGCTTCTATCATTTTTTCTGGCTTGTTATGATTTCCCAACTTCATACTGTAGTTGTGTTCACAATTCAAGAGAAAAATGGAAATGATGGGAAAAAGCATTTGGTCATTACTATTTGCGCACAACTATATGTAAAAATGTGCATAGTTGTGACAAATTAAGAGACATACCTTCCGTTGGTCCCTGGTCTCAGAGACATTGTGTTGAATGCATTTTTATTCAAGACTTGTGCCAGCAGCAACTCTCATTAGACCTGTTGGAAACAACAGCAAAGCAGAAGGGCTGTTTTACCCACAGCAGGTAACACATCCATGACATCTTCACGCATGATGATTACACAAGTCTATGTCTATCTTCATTGCCTCCTGTTACAATCTGCAAAGGAGGTTGTATTTGTTTTCCATCTCCTCGCCCCCTCTCCTTTTCATCAGGTGCACTTCTGATTGGAGTGCACCTGTACCCAGGTGTGTGCACTCCAATCAGGAGGCTGCAAAAAAGGAGGTGAGGAAACAGAGAAGGAGGGAGTGTGGCTGGAGTGCAGAAAGTGTTCAGCAGGAAGGCAGTGTGTTGGTAAGCTGGTGTGCTGTAACGCCACTGCAGGAGTGAGTGTGAAAGTCGGGTCAGCAGTGGCCAAGTGTCCTCTTCCCCAGTAGAGGGATGTTTTTTCATTGTGCCTTTGTTTCAGTGCAGGATGGAGTTTTGTTTAGCAAAGTTACCTTTTCCTAAGTGTAGCTGTTCTGTGTTGGTTCAGCATGAGATGTGCCCCCCCCCCCCCAACCAGCACTTTATTTACTTGTCTTTGTTTTGTACTCAGTTCTCCCCCTGTTTCCAGCATTCTTTATAAACCAACTGTTTCTCTCAATTTACCTTTGTGTCTCTCCTGATCTCATCCCTGGTACTATTTCTTTTACATTTTTGTGACAATCCTCAATCTCCTAGAGAGTCAGACTGAGGAATGTAACATCAAAAAGCAGTGTTATTCCAAACATCCATGAGGCGTCAAGACAGTTATCCTCTAAAGAACTTCATCAGAAGGTTGATAATTAATTACTGTTAATTTATTGTGCTTTTGTTGAAACAGATGCCAAATTAGAAACACATTAGACCCGCTAAGAGTTGAGGATAAAATTAAAAGATCACTGATGGAGAAACAATGGCAGGGATGTAAATTAACAGAATGATAAAAAGTTCACTTACCAACAGTAATTTAAAATAGGGCTTATAAATGGGCCTTTGATTCTGATTTTACAGATGGTTGTGTAAATAACACCTAAGACAGCAAATATTTCACAAATATTTCACTGTGCAGCAAATATTTCACTGTGGGATAACACCTTTCACCTCATGTTTAATCTCTTACTTATCATTACACCCACAGATGAATTTAAAAAAAAAAAAAACCTGTGTGCCAGGTTTGTGTCTGCACCTCCTTCCATATCATATCATGTATTAGGGATTTTGCTTTGTGAGCATGATCAAATATTTATCATATTATTAGATATCCATATGGGTATAAATTGTCTGTCCTTGGGCATTTATTTTCTTCTATTTCCTAATGTTCACTTTTCTAGGGAATGTAAAACAGTATGTTTTTCAATAAGGTGCATGCATTAATTTGAAGTTATTCAATATGTAACCTTGCAATTGCTGTTAGATAGTGAAATTCTCATTTTGCATATGAATATTCAAGCATTAATTATCATTATTAGGATTTCAAGAAAAATCTTCGAAACAGTAATTTCTCAACAATTACTGTTTGCCTTGCTAAATTTGTTTGACTTTTTTCATTAATCAACAATTCACTTTGCATATTCTACCACTCTGTCTTTATACAACGACCAAGTCAAATAGAATAACTACAATCATTCAAATGAGTTGGGACTCCGGCGACTCAACAAAGATCAAACAAAGCATCTTAGCTGCACCATTATGGTCATATCCAACAAGCTCACATGGACTCCTCTTCTCATTGTTCCCTATGATTAATAAAACTCCCCCCTTTAGTTTACTTTCTGAAAAGACTTTGAGGGACATTTTCTAAAAAATGTAGCGCTCCGGCATTTTCTCAGATCTGACTTTTTTTCCCCCCCCAAGGACATCTCCTCCTGCTGCCAGGACCTGTCAGGCAGGAGCATCTCAAAGTAAAGGGGTGAGAGGACACCAATTAGAAAGCCATCCTTGGCCAAGAGAGCCAGTGGCACAGCTTGCCACAGGAAGTGGGATGTCTGACTTCCTGCATGGGGTCACAGCTGTTTGCGAGGAGGTTACTGCTACAAGCCAATACGCGGTTCGGTTTAGCGTCTGATGAGGGAGGCCTCATTTGAATAGCAAAGAACCATCTCAATGTCACCAATAAATTTACATGATTTCTCTCTTGCTACAGCTGGGATCAGAGTGAGGACTTTGCAAGAATTAGGGGAGCATGACAATGTCAAAAGAGCAGGACCAGCTCTTTTCAAGTTGGCTAGTTTTGAGGTGAAGATTATCACTTAAGTTATACACTGTTAAAGACCATTTGTACCAGGAAAAAAAAACTTATTCACAAAAATCCAGAGGCTGAAGTGCCTCATAAATTCATTAAACATTTAAAGTTTTTTTTTTCTTGACAATAGTTTGGAATTTTTCCCCCCCCAAAAAACAAATGATGACCATGACAGTGGCATACAACAAAAATAATCTTATAAGTGCAGGGACAAAATGTGCAACAAGATATTAGCTGTTGAATAGGACAACCAGGTCAGAAACTCACAAGCGGTCATGTCACAAAGTCGCTGCTCTATAAGCTTTGCACGATGGAAAATTTGATATTGCCTGCAAACACCAAAAGAAGCTGATCGACTAATGGGGACGTTGATGGCTTTTTCTGCCTGACACGCAAAACACCATGCGCTCCTGTCTGATCATGCTACAGGCCGGAAGGAGTACATGCTTGTGGAAAAATTCACCCACAGGCAATGTGATTTGCAGATAAACATGCAATAAAAAAGTTCTCAAAAACAGAAGTGCAATCTCCTTGTGAGCACATGCAATTTATTGCAAGAGTGTAGAACCGGCTCCAAATTTTATAAATTAGATCAGAAGAAAAGTGTTTCTTTCCTTTTTGGAGGAAAATTTGGCAATTAATGTTAGAACCATCATCATATGTACAAAAACGATAATGTCTATCATCTGAAAATTTTATTTTCGCAAGTAGCTCTTCAAAGTGATAATAATCCCATCAGTGGATAATTTTCAGAGTAGTTCTTAAGTCTCAGCGATAATGCATGTTTGATTTTGGAAAGGACCTCTTCAAACATGAGACGAGTAATCAAGGAAAAGGTCTCAAAGCAGCTTCACCAGCTCATAAGAGATTCAAGTATCTTTACCTGAGGTGGTGAACAACTGGAAGCATGGCACAGAGGAGAGCTTGTGATTGGCTCCTGCTATGAGCAGCTGTCTAGAATGCCCATATTTGGGCTCAACCCAATTACATCCTCTGATCCCCTGTCATGGGGCTGATGCAGTCAGAACCATTAATCTCCCTGGCTGAGTGCTATGCCATGTGTTAAGAGCCAAGAGCCCCCCCAGCCCCCACTCCACCGCCAAGCCCCACCACCAAGGTTGAAAGTCATGCCAATCACATTGACTTCTTTGACTCTGGTGTTCCCCTGGGGCCATCAATGGACAAACGTCTCACAACTGTGAAAACACTTAATGTACAGTACACAGGAAACAGTTCATTCAAAACTGTCAGTCAGATATTATTGGACAGCGGATCAAAGTTACAGTATGTCTTTTCGGAATGGTGCAGCTGGGTTCTGCAGTGAAAGTGGTATTGTGGGGGGAAAGAAAAAAAGTTTTTTTGGATTTGGGATGTTAACGACGAAATATCCTGGAGCTGTGTCAGAAACCAATTCCAACAAATCATTTTCAAAAGGGACAGTAATAAACACTAAGGTTTTTTTTTTCCTCCTCGGAGAAAGGAAAGGCACCTTCAGCCGCTCACGGTCTACAAATGGCTCGGCAGACAAAGAGAAAGGAGAATAAAGGACACAAAACCGTTTTCCCCTTCACTTTGGCTTTTCCAAATTTTCCGGCTATGTTCAAAGACAAAGACACCTTTTGTTTTAAGCCGCTGTCTCTTAGAACTAGTAATAAAAAGTAACCTATCAGATTGTTTGGGATGCTGATGGGCTTGTGTAACTGTGATTAATGCTCATAACTGAGGGAATAGAGAGCAAGGCTAATGTAAAATTAGGAAGAGTGGTTTAATCAGAGTGTGAATTACATGGACCCTGACTTCCAGTTTGGTGAGCCCTTTTTGTTCACAAAGATAAAGGGAGGAGTCAGACAGTCCCCCATTGTTCCTCTGAGAAAAGAAACTCATTTGCTTTGAACGATAAATGTCTCCCAAGCATAAATCATGTCTCCTAATCCCTTTACCAATGGCACGTAATGCAAATTGTCTCTCATTTACAGATCAGACAAAAGAGACAAAGAAGGAAGTGAGCACACTGAGTTTGTGGCATTGTCCTTGCAGCTGAGGAAGGATGGACTTTCACCTAAGATTGCGCGATTACCACCGCAGCGGAAGCCTACACCTTGTGGGCTCACATTATATCTCTGTTTGTACAGAATTAACACTGGAACGCCAAAGCCATATTTTAATGATGCATTAAATATGAATGAAAATACTTGAACAAAATGTTGAATGTCTGTGTGCCTTTTTTAATTGGATGACTGCCATTAACTTTTAACTTTGGTTCGACTGTGGTCTGTTACACACCTTTTTTTCCCTTTCTTTTTTTTCTTTTTAACTTGAAACACCATATGAGTCATTTACCCAGGAGAGGAGGGTTGGCATTTAGTTCCCTGTGTGGATGTGCTCCATTTCTATTCCCATGACAATGGTGGCTTTAGAAAACATGCAAGCATTTGAGTTTCTTAAGGAAAATGGGTATCAAAAGAGAATTTACAAAAAAAGAGGGCTCCCTTGTGGGCTCCATCATCATTAGAAAGAAGCTGTGAGGTTTACCCGGATTTCAGAGCATGAGTGATTTTTAATTCTGAGCTTCGTTCAATGTTCATAAACCAAAATATACGTCAAACGAACAAGCTGAATGCAACACAGGTAGTGTATAACAGATCATTCTAACCACAAAAAATTCATGACGAGATGTGATGACCAATATTTTCAAATAGGAATGACAACACAATGGAATAAACAGCCGTATGAGAGTAACAACATGGATTTTAAGAAGTTGTGACTTAGAGAAGTCTGGTAAAAATGTGATCAAAATATTGTGAAGGCACATAGATTAGATTTGATACAAGTGCTTCAGATTTATTTACTCTATAGGAGCTTTACATCTGTAACACAGTGTGACCTTAACCTTTTGTACCAAAATAAACACCACAGGGCATACTGCTTTTTATTGGAAGCTCTTCTCAGTGTGATGCCCTCCCTGCTATAGCAGCTCTGAGAATAAAACGCAAACAAATAAAGCTTGGGCGATGTGTGCTTGCTTTGTATGCCAGTGAAATCCTGTTGAGTATCTCTACCTGCATTGGGATGTCTGTGTATTGTAAAAAATATATGAAAGAAGCATATTTGTGTGTGCGTGTGTGTGCGTGTGTGTGAGAGAGAGAGAGAGAGAGAGAGAGAGAGAGAGAGAGAGAGAGAGAGAGAGAGAGAGAG
>JAUESE010000056.1:8359976-8377059 GCA_032274725.1 Malacoctenus triangulatus | reverse complement strand
GTGTGTGTGAGAGAGAGAGAGAGAGAGAGAGAGAGAGAGAGAGAGAGAGAGAGAGAGAGAGAGAGAGAGAGAGAGTTGTGCAGGTATGGCCACAAGCAGAGGGGAGGGTAAGTCTGTGTAATATATTAAGATCAGTGTGTGTTAGTCTGACTTTTATTTGTGTCTGCCTCTGCGTGTGCTTTAGTTAGTCCTGGAGGATCACATTGTTTTCAGAGGGGCCCTGTGTGTGGCGACAACATCTGCTTTGAGCGGGTGATCCATCTCCTCTTAGCTGCCATATAACAAGTCATGAGGGATTTTATTCAGTGAATGCCCAACACAGAGGGCTCCATCATAAAATTTACTGTCTCACAAGGGCATTGTAGAGGTTGTGCATTTTACCTTCCACAGCTGAATCTTAATTCAACTTTTTTCCCCTGTAATTACCACAAATAACTATTTATACTTTCTTTCTGAGCAGGGACAGATGATTTTCTTCCTTTATTAAATTCTTTATATCAGGAAAGCTGAATTTTCAGTTGCTCACAAGACCCTTAACACTTTTTTAACCAAAAACAAAACATCTCCCGCTGCTTATTATCATTAATGTCATACAAATGGTGTACGTTTCAGCATGTTTGAACAAAGCACAGTCATATCTGTGCACTTTCAACACTGCTAGCGAGGCAAGAGTTAAAAGTAAGCTTTCATCCCCTCTTTGGATAGAACACTGTTTTTTAAATGCCCCTGGCTTCCTTCCAAGCTTCTAGCCTCAAGCCCATGGGTCTAACAAGCATGATGCTTTGAGGATTGACTTGTGATTCAACCCAAATTTACAAGCTGATTACTATGCAGACACTGAGTCAAGTCGAGTACAAAAAATGTGCTCCTTATTTTTACCAACAATCTTTTGGATGTCCAGAGAATGAAATGGTGTGGATGCGAATCTGTGAGACTGTGTGTCAGTGTGAGCATGTATTTAATGGGCACCAGCTGAAACTTTGATGTAATTGATAAAAGAAGCTGTTCCCCTAATCCTAATGGCACAATTCCTTATGATCCTTTATGCACAGACTTGCAGAGGATCAAAGAAACAGAGTTTTGCCCTGGGCGATAAAAGATGTATTAAAAATGAGTTTGAAGGATATATTAACAGGATATAAATCATGCAATTTATTCAATTGATAAGGTCAGCATCGCCTGTAGTTCCCAAGCTATTTTCATCATTCATACGCTCGAGTAACTACTAAACCAGCTGTTTCTTTGCTGTGGTGAGGAATATACACTTTTCTCTATCTCTAATGAGATGTTTTTTTCAAAGTAAAAGCCACTGTGGGCGTGGGCTCATTACATCATTTGTCAAATGTGCTACACTGTAAGATACATCAGGGATTCATATGTACTGTAAATCAGCATAATTTGGCTACAGTCTCAGCGTGCATTGCTTCTTTTAATTTGTGGGCTCTCATCACACCCATCACCCATGCAGACAAAGAGCAATGTTGAACATAAAACAGCTGAGATCAGTGATGAAGTTCCAGTCTCGGTATTGTGTCCGCTCTCCAATTAGCACACCGACTAAGCAACAAAGAACCAATTCTGGTGTGGCTTTTAAAAAAAAAGCAAGAAACACAAAGCTAACGCAGATGTTGCTTCAGAGAAAAGATGAACTGCCCACCTGGAAATTAACAATAAGGGGGAAAATTATAGGACAAATTTCTAAGGCTGATAATCTTACTCATTGTATAATAGTCCTGCGTTGGTGTTTTGCCTTGTGTTTGTTTAGCAATACAGTTTTAAATTTATCAGCTCTTACTTTCAACTTTTTGTTTTACAGTTGTGTTCAAATTTTACTTTCTCTCTTTATCTGAGATAAATGCGTAACATGAAAACAGTTTGTATTGAAAATAGAGAGCATAGTTTTAGGACTGAGGTATAACTGACTGTGTGAAACACGTGTTTTCACTTTTTACCTGAATCTAGGATTAAAAACATTTCTCACTTAGAATGGTTGGTAATACTGTGTTTCAGTATTTACAACTACGTGCTTTTCTTGAATGGGCTTTTTTTCTGCATTACATTTCTTCATATCTTGAATAAAAGGTTTAACACAAATACAATTTGCATCATTTTACTTCATCTACTGCTGGTAGATTTAGATGAGACAGCAAGACAGGGAATACAGCAAAACAGGGCACAGAGTGAAAGCTGCCTGCAGGACAGCCTCTCAGTTGGTGTTCCACAAATGAGGAGCTGAGCAAAAAATACTAGACGACAGAGAGGCTCTGTTTCCTATTCTGTCCGAGTTTCACTCTGACAATTTGACTTAAAACTCATCGATTCCAATGCAGCCATGATCAAGGCTTAGAATAAAAAAAAGTGCTGCAAGTGACGCACGGTGAAAGATTTTTGGCTTGGCGAAAACATTCAGGGTTTAAGCCTCATAAGCCTGACCCTGGCACCACCAATGCTGTATCCACAGAAAAGTGGCTTCTATTAGAACTAAACTGGCAGCGGGTGGTGAAAATCACAAAGTCACACAAAAGGCCCGAGTTGCCGTTTTGTCTTGGGTAGAGTGATTCTTGTGGCTGAGGAATAGAGAGAGACAACTCCTGGTGAAATAGGGTGCTGCTCCCTCACAGGTGATCTATAGTTTGTCAGCACCAATCAGCCTGGAATGGGAGAACAGTCCATTCATCTGCTCATGGCTTATTGAAGAGGGTGGGCTGCTTTTGAATGCCTCAAGCTCACAGCTCCTTCCAGAGGCATTATTGGATTGAGCCTATTTATCTTCCTCTTTATCAGTTGAGAATGCACTTTTTGATTTATATGTCCATATGATTCTCGCGGTGAAGAATTCCCCCAATGCACAGCACTGTGAAGCTTCTGAGCATGAGAAATAGTTGCAATGAATATGTCTTACAAAGAACCAACAGGAGGTCCCTGCAAAACAGATGTAAACAGCATCACCTTAGCAGATCTCACAGGCATCAGTAGAAGTGATTAAGATACGGAACATTTTATGCTTGTAAATCTGGTGTTTTAGATGCTCTGAAATGGAAACATATGTATATTGCTTGGATTTGCATTTAGACAAGGAAGCTCAAGGTCAATAGAGGATTCTAGCTTAGGACTGTGACAATTTGCAATACTACCGGTAAATTAGTTTGAAACCCACAAACTGATTGCAGACATATTGTGGCTGTACTCCTGGATGTTTTAGATTATTTGAAATCTGGTTTCAGTCCCCTAAAACAAGGTGGATTTCTAGTTTGTATGAATGAACTGAGATGGTTTTTTTGTCAATCAAAAATGGCTTGATTTCACAAGTGACAGGATAACAGACATGATATTGCTTCCCAAATAATGCTGACTCACACTTCGTGGTTAATGCACTGCTAAGTGGAAGCAATTTGGCCGAAGATGCGCTCCGGCTGAGCTGATAATTCCCATAAACCACAAATAGTCAAGCTTTATTGGTTGCCTGCCAATTCATCTGAAAACCAGAGAGCTTGTTAGTAATATTTTTTCATACTTTTCTTTTTATATCATCAATGTGTTTACCCACCATGTAAGCTTTCACTCTGGATAAACAGCAACAATCAAATTCACTGAAAAAAATCACCTTCACCAGATATTGATACTGTTGTACTGGCTGTAAGGGGACTAGCAGGACTTTATACAACTGAGCACTGAGTATTGCACACATTAGAACTTAATTGCTTTTTCCACCTCATATCAATTTCTGAACAGATGAAAAAAAAACCAACACTTTTTTAACATTTAAAACACCAAATAACTTGGTATAAATGAAGTGTTGATGATCTTTTACTCCAAAGCAAAAAAGGTTTGCATTTGAACATTTGAATTTTAATCATTTTATGTAATAACAGAAACATTTAGACATATTGCATTTATAGTATACATGGACACTCATACTGAAAGTTGGAAATCATGTAGAGGGGTTGGTCAGAATGGCTATTTATGTTTTTTTTCCGATTTCTATCTGCCAAGTCCTTTCACTAAAATGTCAAACATGAAGGACAAATCTAATAATTATTTGTACTTAAATGACACTGTGGGCAGAAAGTGCAGAAAAAAGCAAAAACCCCATTATTGTTAAGAATGCCCTCTCACGTATCAACCACCGTCATTTACAGAACTGTCATCATCAAAATTTGGCACGTGTTCTCTTATGACATTAGATGAAATGTCATCAGTCCTCACCACTCATTCGGAATCCTAGACACATCATAGTAACCTTTGTATTTAATGTTTGCATTATATAAGATGTGTCAAACCAGCATAAGGGAACCTCTTTGTTTTGTCAGTGTCATGACTGAGTCTTCATGGTAAAGGCAAGTAGCTTTGGTAGAACAAAACAGTTTATGTAAGCAACTTATTCAACAGGATCGAGTGACAGATTATCATGGCTGTATGCTTTATTTGTCATTTTCTTTCATTTTTTTATGTAAAATATGCTTTTATTTAAGGAGCTCATTTGAAGCAGTGTTCATTCCTGGTTTCCTCAATTTACTTTTGACAAACATGTATATTTATAGTTCAAATTCAGTGACAAACCCTTTTATTTCACATGTTTATTTTTATTTCAGGAGTTGTGCTTTTATTCTGGATTGCTCATGTCAGGTGGAGCAAAGTCTGTCACAAGAATTTCCTCCAGAATTAATGAAAGTGGTTTTTAATTTATTTCATTAGGTTACCTGATCATCATGAGCAAGCCTTTAACAACCAGACACATGTATACCAGTGGTATCACAGACATACAATTACATGTGGAACAGTTTCTTGGGTCCCTTCCTGTTTTGAATGTACCATTCAATCTTTCTCTTGTCTCCTTGTAAGCTACAAAGAGCTGTTGAGTATTTGAGACCACTTCTATGCTGGCTAATGAAATTAACAGTAACTTTGAAAAATAAAACAGCAGCAACTGTTATTGAAAACATTAGGATATCAAATGAGCTGTCCTCAAAGCAGACTAAACTGACGTAGACATTTTGCATACTCAAGGGTGAAAAAGGTCAGTTTTTAATAAAAGTTGCGATATTATAGATGGCTTTTTCGTGGAGTTGGACAGTCGTTAAAAACACCTCATCTCACAACAACTTCCAAATTTAGCCTCGTTGGGATCGGAGACCAACTTTCTAAAGTAATTCAAGATTTCATCTTAAAAGAGTGGAATTTACTGCATTACCATAAAAGCCAGCTCCACCAGAGAAGCCCAGTGCATGTTCAATAAAACAATATGAGATCATAAAAGGTGAGCTATAATGCATTTCGGAGGCAGATTAAATGAAAATCAGGGAACCAATAAGGCTTGTAATAATGTACCCTGACAGCCTGACTCTCCAGTCGTGGCAGACACTTTTACATCTCCACACCGCATGCAATGAAAAAGAAAACGCCACTTAACGTGACTTCCGATAACACGAGTAAGAGAATATACATTTCAAAATTAACAACAGTCTGGTGAGAAGGTTATTATTCATTTTTGACAAAAAAGGGGGCCTATCAGTAATGGATTCCAGACACCACTGATACAGACAGTGTCAAGGGCTGAGCATTGTGTTGGCAGTGCACACAAAACTTTTTGTAAAATGGGAGAGTCACATCACTCTTTAGCACAAATTCAGAGGACAAAAAGATGTTAAAGTTCAGATTCAACAGGTTCAACTATTTTCAACAAGGATGACAGAAACTCTAATGTTCGTGCTTTTTTCCCTCAAGGTGAAAGACAGTGATGTATATCCAAGCAGTCCAATCCATCTCCACCATCCAGCTCCAAGCGGTATGAAAGCCTCTCTCCGTTGTCATGGAAATGTTTCAACCTTTACATTTCCTATTGTCACCCGTGTCTTTGCACTCGTCCATCTCAAGGTAGCCGAGTTTTAGTGGTATTCACTGACAGACCAGTGGAAAATGGTTATTAAAGCAGATAAACTTGTAGAGTACATCAGAAAGGCATCATGAATCATTGGCCTAATTTAATCAAAGCAGAAAAAGGTACTGTTTCACTCCACCTTATTGTCATACATTGTTAAGTTGATTTATCCTTTTTTGTCCCCTTGGAGACCTTGCTCTACATTTAACCAATCTTATTCCTAGTTAACCTTACCTATAATGGGCTGCTGCAGTGCAGCACCTGGGGAACAGTCAGGGGTTAAGGGCCCAGTTCAAATACCCACAGTGGTGGTGACAGGGATGGGGACAAGTGGTGGCCCACACTTTCCCCACTTCAACCTCTTACCAGTCTAGGGACTCGAACCAGCGATCCTGCCAGTTACGAGCTCAGTTCAAAAAATGCTGGACCACGAATGCCTATGTTCCATTTAACATGCATGTTTTATAAATGATGTAACACAGATTTCAGTTTTTTCCTATTTGATTCTGATTTGACACAAAAAATATTCCTACTCACTTATTTTACATTGGGAAAGTGCAAAAATCTTATTTGTTTTAATCTACTTTATCCTGATGAATTGTCTAGTATAATCCACCTAAATGAACTGAAACACAAGGAAGTGGTTTGTTTGACTTACGACATGACAAAAAAGTTGACTGTGCCTCAAACAGGGCTGTCAAAATATCAAGTTTGATCTCACAATAATGATGGGCAAAAAAAATAATGATATAGTATAGGGGAAATTAACAAAAAATGTAGATGATAATGTTAAAATTCATCAATAACTTATATTTATAACGTATCTTGTGCTTTGACAACAGCATCACTCGGTTCAAGGTGTAAAGACAATGAAAATAGTACAATCACAAAAAACAGCTTTTTTTAAAACCAACCAGGTAAACCGCTAAATAGAAGTTCCACAAAGTGCAACATCTTTTATCACAATATTAAGAGAAAAAATTCCTTTGTGAAGATCATCTAAACTAAGTGATCAATAAAACAACACATAACAATACTGACAAGAATGCAAGAAGTCTAACAACAAAGAATCACTCTTTTCTCACAGTCACCCTGAAATTACAGTCAGTCACAAAATGTATTTCTTTTAAGATCTGAGATTACTCAACAAGTCTCCTTGCTTCACATTGGTTTATTACTATTCCTAGCTATGCCCTGCCGGTCAGTGCAGCTTAAAATCAGTCATTTTCAATCCTGATGTTTTGTCAAACTCGACATCTCCTGATTGACTTGAGCAGACGTTCCCTTCTGCTGCTATGAATGGGGATGTCAAATCAGTATGAGTATATTCAATAGAAATGTGAGATTTTGACAATTTTGAAGGCCAAGCAAAAACCGCTCCTCCAATTACTGTTACAATCCCTTGTTCAAATCAGTATCTAGAGGTAAGTAAGAGAAAAGAAAAAGGACTTCCTTTTAATGAAGGTATGGCTGAAAAGAAATTTGGCAAAAGTTGAGGCCAAGAATTGAATAATGAAGGATCTCTGAAGATGAGAAACCAGAATCCAAGAGACTAAGTTAATTAATAAAAGCATTACCTTCACCTCAACATCAACCAGATTAAAAGATGTGCTCCTCATTCAAAAAAAGCTTTATAATTTGGAAGAGAAAGCTGTCCCTGCAGCAAAACCTTACCTTTACTTTTAAACAACTTTCGGAGGCTTTCCTCAACTTGCCCTGAAACCCAATAAAAGTAATTAAGTTTGACAAATGTATGTGTTAATGACTGCCTTTGTGAGTTCATGAGGCAAAGGCTTCAGAAACACACAGCTTCAAACACGTAAGAGTTCCCTCGTGAGGAACCAGTTCCTACGTTTTTATGTCTTTTATTTTTTTCTAAATAACCCTCTCGTGCATTTTCAAATGTTTTTGTATAATTCTTATAGTTTTCAGAATGTTTATTAACCTGCTGGTCACACATTTACATGAGAAAATTTCCGCTTGTTTAGGAGGAAATAAAATATCATCGAATGAACATTTGCACAAATTCACAGTGAGACTGCACGTAAGAGGCTCTTTAGTCTCAACTCTACTGATTTGCATGTGATGTCTGCAATAGAGGCAAATGCTGCTAACAGGTGGATACAATTCACTGGTAACCCAGTTTTACAAAAAAGAAAAAACATCGACATCCCAACAGTCCACTGTGATAGAGAATAGCTGTTTCGTTCACTGAGGCTGCCACCTTTGCATCATTCTTTTCATAAATATATAAAAACTGATCCACTCGTTCACATGGAAAAAGGGCCACGATCTTTGTCTCGGTCGGATGAACCTAAACCGTCATAAATAGGAGAAATTTTGACTTTTACTGGCAATTCCATACAATAAAAGTCACTCTCTGTTTCGCCAGCTAAACTCTAACGCTCAAAATTAGTTCCAACTCAGTAGGACAGTGAATATAAAACAGTACAATGAAACTGAGAATGGTGCCGCTAAATGTATACGATTCTGTGAGTCTTGCATGTGACACAATAAACACTTAAAAACTAAAAGGGGTTTTTGTGAATACATAAATACATGAATAAGGGAAATGAGTCTTAAAGCAGGGTTGGACTCGAGAGTAATTACGACATGGGGAAGGGACTTGAGTGGCATATTTATTTTCACGATGAAACACTAAAAAATATCAATGCGCAGTTCATATCAACCTATCCTCAAAATGGAAAATTTACTTTGAATGAATCTTGATAAAAGTTACAATCTATTTAACATTTTTAGAAAGGTCACACTTTGGCAAGTTTTTGCTCAAATGTGATATTTATCCTATTTTATTTGTGTTTTTTCTTTACAATTTTTGTTAATGCTGCAAAGGGATGTAAATTAGGTGAACAAACAGCTGCCAACTCGACCATTTTTCATAATTTTATTGTATCTGGTACTTCAACTCTGAAATAGAAAGCAGTAGAGGTGTACAAAGAAACTGGTAGCCAGAGCTTTGGAGAACTCAGCTCAAGGGTAGATGCAGACCTGGAGATAGTTGCAGGCAGGGGGTCTATTAACACTTAGGGGAGCCAAGCTTGACAGCTCCTTACTCATCTGGGCCCCACAGGGAAGCTTGTTCCCGCCCCAGCACTGTTGTGATGGTCAATACCGGTGCTTCCAGGGACACCTGGATGTGGGCTGGGATGTTCGGTCACTGTAACGGCACTGCTTCATCGGGGATTAGAGCCTGTGTGAGACTCGGGCATCAGGTTTTTTTTTTTTTTCCCTTCTTTTCGGAAAGGAGTGGGTGGGTGTGGGGGAGGGCTTGATGTCAGCCTTTAAAATATTCATGCAAGAGCATGTAAACCTACATGTATGTCTTAATTGAGGCCTGGTATATGCAAAGCAATATGTGGTAATCATTAGACCATCAAGCAGATTGTTCTCGTTATGTGGATACCGCTGGGGGCTATGGCACAATCAAGGCAGTAATGTCAAAGCATGCTAACTCCATTTGGCTATTTCATTCTGTCTCTTACATAACTGAATGAAGAACAATTGAAAGTTCTTATTAAAAGTACAAAGCATTACGCTCTTTAGGAAAAAAGCATTGTGCTCATTTTCTATATTAAAAATACCAACATTTTATTCTCTTTTTAAAGAATTTTTGTCAAGAGCGATGCAATAATGTTTGTTTTGCTACCACGTGACACTTCAAGCTGCCAAAGCAAACCCATTGTGAGTTAGCAAGCAAGTTGTCTACAGATGTATCAGATAATAAAGGAACAGCTACCAGCTGGTCAAGTATAACACTGCAGTCCATCCTTATAAAGACAAATCTCCTTTGGTCATACACTCAGTGCCTGTTAATGGATGAAGGTCTGTTTTACACTAACTCACAACTGACCCACAACAATGAGGCTAAGCTGTCAAAGCATCTTTTGCTGGCCTTTGTACAAGCCAGAATAGTAAACCACTTGGCAAATGGTAAACTGGGTCTGAAACAGTTTTTAATTCTTGCTTTGCTATTCAGCCTGCAGGTAGTGTAGGAGATTCAATATAGATACATTTTGCTCAACACAAGCAAAAGACATCAAATCATCTAACTTTGATGAATGCATTGAAAGAAACTGGAAACCCTGATGCTGTGCAGCGAGCTAAATTGACAGTTTGTCAAACTAATGATCCTCTGCTTCTTTATATTGAGCATCACAACCCTGGCTAACATTTGTTTCCCTCGACAAAAAACAGCTATTGCACAGGTCTCCCTGCTTGTTGAATCTCGTTAAATAAACGAGTTTCCTTTCCAACGACTTTTTTGTTAATTTCATTCCAAGAAGTAGGGCCACTCTATGCTGTTGCTGTACACTAAACAGATGTTTCCAAAGCTGATTATAGGTGGAAATTATTCACTTGTACTTTGGAAATAGGCTTGTACCAATGTCAAGTGTAACAACAGCCTCATTAATGAATAAGTAACAGACCTTCTGTTAAATTCCACCAGTTATAGCCAATCAACATGTTATTCAGTTGTTCTAGTGAAGAGAGAAGAAGAAGCAGGCAGTGAATGTATTATAATAACGATGACTAAAAGAAGTGAAGCAAGGAATATCAAAGCTTTCACCTCCACTGCTGGGTGGCTGTCGCGGTTATTATCACTGAAGCTGTGAAATAATGTTAATTGGTAATTGCTGGGACTTGCATGGCCAGACTGCCCATCACAAATGAACTGCATGCAGAGTTTGTATATGCGCACGTAATTAACACAGTTCATGCTGTTTGAGTGTCGCACTGAAGCCGCAGAACACCTGAACACCTGAGGTGAATTGATAACACATCCGTGGGTCAGATTCAAATGAAGTAAATTGGTTCATTTTAAATATGAATGAAAGAGTAATCACAGTATAGCATCCATAGGCCTATTCACAGCCACTACAGGGGCCGAGCAGCTCGAGCAGCGCTCCAGCCAGTGGCTGTGCGCTGTCAGCGCTCAGTCTTTGGAAGAGGGAATAAGCAATAAATGCTTAATGTAAAGTGTCACATCAATTCTGCTTTCTGTGGTATCTGCAGAGTGTTTCCCTAAACTGGCATTGTATTATAATTGGAGTGGACATACTAACTTTCCTTAATGTGTCAGGGGAATGCCAAAAAAAGTGGGTGAGAGGGAGAACAGAGAATTTAATGCAAAATGAGTGAATGCAAAAGTAGTTTAGAGTGGGGAAAAAAAGCCAGCGGCTTATAAATCTTTTCTACTGTTCACAACCAGCACATCTGTGTTTTGAATCCAAAGATGTTCGCCAGAGGGAAAATGCTTTGTAGACTTACCTGAGCACATAAATTGCGATATCTATTATTTATTTTATAATGTTTAGTTACTATCGTAAACTGTCAGGCAGCCTGGCTCGCAGAACATTAGGCCAAAGACTGATAATACTGGCAAAATGAAACAATGATGTATAATACAGTTTAGTGGAAATTGGTATGATCAGAATAAGTCAAAAAAGTAATTGATTTTCACTATTTATTTAATTACTTCGCAAGTTTGGAGTGATGTGCATGTTACACCACATGTAAGCTTTCCTGGTCCCTTGTTTAATTGCTTGCCAAAAGTTTGAAAAAAAGAAAAAGCACACATGTATCAAGAAAATCAATAAATCATATTTCTGGCCTGCATCTTCTGCTGAAGATAAGTTTACGTGTGAATGCATGTGCATGTGCGCGTGTGTGTGCCTGTTCACGTAGATGTCGCTCAATATGTGTGTGCATGCGTGGGTGATATTTTACCTTGAGCCAATGTGGCAGTTCCTGTCTCACAATGGATTCAAAAGGGAGTTCATCTTTGTGTCATTCCAATCCATCTCACCGAGCGGTTCCCGGAAAACTGATATGCCCATGAATATTTGCTCCCATCCTTATGTAGATGTGTCTTAATGGACTCTGACAGCTGTGTGGCTATTATTGATGTCCCTGTGAAGCATAATGAAAGTGAAATCACTCCTCAACAATAGGTGGCAGCTAAATGGTGAAAATATTCACCCACTCTGACAGGTTAACATGTATCAAAAAATTACCCCACCATACGTACACCGGAGTCATTAGGGAACCAGAAACATCAAACTCATTTTATCTGAGACGCCTCATGGAGATATCAATCTTGTACGTGTAATGAGTTACTGCTGTATAATCCTTTGATGATGTTGCCCACGCAGGAAGATTTCTGGTGAATTCCTGGACAGACATTCAATATTAATCCTTGCTCTGTGCGACACAATAGGGGCAATTCCGTAACTAAAGTTGCTAATTTGTGAATTTCCACCATATTTTGCTGGATTGCGGGTGGCACGCATTGAAATTCTAGCCACCTCCAAGCGATGGTCATTGTTAATTAAGGCGGCTGTGTTCTGACTTATTGACCCCCGTAGCTCAGGGGATTTTGATGGGTTATGGAAGAGCTCATGGAATCTGGCCCGTGGCCCAAGTTCTTTCCGTTTTGGTCATCCGCAGTGTTTGATGCATGGCAATTTAAATCCTCTCGTCTAATTAAATGTGATCTGCACTTGTGCTAAATGACTTTTTTTCTGCTCGCTGAGAGATATCAGCTGCCTCTCACACAAGGTGACATTCCACTTTTCCATTATGCAGGATTATAACAGGTAGGTAGGACTTGGAGGATATAGTGTATGTAGAGGGCTGCTACCACACTGGAAGTCCCATTTTTTTTATTTCTGGCGAATAAGTAATGGTGATGAGCAGACTGCCAGCCAGGGGGAATCAAAGGGATTTGGGGCTTAATTCACAGCTTAGCTACCCCATCTCTGGTGTCAGCACAATGCAAAGTTCAGTGCTAAATCATTAATAAAATAATGCCATCAGTCAGTCAACAGTCAACTTAAAAATATTGAATTCTAATACTTTTTGCAGTCGACACTCAAACTCTAGGGAACAATTGTATGATGAGAAAAAAGGAAAAAGTCTCCATTAAATGAATCAAAATAAAAATAAATCATGTTTCGTTTTCATCTCAAGTGATTCAGAACAATATAGAATACCTGCTAAGTTGGTAAATGGTCAATGATAAACAGGACGCTTTCATTGAATGTATTTTCACAGTGTTTCAAAGCACTTAATACGGGGTTATAGCAACCCATTGTCACACCACTGATGATGATTGTCATGCAAGGTGCCAACACACCACTGGGAGAAATTAGGAGTTCAGTGTGTTTCTCAAGGACACTTGGACACACGGGCAGGTTGAAATGGAAGATTGAGCAGATCATTGAATAGTTTTAGTCTTAGTTCTATGAGCAACATAATGTATCTGAACTTGAAAGTCATTAGAAATCCACTCAATACAGAAGAGATAATTGGTTTAAGTGCTTTCCTCCATGTTACGACTCTGCAGTTTTCATAACTGGCCTTTAAAATACATTACTAACTGAAGAGCTGCTGCATTTGGAGTAGCTTCATAGTAAATATGGTAAATTAGGCAGAAGATACTTTGACAAATGGACAAGTTGACGTGGGACCGGAATAGAACTTGACCTACATGCTGAGCCCCAGTTGAAAAATAGTACATTACACAAATGTTATTGTTCCTGATTGTACAGTAGTTTTAGTATTGCACCAAAACAACAAATGATAATGAATGTTTGGAATTACCATTTAGTTGTATTAGGACCTGACAGAGGAACACAGAATCTTGAGTTTTTGTTTACACTTGAACAAATTCGATCTCAAACCTGTTTATAAAATGATACCAAAATCCACACGTCATAAACTTCTGTCTGGTGTTTGCATGTTGTAATGTTGTACAGAATAATAATTACTTTCGCGAATGCCAACAAAATCACATATTTGTAATTACTCAAAGTAAGCATCAGTTGTGGAATACAATGCAAAGTAAAACTACAATCATTGTTTTGTTGTTTTCGAATTTTGATTATTTTTTCCTGTATTTGTTTCTTTTTATTGTCATTCCAGTGATTTCAAGTCATGTTTATGTCATCCCACATGGAAGTGTTGATTGCTTTTACAAATTTGAAACAAAAATTTATTCTCTCTGAAAAAGAACTGATTAAAATAGCTGACAAAAATGATAGGAGTTGTCGTTGCATAATTTGATTAAACTAAATAAAAAACATTCCCCTACATATTTGCTTCACATTGAAAGTGCAAAGATTCAAGGATAAAGCGCAAGATTACATGACGGGAGGGTGATAAGAAGCTCTTCAGGGAGTGACAGGTGGAAACGGTCTTAGTTAAATCTCTGACATTTAGGGTCTGCTGTTGTCTTTACAATCGAAGTGTCAACATTAAGGAGTCTCTAAAGCCTTCAGAAAGCAAAAGTCATTACCTATGAGCTGCGCGCGCGCACACACACACACACACACACACACACACACACACACACACACACACAAAATGACAAATTATTTCATTGTTGGAAGATGCACTTACATTTACCATGGCTACTGGCTGACCTACAGAGTGAATACAAGCTAAAATCATTTGATGAGACAGAAGTCTCAAAAAAACCTCAAGAATTTCATCACAAGGCCTGCAGGAAATTTTTGCACCTGCTGAGCATGTATCCACAATCAAAAAAAGATTGCACGGATTTGAGGACCTGTACTTGAAAAAGCTTTTGTTGCCCGAAAAAAGAACATTGGAGCACAATTGCAGCTTTCCAGTGATAAAGGAGCACAGGCTAGGGACCTTTGGAGCTATCCATTTTGGGGAGATGACTCAAACATCATCTTGTTTGGCCACAGTTTGAGTGGATGTGTTTGGTGCAGACCACAGACAGCTTTTCAAAAGAAGAACCTTGTACAAACAGTGAAGCATGGTGGTAGGAATGGCATCGTTTGAGGTTTGCTGCACTGCCTCAGGGACTGGGCAGCTTAAAGCCATGAATTCTGCATCATATCAAAAAGTGTTTGAAGGCATCTGTCCGAAAGCTAAAGTTGAAATGAAAGCAGATCTTTCAACAAGATAATGATCCCGGGCACACGTGCATAATTACTGGGAAATGACAGCAGAAAAAAAAGGACAGTTTAGTCATTTAAGTGATGGAAAAAAAGTCCAGGTTTTAGGTTCACACAAATGTAATGGGAATTTATGATGATAGAAAACCAGTTTGTCAGCCTCTTTTACTGGGGAAAGAATTGGCACGTTGTAATCAAATTCTTAAATCCCAGTGCAAGTCAGATTGGATGCATTTATGTGTCTTGGAGCACTTGATACCAGGTGTTAAAGAGTTCTCTGCTGATCGATTTCGTTGTCCCTCAGTGAGAATTGCCTTTGATTATTGAGGTCCTTTTAGTCTCTAAAACAGCGCAGAGGAGACGTTCCTACATTCTACACGGGATGATTTGAATTATAAAACTTAAATAAAAATAACTTGACAAAACTGTGCAGAATGAAAGATGACACAATTAAGTGAATAAGTAACAAAAAGCAACAAATTAAAAACCAACAAATCGATTACATGAATGAGAAGGAGAAGAAAGTAGCAAAATGCTTATTTAAACCGAGCCCAATGATTATTTTTTAACTGGTATACAATGTGTACACCATAGTATAAATTCTACTAAAACAGGGGGGGAAAAAAAGGCCAAACATGCACGTCCATAATCAATGCCGAATAAAAGAAAGCAGACATTGCCTGAAGAAAAGGGAAAGAGATTTTTTGGCAGACATCTGAAGGGGAGAGGCTACAAGAATCGTCTGGAAGCAGCCTGATGTTTGTGTGATCACAGCTGCTAATGTAATTAAGAGGTTTGACATCCGTTAGACTGAGCCAACCTCCACGGACATGGCTGCAGGAGCAACACTGACCCCAAACAAACTGAGCAGACGGTTCACTCGAATGGTGGAAAAAACATCAAGGAAAACTTGAAAATCAGATAAAAGCTGACCTCCAGCATCAAGGTACAACAGTGTCCAATAGCACCATATGCTACTTTCTAGATGAGAGAAGCCTCCGTGGAAGAAGACCCAAAAAAGATCTTTCTTTTGAAAGAGAAACAAAAGGCCTACCTGGAGTTTTCTGACATACAAGTCGATGAGTTACAAAGCTTCTGAAGAATCGCGACTTGGGAAGAATAGAGAAAAATTTGAGGGATTTCTTTTGGTGAATCAAATTTGATCCTTGTTAACAGACAACAAAAATCATTAAAACAAATGAACATCACCCCGACAGTGAACCATGGAGGAAGCTCAGTTAATATGGAGTGGCTCTGCTGTGACTGGCACAGAGTGCAGGACACAAGAAATCAAATGATTATCAAGGAATTCTGGAGCTGAACATACTGCCCTGTGTCAGACAGCTCTGTCTTAGTAGTGGGCCATCACTCCCCCAACAAGATAATGAATCAAAACGAACATATCTTGGCTAAGAAAAACACATTGGGCTGTTCAGGAGGAGGCCTGTTATAAGCACTGATCCTAATCCAAGTCAACATCTATGGAAAAAACTGAAATTCACAGTTGGGGAAAAAAGTAATCTATCATAGCTCAGAGAACTTGAGTAGTTTGTTGAAGAAGAGTGGACCAATTTACTCTTTGAAAAGTGTATCTGTCTCATTAACAGCTACAGGCAACGGTTGCTTCCAGTGATCGCCTCAAGAGAGTCACTGCCTTGATCTTTTTGGTCCATCGTACAAAAATCAAAAGGTACCTTTTTATGATGTTAACATTAGTGGATTCAAGAAATATAGTTGTGTGTGTTTTTTGAATGACCGAACATTTCATTTTAGCAAACGAGAACAGACAGTCCTAGTTCTCCTGTGCAGGACCAACAGTGTTTTCAGCTGTATCAACCCCATCAGCAAGACATCCAACCTTAATACACTTTGTCACCTGCAAACACCAAGGTTCAAGATAAGACGGCCTCAATCTCCAGCTTGACCAATTAAAAAATGACACTGATCCCAGCACCACTGACCCTTGAAGTGCTTTGGCAGTCAGCCTGGAATACCCAGTTTACATCCCATTGTGAGCTGTAAGCACAACATAGATACAAATCAAGGGGCCGACTTCTGTCATCACTCACCTCTGGAAACCATTCACTCACAGTCCTTCCAACAAACTTTTAATGGTCTTGTGAACTCTATTTATTTGGTATCTCAGATACAGACCAAAGAGGTGAACGTGTGAACGTGCGCCCAGAGAGAGAGAGAGAGAGAGAGAGAGAGAGAGAGAGAGAGAGAGAGAGAGAGAGAGAGAGAGAGAGAGAGAGAG
>JAUESE010000056.1:8343880-8359876 GCA_032274725.1 Malacoctenus triangulatus | reverse complement strand
AGAGAGAGAGAGAGAGAGAGAGAGAGAGAGAGAGACACACACACACACACACACACACACACACACACACACACACAAAGGACAGCACAGGACCTCGACGCCTTGCTGTGTTGATGCAACAGAAATGAAAACACAGCAAATACGTTTTTTGTCAAAACAAAACTGGACGATGTCTTCAGTGCATACGCCACACTGGGGAGCCTTTGGAAAAATACTCAGGTAGCATTTTTATGACAGCCAGAGTCTGCTTCGAGGACAAATATAGGTGTAAATAGTTCATAATCTTTGTCATTAATCTTATTCCGCTTGTTCAAACACCCCAACATATCATTTGTATAAAAGTATTACAAGAGTATAAGTCATCGGCAACAAACATGCAGCCAACAAGAGCGTAATTCATCATGTAGGATGACTTTGCAAACAGTCGTGCTTAAGTCTCCATTTAACTTGTCTTACATAACCCCAAAAGTAGAACTGAACTGCAGATTTTTAAAAAAACTACAGTGGAAAGCTAACTACTCCTTTCCATTAGCATCTCCTGGCATGTCAGTTTAAAACTGAACACTGATGCTTGCAAAATCACACAATGTCACAACTTGAAAAAGCTACTGGCTTTTGCCAATAAAGATTGGAAAAGATTTGGGATAGCAAAGGGATTTTTTCAAAGATTTTTGTCAACAAACTTCAGGGTTGATTTTCACAGGTTTTTGTTTAAAAAAATGTATTCAAATTTTCAGAATTGCTATTGTTCTTTGTTGCAATATTTCTGCTTTTTAACACTACAGATGTAAGTTGTTTTTTTTTTTTTTTAATCTTTTAAATTGGACCCATTCCAACTCACCTGAAACGGTCCATCGCTGCACACTGGGGGGTGTCATATGAGCATGTTTCAAACAGAATATATGCATGCATATGCAAGTTAGGTACAGTCCTTTTCCAGAAATCCCCTTCAGAATCATAATACCATTTGAGCATATCAATTCCTGCAGGGCCTTTTGAAGACATTTGACACAGTACTTATGTCTCTGGCAATTAAGACAGTGTAACTGCTGGTTTCAACTTCCACAAAGAGAGAGAGAGTGTTTTGTGTGCTTTTCGGAAAACCTGAGCAGCATATTAAAACTCGCAGTTGTGGCTCACAAAGAACGGCCAAAGAGCATTTAGCTTTATCACATGAGTGCGATGCAATCAATCTTCCAACCTATAAGGACGACAGAGACAGTGAGAGAGGGGTTGCATAATTTGTCCTGGGACATTACAAATCAAAATGGGATCCTCCTACAGTAGTTTCTGTGCATTCCACAGGAGCTGCTCAGGCTTCATGGCTTGTGTGCAGCCTGTGTGAATGAGATTCGTTCTTGTTTCTTTGGTCCATTTAAATTTCAGTTTTACCTTCCAGAAGGATCCACACTATTTCATAAGGCTGTGTTCAATACAAAAAAATCAGTGTTACCAGGTAATTTCTTCTTGTTTAAAAAAAATCCTTTATCTATGCTACCTTTTCTAAAGCGTTTAGCATGAATGAAAGATTTAATTCTGTTTATTTCTTGTTATCCTATCTTTTATTACAAAAGAGTTTAAGTTGCTATGATGATAACTTCTTGTAAATTTGGATATTTTTTTCAACAATGAGTAAAACCACCAAATCATGATCAATCATGAGAAAAAGCCTGCCCTGAACGACGTCACTTTGGGAGATTTATATCAACTTCTCTTCAGCATTTTACCTCTACTTCACTTCATGCAAGTACAGTGTGCTGAACCATGAATCATCACAACCTCAGCTGGCTGCTGTGTTCAAGTTTTACGTTGCTAATTCACTGCCGAGAGTCAATGACCAGTGCAACAGGACTAATGTGTTCAGCACAAGGGCCACCTTGCTCCCGGCTAGCTTCTGCTCATAGGGTAAATGTGCCAAATCATTTGTGACTGACCTGCTGAACTGCAACAATTCGGACAGATGCATTGTTTGAAAATGCCCCCTGGCTACAGCTGCACAGATATATTTAGTATTATCAATACAGCGTAGTATAGTGATGATGGCCTCAGTCCCCTAAATACATTTGACTCTATTAAAGGCTGGTAGCTGATGTTCTAAATTGTGCACAAAAAGTGCTTTGAAAGTGGAAAGTTAGAGGAAGGGAATGCGAACAAAACTCATATTTGCCCCAAGTGAACTGGGCACATACATACCCAAGTAAGCCGACAATGTTTCAACTTGAGGGAAGAACTCATATTTATCCAAAGCAGTGTTTTTCTTTTCAACTCCCATTTATGAATGTATGGAAATAAGAAGATAATAAAAGTTGTTTGGAGGGAAATATCAGTGACAGCTGGAATTTCTGGTGTGGTCTGATATCAGCCTGTAGCTGAGCCGTCACAGGAACAGACGAAGAAAACTCTGTAGAGAGCCTCACAGCTAATGTCCTTAGACTAAAGTTTGTTAAACCATAGTTAAAGTTCACAAGCAAAGTTGTAGTTGCCAAGAAGCCCTAAAAGAGGACTTGTATTCGCTGCCCTTTTGTCAAGAGAGGGCCCGGCAACCGTGTGAACGTGTTGTGTTTCTGTCATTACACAGAAGAGGTAAAGCTGACGGAGTTATCGCCTGCATTTTGAGGTGACTGCATGCTCAAGAGCTTCATGCACCGTCTATTTCTGTGCAATGCTTTCAAACGGCAGCCCATCAAAGCCTGTTAGAAGCATGCAAAAGCAAGTTGTTGCCTTAAAGCTCATGTCAGGTGCCTTTAATCCATTTGAACAAATAGTACATCACAAGGCAGTGTTGAATAAAGACACTAAGAAAGATTACAAAGATTTCTTCATGATAATACAGCTTTGAATTGTATGATATGGCACACCTTCCCTTTTTACCCCTTTGGTTCTCTATCACTGTCCAGAAAAAGCAGAGTTATCTTGATCATCCTCTCTTCTTTTCCAACTTTACAGGAACAAAGCACTTTTTTATTCTCTTAAGGGGATTGAGATGAGCTGTCAGAGACTGTGATGCTACAAACCTACAACAGAATGGTTACCTGATGCACAAGCTCTCTGTTGTTATAAAGCCATTTACACAAAGCAGCGAAAATGATACTGACTAAATGGAATGGCAGTGTGCGACTTACTCAAAGGAGACATCAATTGAGTGTGTTACTTTTTAGCAGCTGTACATCCGACCAAAAGCACTCGTAACTTGAAGTGTGCTTGGTGTCACTGCCAATTCTGAAATGAATACCCTCTCTTAGCGTCCGATATCAACATTAGCAGGCAATTGGCTAGAGTAAATGGCAAAGTGGATAAACATCATTTATCAATTTATGCATACATAAACAGTCTGTTCACATTACTGCTCCACAATTTAACAAGGTTGCAACTCATATCACAGCGATACCTGTGAATATTCAAAAGAGCCATCAGTAGATAAAACATCCAATCATTAAAACCCATTTATCCACCTTTTACACCTGCAATATCAAGGTAGGAGTGAATAGGAGCTGGAGCCGATCCAAGCTGACAGTTGCCCAAATATAAAGTCCCCAATTAACCTGACATGCACGTCTTCAAATTGTGAAAGGCAGCTTTAGAATTGGGAGCACATTCATGCATAGAGAGAACAAATGCAAAGATTTCTAACCACAACACAACAATTTATAACATGGATTAAAATCCTAAACGTGGTTTTAGTTTTCACTGGGACTCCGAATGGTAATTGTTTCCAAGCGGTTAGTTTTAGCTAAACATAAATTGTTAAAATGACTGTTACAATATTTTTTGACTGCACCTTACTTCCTCACTGTTCTTCTTTCTACATTTTTACTTCAAAGAGTTGAGGGAGGTGTTAAAGCCTTCACCAGCTCACACTGGGCAAAGACAGGGTCTATCCTGGACAGGGAGACAGTCCATCACATGGCACACAGAGAAACGCACGATCACACACATTCATTCACGCCTATAGACAATTTACAGTCAGCACTTGAACTGGTGTGCATGTTTTTGGACTGTGGGAGGAAAATGGAGCACCTGGAGGAAATACACACACGCATGCACGCACACACACACAGGAAAAATGTGAACTCTGCAGAGATGGGTTCCACTTGGACGTTTGCACTGTGAGGCAAGAATGCAAAACACCAGACCACTATGCAGCTTAAATCATTTCCTCTCAAACCAACACCTTCAGCTTGTCTCCATGTTTGAAAATCTTATCTGATATACATATTTACAAGACACTGTTATGCAGTGCCCACGTGAGCATTTTTGATTGCAATATACATTTAATTGGCCATTACTTTTGGAAAAACCGTCTTTATCAGCTGAGGGGTCTGCTTTTGTTTGACACTTATTTATTCTGTTGTTGGTATTGTTGCCCTTAAAATGATTCTGGGACCTTTTTAGAAGCACAGGATTTGAATCAGCACCGAGTGCCTGGGGAAACAAAACAAATGATCCCTAATTCTAAAAAACTGTCTTAGAGCCAGCGGGCTTCTTCCCAGTGGCTCCTTTATAAATTGGGACATAATGTTGCAGTAAGTCAAAGCATCTCTCATTTTTTTTTATGGGACAGACTCGTTGATCTGTGTGCCAAGTGTGGGCCAGCAGACACACAAGTACACCCAGACTCTAGCAGACACATGCAGACACCACACCTGCAGAATCAGAGGCCTAGCTCACTGGCGATAGTGGGAGGGGATATAAATGGCCCATAGCGGAACCATTCCCAGCGGGCAGATAGTGATAGTCAAGCAAGTTCAAGGTATAATCTCTGTTGGCCCATGAGGGGGACTAATGAGTGACTGGAAGAAGGGGGAGGAAGATGATTATACTTTACATACTAACCTTGGCAACTGGGCCTGTCCTTTAATGACGGCATAATTCAGCGTTCACCTTGGGAGACTGCCACGGGTTTTGGTTTATGAGGTCACCCAGGTAACCTCAATCATTCAAGTGCATGCTCTGTCTTTGCTTCAGTGAGTTCCCTCAACACACACACATACACGGGCGTACGCGCTGCCCCTGTGCTAGAGATAGGTTGCCGGCCGCCGCAAACCGACAGCAGAGCGGCTTAGATCACAATCTTGCTTTACTATCCGTCCCTGTCTGAGATCCTTATGCTGGGCTGACTTGTGGTTACAAGTGGATTGATAAATGTGCATATAGCTCAGAATTCATCTCACACTTCGAGTAAAAGAAAGTAGGGAGTGAGTGTCATATGCAGGATTGTTTAAATTCAATTACACCTATTTTGCTGATTCCTTTGATGTCTCATGGCACTGTGTTACATTTGGCCTAACTGATGAGCAAAAGTTTGCATAGAAAGTGCTCAAGAAGACTTACAGAATAAAGATGAGAAGGAATAATTGGAAATAAATCTTGTGTTTTTAATTACCGGGTTTATCTCCATGCCAGCAATCATCTTGACATTTTTGTGTCACTATTTTAGTAGCCATCTTCTTACATATGGAGAAGTCTCCATGCACATTGAATGTGAATAGAAATCCAAGCAGATATCATTCCTTTGATCAATATGGCGGTTATAGCTGGCCCACCACATAATGATGCAGTAAATCTAAGGATTTCAATATTCTGCCTCCTAAATGGTACTTTTAAATCTTTATTGTGTGATCTGTTTATTCCTGGTGTGGCAGTGATTTTACTGCATTTTTACTTACCTTTTCGAGTTGCAATTTTTTTGCAGAAAAATCTCTACCCTCGACCATCACTAATTGATACTAGATCTTATTACATATTGATCAAAAACAGGCTGTGCCACGTCCGAGAACAACGTCTAATTAGATGATGTATATTTCATATGGCTCCTTTGCAATACAATACAACACTCTGATGTATTAGAATATCCATTATTCATACAAAACGCCAATACATTTGACATATTTATTTTTTTCAGTCTGCTTTGGCAGCCATGCTATTTCAGAAGATGCATGCATTTGACACTAATTTTTGGATGCATTGTGCGGGTGGGGCAAAGTGGCTCTCTTGTCTACATTATTAAAGGCCTCAGATGTGTTTTTCTTGTTTTCAACTGATGGAAATATATTATCACAAAGCTGTGGAGAGCTGGTGCAGCACAGAAATGTATTAACAGCTCCTGGCTGGCTTGAGTGCGCAGCACAGGATGAGTATGCTTGACTCCACAAATATTGCCTGTGCTCTGGTTGTATACTGGAGAAGAGGCAAAGCTTGTGTGTCTGTGTGGTGATCAGAGCAGAGTTTACATTTCAAGTGCATGAAATCATCACTTGCACTTGTTATGTTAACTCTGTTAAGAGTTTGGGGCCCTGCATGACCAAAGGTTTTAAATATAGAGGGAAAATACGACTGATAGAAGTGGTAAAAGGAGCATGTATGACGACAAATACAGCAGATTCACAGGAGCAAAAAATTGCAATCAATAGATAGAATAAAGAGGTAATCTCCACAATTGTAACCGTTTATCTAACATCAATGAAGCACTGATGTTGGTTTTTATCTACCTTTAGCCAAAACGAGTCTCCATCAGGAATGACAGTACCATTTTCACAAATGTTGGACAAAATCCACTATTCAATTAGCCTTTACTTCATTTTCCAAAGTGTTGACAATGTTGTGTAATCAAAGACACTGCTAGTTATGGTATGTTGAAATATCATACAAGATCCAAAAAAACACTGGTGTATGGTGCCCAGCACTAAGTTCTGCCTTGGTTAAAGTAGAGGCCTGAGTGTACCTCCTCAATCAAGACCAATGGGAAGCATCAAAGTGATCCATTAAAATTAAACTGCCAGTAATTTTTGACAATGAACATACTGTATGATGACAGGGAATTTTGGAAGAATTTGGAGTCATTCTATCACTCAATCTTCAGGCATCTCAATTATGCTCAGTACTTCATCTTGTCAGATTTAGCCATGCAGAGTCTCTTTAATGACGACTTTCAACTCCTCTTTAGGATTTACTGGGAGCTCTGATGTGAGTTGCCAACTCAAATTGCATTCAAGCACCTGTCACTATTCCACACTCAAAGAAGGGAGACAGGGACGCATACAAACAGAGAGACCAGCAGGTGTGAGTTAAGCCTAGCAGTGTAGACAATATACTGTAGCCAGACACGCGCCACAAAGCAGATACAGGCAGCAATCGACGGCGACGTTGTTATCATTATTGGCAAGTGCTACTTCTCAACCAGAAGTGGCGCTTTTATTCGCCCATAGGTTTGGGCAAAACAGTGGAATTGATCTTGAATTGATCAAAATGCCTGTACGGCCCTCTCATCTAAAGGGGATTTCATTGATCTGCCAAAGTCCTTCTCTATAATTGCTTCAGTGAAGTGTAGGAACACCAGTTTCAGGTGGGTAGGTATCAGAGGAAAGAACACGGCTTGGGCAATTTACAGATCCTTAAAGTAAAAAAGAATGCCTTGCCACCCACCCTCCTCATCAGCCCCGACTTCGTCCGTTACAACTGCATCGACAAACACTGTGATCCACAACAGAGTAAAAAAAGTGATCATCATCATCATAGGTATCAAATGCAGAACTTTTTTGATTTACAGCCTTTTTTTAACACATTAAATTATGCATTCTGATTCAGCTGTAAAACAGGCAAATCTTGTTAATCCATATTATCGGCTCATCTCTCGTCTCTTGATGTATGCATGTAGGCTTATGTCGGCTAATGGGTTTTATGTTACTTGACTGCCACCTAGTGAAGGTGTTCACGAAAGGTCCCTGTAGTTTCGACAGGAGCAGTGTTAGATGCTGCTTGTTAAGAGAGAAGTTGCTGCTTCTTGTCTCTTTCACACCATGTTGTCAGTAGCACATTTAAGGGTTGTATCAGCAGTAACTGACAAAATGCATAGCAGGAAATACATAATTATCCCAAGTATCCAAACATTTTTAATGTACCCCAATTGTTAAGCATTTATAAAGATAAAAAAAAACCTCGTCATTTGGAGCTCTTCAAAATTCAAAATACCGACTCAGAGATATGTATTTAGATATGCTGTCTGCCCATCAATCCATTAATTATTCTCAACATTTCTTCCTCTGCCTTTTTTACCCATCATTCTTTCTAAAGAAAAAGCAGATATACGTCGATTAGCTCAATCCACAGCAAGTGGAAGAGTTGTCTCATGTAAAAAGAGAGGCGGTGACTGTTGTTAAGCCTTCAGAGAAATTGAAATGACTCAATTACTAAGTGTGGCTTTTATTAGGTACATAAAGCTCGTTGTATGGCGTCCTGAAGTGTCTGAAAGGAACTCACAATAACTGTCAAAACACAAAATGGAGCGATCTGCCGGGTTTATAAAAGTAGGAAATGTACATGAGCGGAACTGGGAAATACCACCAAAAAGGTCAACTAGCTAAGCAAATGTTCCCTACGATTACAAGACATAGCTATTTCTTTCTCCACACAGACTCTACGTGGATGGTCTGCATGAACTGTGATGGTAGGAAATTCAAAAAGCCAATGAAAAAGCATGACACATTGTGAGGGTTTTTTGTTTCCAGCCTGTCGCTGCCGTTTGGCAGTCCAAACAGAGATTTTGTGTTTTGTGTCCAACATTTGAGCTTAACTTGAAAAGAGATGAAAGAAAGAAATAATATGTAGGTGGCTTTAACAAGAAATGAAACCCTTTTCAGTGAGTTTGGAACAATTCAGATTTTTTTGTTACTTTTGCTACATCTGATTCAGATAATTTTTTATCAGCCTGAACATTATGTCGCCCAAATATGCAGATGGCAGTCCCTATCTAGTAGAACTGAGTAATGACTAGCCTGGGTAAGTATTGTTAAGGGACTGTTACAGGAAACCCAATGAATTGCACAGTGGGGGCTAATTGAGAGAGAGAGACTGGGGCATGATTGCTGCATTCTCCAGAGATGGTTTTGTCTGAGACCCGGCGAAGGAGAATGTCGCCTTGTCTCTGCTGTGATTACTATGCATCAAAAGCACATTACACTCATAAGTATTACTAGGTTAGAAATATTATTTATTAAAAAGCAACATCGCCTGGCAGCTGGATTACTCTCTTAAGATTAATCAGACCACTTATTCATTTACGATTCATTTCAGATTCTAAAATGGATCTCAATAATAGATGAGTTATAGAGCAACAGAAAGAAAGGGAGAAAATAACAGTGAACTGTCACGTCAGCTCTGATTTTTATAGTTGTGCTGCTGCGATGGATTATTTGTACAGGCGATGGGTTATTTTTGCAGGCTTAAATCAATTAGAGTGCTTTAAGGGATGAATTACCCAGAATTTTACTGTAAGCATATATTCTGGCAATCTATTGAACAATGGCATTTGTACAGACATAATTTAATGAACATCTGGTTTTCAGAGGATGCCTAATGATTTCACATCCATCTTCCTCTAAATGGCTAAAGTGCACGCAATTACGTTTTTAATTAGCTGTGAATATGTTTCTGTCAATTGGAGTGATTCATCTCTCAAACATGAAATGTATCATGTAAGTTCACATAGACTGTATCGGTTCTGATTTTAGGTGGCGGGCAGTTTTTTTTGGCTTTGAAAATTGTCCAAATATTCAAAAGAACAACTTATGGTATTTTCCTGTTCTCTACTCTAAGACAAAAGGCAACTGGATTATACAGAACCTCTCCTTTCCCTTGCATAGCATTAAAAAAATTGAAGACGGCACATGTGCTGAATTATATCACTGCGCGTCCCTGTCCAGCCGTTAACGTGGCTGTCGGGTGCGAAAATAAGAAATCTCCAGCTCCCTAATGAATGCTGTTTGGCACTTCCTGGTCTCCAAGACCTTTTGGACTCCTCAATGTGGTGCTGACAGTCATTTCTTCTGGCCCGATCACTAATTCCTCATTAGAAATGATGAGCTTCTTCATCACCTCTCTTTGCAAAAGGTTAGGCCTGGGCCCAAAGGAGAGGTGGGGAGTCCTTCACTGTGGACCTGACGGAAAGCTTCACAGGGCTGCAGCTATTGATTGGGGGCTTCAGGTTGCCTCTCCACCAATGTAGGGGTCTGCACTGCAGCATACTAAGCTGATGTGTAATCAATGACTCATACCACAGCTGGCCTCTGTGCACAGACCCGTCAAATTATACAGTAGCCATCCAATATCTGACATAGTGTGTTTTTAAAACTGCCTTCCGGAAGAATGGCACACGGTGAGTGCACACACACCGTCACAGACCAGGTAAATACACACCAGTTACAGCTGATGTGCATACATGTGCAAAATCTTGCACACTCACAAACAACTCTCAGACACAAACAACCGCTGAATCCTGCAGGGCTACTTTGATTTTTTTCCCCTCTGTCCAGATAAAATGTTTATCATCTCAAATACTCTGTGAAAAAAAATATACACAAGTTATAAAACCCAATCCTTCTTTGAAATGATTGCCTTTGGTGTCTGAGCACCAGCTGTGTGACGTGGCCTATCCATGCACTTGGCCGGGCAGCAGCTTCAACGTGCCCTCCTCCCCCTCTTCATGGGGCTTAATGATATGCACAAGCACACTCCGGGGCCAGCTTCCCAGAGCATTTAATCCACAGAGATATGATACTATGCTGAATGTTGTGTCATCCATCACAATCTCTCTCCTCTCTTTCGCCTCTTTTACTTTCTCTCCTTTCGCTCTCTACCATTGAACCGCACTCAAATAGTTTGATTATATGCATGTTTTTATTTATCCCTCAGATTGTCTGTGCACGTGCTTGTAAGGGACACTCCTTTTCTGCTTTTACAATAACGACTTCAACCAAAACTGTTTACCATTTTACTTGCATCTATCTTTAGGTTCTATTGCTGAGGTGTTGCTGAACTAACCTCCTGGGAAATGTCATCTCCATTATTGCATTTAGCTATATTGTACTGTTCACTGTGATTTCTCATTAAATAAAGTTTTGATGTCCATGTGCAGTGTTTTTCTCCACACTTACAAATCCTTTTTCTTTATAATGGCAATTTAGTTTTTCTTGTGTTCGGTTTTTCTTTTGTCTCCTTGAAATAAATGTAGTAGCTCCTGAAGGGAATGCAAAGCCTCTGCCATCACGCCTACACTTTTCAAGTTTGTTGTGTTTATATCAAAACATCTGAAACATTTCACCACATGTATAACACAATAAATAACTTTTGAAATAGATTTGACTTCATAGGAAGCACTGACTATTGTGTGTTAGCTTACAGCTTTTTATTGCGAACAGAAAAAAAAAGGTACACTGGGAAATGTTTTGCATTTATCAATAGAAATTTTCCAGATCAATATGTTAAGTCAACACATGCCCATCAATACCATCCTTTATCCATTACATGGTCCATTACATTGTCCCCACAGCTTCCAAAAAGGCCATTAAGTAACAAAATCCTACAAAGGAAACTCAATCTTTCACATCGCAGGGAGGTCAGTTTGGAGCTGTCATCAGAATATGTTGCCCTACTTTCCACTAGCTTTCACCACGTAGCCATGGAAGACAAATGGACAGCCATTAGTAGTGTATTAATTACATGTTAAAGGATTACTTTGTTAATCAATCACATACTTCTTCCCTTCACTTGTCTCATTACTTAGTGACACAATGAATAAAACCTGGAAGGCCTGTTCTATTCTGATCTCCACTGTTTCCAGCTTGTGTAGTGCTGACAGCCTGGTGCACTGAATGCATCTGCCTCTTGTTTCTTCGAAAGATGCACAGTGGTGTGCCACCCTGCTAAGCTACAGTTCACAAAAACACCTCAAATAGAACAAACGCAAATTATCACGTCAAGATGGATTAATTGCAAAGATCACTGAAAGACTAATGATTACCACTGTCAGCATGCAGCAATGTGCAGATACAGCAGTGTGATTCCTTTTTCAGTGGCCATCATATACAATTATCTGTTCCTCCATGCGAGAACAACGATCAAAGTACCAATGCATCTGAATCTAACTCTCACCAGTGATTAGAACAAAATAATAGCACAGAGGTGGCAAAGAGTTAGTTTGCGTTCTTTATGTTTGGTGCAGTTGCTCTCACAATAATTTGCCCTTACCTGCTCTTTTCTGCTTTCTCTGTGTGTGTGGACTGTGATTTCATGAATCATCATTTGGTACAAAAAAAGAAATCCTAACCAATACAATAAAAAACATGTTTTTAGGCCAAAATGTGGATGAAGCAAGGGTGTCTTATGCTCATACACAAGGGAGAGAACAGCATGAATTAAGTCTGCATTTATAATGGACGAGATGTCTCAAGTTGACCAGCAAATTGCTATTTTGGAACATTAGCACCTGCACAATTTCAGCACACTAACAACTGCCTCATTGCTATAAATAGGGTTACATTTAGTCGGGTTGCATGGACAGCTTTGGAGAACATTAAGCAGAATATTGGATTCTCTCTGCTGGGGTATGAGTAACTGGTGTAGGCCCTGAGGCATGGGTATGACAACAGAGGTAAGAACAAACATTTTTACCTCCTCTGAGCCTCTGCACTGCATCCTTGGCCAGTTTAGTGCGTACAGGGCCCCCTGTGAATACACCGTGTGATACCATTGACACAGATTATGGATTTTACCTGCTTAAAAATATGCTATGTGGGAGCGTGGAAATGTCAGGAAGGGTACCCAGGCTCCAAGATTTACTGGGAATTTATAGATCGCCAACTGCTGCTCTCTGAGGAGCGAAAGAGGGAAAGTCCATGAAGAAGGCTCGTCAGAATGCAACTACTGTTTCCCGTTTCACCCCGAGCAAGAACAGATACCTCGTGAATTTGCATATACATGTATTTGCACAGATCCAATCAAACGTCAAAGGTGCCGACACAATTCTAGAATTCAAAGAGGAATACCAACCAATGTTTCAGCCGTAACTAATACCCGTAGCCCAAAGAAGAGAAGGGAAGGGAGATTTATCTTTCAAACAGATAATATTTAAATGCACAGGAGTTTTAACCAGTTGGCTTGGAGCAGTACGGGCCAGGTCACTTTCTCCTTTTACATCTGCACTGTATTAAGCATGTAGAATAGAATAAAAATGGACAACCTTTGTTCTCATGTACTATTTAGTTCAATGGGACATCTGTTTGTTGCACATCATCTTGAACAATAGTTATTACTAGAAAGCATCATTTACCGCAACGGTATGCAGTCAGCCTAAAAAATGCAGTTTTGATCAATTTCATTGCTGCACTTGTGACAAAGCGTCAGTGAAATCAGGAGTCTCTAGTGAAGCCTATCATCTGAGAGAGATTAGATGAAATTTAGATTTTCAAAACTGACTGAACAGTTGTCCCTCCTGTGCTGCAAACTGAAATGCATTGTGTGTTAAAATCAGATAAAATCAGAGTGCAATGCTTTTGTTTTCTTTCCTATTAGTTGTTTGTGTCTTCCATCCAAAAATACAGTGGAAGAAAGCGAAGAAACACAGTGGAAGAAAGGCAGTGGAAGGGAGGTGAGCGAAAGAATATATTAAATCCAGAATGGAGAGATAGAGAAAAAATATTCCTCATTCACAGCCTTCAGAATGCGTTATTAGGGAATGATTTCAACAGGCTCTTAGTAGCTCTCATTAGATGGTGTATCAAACCAGAACAAAACTCACTTCTCCTAACTATGTGGAGGAAGTGGATTGGAAAATTAAATGGGGAGAGGAGAGTGAGGGAGCAGTCTCTGCCACGCTCTTGTCACCGTGCCCCTGCTCCCACTAACAAGTCCGCTCAGTCGGCGCGTGCTGAAAGTCATTCACATGGTCTTTAATTTCACTTCATTGATTGGAATTTAAAGCCCCAGAATATAGCGAAGGAAGACATTAAGATTATCTATTCCCTAAACCATGCACTGAACATTTGTTTTTAAATTGTGGTACAGTGTGGCTGAATCCCAGGCTTTTGAGTTTGCAGCCCTAAAACTTCAAAAACTTTCCAAACTCAGCAAGAACTCGCTGTCGGGTAATCTATGAGTGCCTGCGGTTTCTAAAGAAGTATATATTTATATACTGCATGCTGTAGATCAATAAAAGTAACATTTCATTAATCTTGACATGCTGTTCCTGCTTGATGCCAGATGCTGGGGACACAAGCTGTCGAAACAATAGAAGTGCTTACTTTCCCCTTCCCTGTTTTTCTTTGTTTGCACCTCCAAAGACAGCATTACATCTGTCAGCACGAGATGATTTACATAAACATCAAACTATTCTACTGAGTATCTGTCAGGGAAAGCCTTCAGACTTGCATCATATTAGCATTTCAAGGTTACATTTACACCATGTACATGTCTACTTTGCATATACTATTTTTGTGTGGTCCTAATTTACACTTATGTGGCTGCATACATTTTCGGACCAAAACCAAATACTGGAAACTTTATCCATGAAGTAACTCCACTATCTAAAGGCAAGAACATCCCTCTTGGCCCTGTTGAATAAACAGTGTCCTAAATGCTACATGGCTTGCAAAGAGGCCTGGAAAAAGAATGTTACAAGTCATGCAGTATCCAGCCAGTGATGGAAAAATCAATCGAGAAAAAGAAATACAAACAGTATTTCAATTCACTCAGCCACTGCATGTAATCACATCTTGAAATGGAAATTACATGTTGGACAAGTGTGTGGCCATTTTATGGCTCTTTTTTTCCACTGATTGCATATCAATCACATCTGACAGACTTTCCATGATTGAATTCTCGTTAACGTTGGCTGAATGGAAATTTCCCGATGTTTGTCTACAGTACGTATATTTGAGTACAAGCTTGGTGTAGATGTGTGCACATTGTTGCGCTTGTGTTATGTGGGAACATTGTCACCTGTGAGAGAGACAAAAGTGGCACTCTTGTTGCCATTTGCATGATTAGTTGTTATTGCTGAACAGGACCGACTACGGGAGAAGAATTACAGTTGTACAGGGTGAAACAAATGACCAGCTTGATTGATTTTTTTTCCCTACCCAAATACAAAAACAAAAATCGAAATAACATCAGTGGTGTTTCTGTTAACCGCTGTTTGTTCTTTTGTGAGTTTGATTCTCTTCAATATTGTTTACTCTGTTGTATTTGCAGGCTCCAATCAAAAGCATACACACATACAGAGCTAATGCCTCAAATTCTTCCATTTCTTTCCCTGTGGCTACTAAAAAAGCTATTCAGCACAAAGGGTAAGGAACTTGCAAAGCACATAATTAACAGCCAAGACCTGAGTCGACCCCCTCTTGGACCTACACCATGAAGTCTCCTGAACTTGTGTCTTAAACATTGTACTTCAGGTGCAGCACACATCAATATTGCCTTTATATATGGTATTTTGCTTCGCTGGAGTGCAGGAATCGATACTCTATGAATTTTTAAGCTCATCTTAGCTTTGGGGATCGCGTGTAACCTGCGGCGCAGACAATCTCATTTGTCCCTTCGCTTTTCTTCAAACAGCACATGTGAACAACCCAACTAATTCTGACAAGAGACGGGAAGCAGACTTTCAATGCACTCAGCGACGTCGGCATTATGATGTAAAACACAACAGATACTGCTGACTACAATTAAAAGACAGTCTTTGTTTTTATAAATTGACTGTTTTTCTCCTGACTTCATTGTTGTTCTGAAACAAACACCGCTCTATAGACCATCCACATTCATCCGGCCCCATCCATTCTCTAAACTCCCTCAGCTCTGCACTGTGTTCAGACTAATAAGCATTAAGTGCCAGAGATGGATCTAAAAAAAAGGCCTGGCAGTCCTGTCAGTAATTGAAAAATGGCAAAGCAGTGGGTCTGATTCAGCTTTGCATTGTTCCTTTTTAGTTCAATGAGAAGTGAACAGTGAACAGCAATAAATTGGTGGGTTTAAGCATAACACAGCATTGGATAAGGGGCAGATTTCACCACATATATATGTATATATATATATATACATGCATATACATACATACATACATACACATATATACATATATATACATCTATATACACATACACACACGCACACACACACACACACACACACACACACACACACACACACACACACACACACACACACACA
>JAUESE010000056.1:8328085-8339195 GCA_032274725.1 Malacoctenus triangulatus | reverse complement strand
CCCCCCCCCCCCCCCCCCCACCCGTGTGTCAGCCATTTCCACTCTGGAAAAACCGGGCAACCACAAACCCTTCAGTGCTTCATTAGCTGCCTCATTAGCAGGTCTTTAACATTAGCGTCTCTATCGGACATGTAAGCTAGTTAGCGCCAGGTTAGCCTCCAGCGGTGTGAAGCTCTGTTCGAATTTCGCTTTCAAAAAAAAACTTGTGTGACTCTAAAAAAACCCTCAAGAACTGTTTTATCCCTTTAAACTAGGTTACATGTGCGTGTCAGGAGTGTCGACGAACCTTCGGGCAGGCGTAGAGATGAAGGCCATTTTGGTTTTGAATAACTGCTGCAGGTGGAGCCGCCGCCTTCAGCCTGTCAGGCTTCGACCTGCTCTACAGCGCTACACGCAACCTAATGGTTTGGTAAGATATTGCACTTGCAACGAAACTGAATGCAGTAGTAAGAAAATGACATTAACTCGTTAAACTGGTCTTTAAATCAGCGCCGAGACACTTTGAAAATAGGAAAATAATTACAATATTTGAATTAATTGTTTAATTTTCTATTCACCATTTCACAATATATTTCTCATTAAGTGCCCTTTTGATGACTGTATGTACACCCCGAGTGAATTACCACTCTCTCAAGCTTTTTCCCCTCATTTTCTCAAAATACAAATTATCAGCAGCATTTTAGTAAAAGTGTGCAATGTTAAGATCTAAGGTTTCTAACTGGGGAACTTTTCACAGAGCAACAGAGATCACAAAAGGGACAGAGGTCTCACCTAGTTGTGAAAGTTCAAACTGTAGATTTAAAAGAAAAACACATTTTCTAGAGACTTGACCAGAAGAAATTGTGTCACGTTTTAAATTTTTAGGACTTCTACTTGTGCAAAAGTGCATTATTGCCAGAATTTGGCTTCACTGAGTTAGTTCGGCGGTTTTGCTCCAGGAAAAAGAAACTGGAGTAAATACAGCAAAAACTTGCAAATTCAAACATACATAGTGACAAACCATTCAAGCAGCATTGATATGTGTTATTCCACCAGCTGAAAAAACTCCACTGTGGGTACACATAAGTTGTAGGTACTTGCTGGTATTGTTCAAGTAAAACGAATGCTTGGAACTGACAACTTAGGGCAGACTTGTAATATAAATGAGGACACACGAACTGAAAAACATTAAGAGCAGCAGCTGCGCATGTGTGTGCGTGTGTGTGTGTGTGTGTGTGTGGGGGGGGTGTTATTGAGGGTATCTTATCTAACAGTTGAGCAGCTTTATGGCTCCTAATAGGCACCCTGTCGGATTGAATTGTAAATATGGAGCACCATTGTGCATTCAGAGGTGTGTACATCCTCTGCTTCATTTACCAGATGCTAAGTCATGACCAACCCGTTTATTACACCATGCAGTCCACAATTAAAATGAAGAGAGGCTCACAAGGAAAAAGCCATTTACCTTAGCCCGTGCTGCACTTACACACCAGACACAAATTTCACTGTTACTTGAAAACTTCTCATGCATGGAGCACATTATCATTTGATTTCCATCCAGAGTTCTCAATTAAAATTATACAGAGGTTGCATTTCATTACCTGAGCTCGGGGCAATTTGCAGGCCATTAAGCCTCTACCTGTACCAGTGGAGATGTTTTTGAGGTGAACATCTGGGGTTGAGGAGGCAGAGCATGAAATGAAATGCCCCTGGCTCTCCGCTTTGCTTTTGTCCAAAAAGGGCCAAGGGTATTAGAACGCCATGCATAGTAAAGAGCGTGTTTCTACGGACTGCAACAAATTGGTCTGGGATCTGAATAGAAATAGAAAATCAACCATGAATGGTGGATACGAAGTTTGTCATACAGCTTTGGAAAAGTCGCAGGAAGAAAGTAGTGAGGTATGTTGCAGAGTAACATTGGCAGGATTTCAATGGAATTGTAATTAATAATATTATCATTAGTGGTGCAATACAAATGAAGTTGATCTAATATCAGTATCATTAACATTACTATAAGAAGAACTAGTATTGCTATTTTTATACACAACATAATACTCATTTGATTCATTTCTTTTAATTCTCTAATTTCAAAATTATATGTTTGATTTTTTTAAATAGTTTTTTCTCTCAATCTCAAAGCCCTTTAAAAATGCTAAGCTCTCCTCACTGAATTCCCCATAAGGGATCAAGATTGTCTATAAAACTGTAATTGATTTCGGTGCCATGCAATAATAAAGACCTACCATGAAGAAAACTACTCTTAGGAGACCTTTTACCGACCAGACCTCATTACACCTTGCTTCTAATGTTTTTCTCTGAATCATGATTTAAAATACACTCTGCAATTATGTTGCCTAATGATGTAATGTAATTTGGCGGTTGGTGTGCTAAAATTTGGGGCTTACAACAATTACCCCCTCGAATTTGGCGATCAAGATCTGATATGTATTCCATGTGCATATTTTGCTCAGTGCAAGATAAGAATGAAACATGCCCGCAGACCGCAGTGGTGGATGAAACTAATCACTATGAATTTTCATTCCAAGTGATTTTCATGCCATGCCGAAGTACTTTGTTCTGTACTAAGTACTAAGTTCTGGGAAGAAAGTGTCTGTACTTTCTCACAAGTGTTTACAGAAATGTAGCAGTCGAATGTTTGGCTCATCAGTCAAAAACAGAGATTTTTTCATAGTTTGAGAAATAGTTAAAAGTCCATATCTGTCATTCATAGTGCTCAAAATGTTGAATTTGAGGGGATTGTGTATCTGTACAATGAAGGCTCAAAATATAAATCCAAGAGTGCTCTCTGAGAAGCTGGAGTCCTATTTACAAGAGATGAGAAACGCAGATTGGAACAATGAGTAATTCTTTGAGTTACTGTTTACTCTTTACATTTGACAGCATGCAGTAAAAACATCATTGAGTGTTTTCTTTATATAACAAGCAATATCTATGCAAAGAGCCATTTCATCAAGTGTTACTGTGCTTGCTATAGAGCAGCACCCTTTAATCTTCCATAGTTGAAAGAAATGAAAAGAAGAAGAAAAAGCCGGGCTAATATTGTTCATGAAAAAAAATATTGAGGGAAAAAAATTATCAAGACCCTTAGCAAAAACCCACACTTAGCAAAGGGCAGCTTTGGTACGTCTCCTTTCACTCTGTTGTGAATAATAACATTTCTTTGTTGGGGATTATAGGTCCTTGCAACAGGATATTCCAAATAATTTTGCTTGTGACAGCCTGAAATGGCTTTCAGTCGGTCAAATAGCTGCAGAGTTGCTGTCTAAGTCATGCAGTGAACATTGCTTTCTTGAACACTGCGAGGCGGCTGCGTTAAGAGAGCCCCAACACAAACTAGCTTTTCATTTCTGTTATCATACTCCAACAGTATGAGGATCTCACTGGAGATTTGTGTGGTACAAGTTGTATTCCAGATGATATGCAATAATCAGGCCCTTTGAGTCCCCGACGGTCTGCGTCTCTCTGTCTTTTTCCTCTCTCTCCCTCTCTCTTTCTGTGGCTCTGAATCCCTTTCTCTTTCGATGCCCTCACTAAAGCTGGTGAGCACTCAAGTTTTGCACTGTTTTATGCTAAAACAGTGCAAAGCTTGAGTTACATCATTCCACATGGCACGCTATTAATCCGTGGGGAACTGGGACGGCAGCCCAGGCCGTCAGATTTGTCGTGGCATTGAGGCCCATTGTTGCTCTGAACAGATGAATCACATGCTGACCAAACAGCCACTAATCTGAAAGGAAATAGTTAGTGCACGGTCCTCTTTGTTTTCCTCAAACACGGCGCATGGATAAGCGGTGACATTGTGACTAGTGGACAGATTTTGCCTCTTTTGTGTCAACACCAGGGGCACATATTTATTCTGCAGGGGCCATGGCCTCTCTCCATCTACTCCTCCATCTGCCCATATGATATTCCATCCAGGTACGATGTCATGGTGACGCTTAGTTATGCAGTGGAATTTATTGTCTGCACTGCGGCAGATTACCATTGCTTAACATGCCACACAGGAGACTTAAAGAGGCAGCACCTTTTGCAGGGTTGCATCCTGCTGGCAACTATGTTGGAATGCCTGAGGCATGCTGGGATGTCTGGTTTCTTATGCTGTGAAGGACATAAGGCATACAGTACAGTGCAAGACACGGGAGGGTGAAGACTGAGCATATTAAACAGGTGGTGTTGCTCTGACACTGTACTCCCAATTTGATGAACGCTTCTTATAATTCCTGCTTTAAGTCTTTATGAGGCTGATGTGGCGCTACACCACTGGCACACTTTTTGACCCTGCATTGCTGTTTTTGGAGTAAATCTGGCATATGCTTTGAATATTGAGCTTATAGTAATTAAAAGCGCACATGTGCTACTCTCCAGAGAAATCTCTCTTTTCACACAACCTCTTGCTAAAATATGATGTGCTCAGGGGCGGTCAGGGGAAACATTAAGTGATGTAATGATCAGGTGTAAAAACTCAGTGTTTACAAGGTCAATATGCAGCATTAAATTCATCCATAGTACCCTTCAAAGCTCGCAACTAAATGCACTTTAGTATTCCTTCCGCCTTCCTTTTATAGCAAAATACAGACTCAACCTAAATAATTGAACACCCCTGCATGTCAAACAGGGGTATCAGGAATAAGCCTAAGGATAAATTGGAGGGGAAAGTTTCTTACCAGGCTAAAGGCTATGTAACACAAGACTTAGGCTACTTTGAGTACAAGAGATTTCCTTGTAAAAAATGTCTAGTAAGAAGAGAATTAATCTTTGAAGTTGTTATCTGCATACATGCGCTATCAGATACAGACACCAGGCTATAGGAGGATAAGAAAGGTTCAGCTTTTGTCCACCGTGGGCAATCCTCCTGGCAATATGGCTGCTGTGTGGGTTTTGCCAGTGTGGTGCTGATTGCCTGAGGTTAAGCAAGAAACAAAATGTTCTAAAAATTGATTAAATGAACCTTGGTATGTCGCTGTTCAGATTGCATCTGTAGTTATAGACTATTGCCCACAGCTGAAACACTCATAAAAAGTGTTTGCCTCAATGCACTTGCACATTATTTTTCAGTTTGCAGCTTTCATTTTCTTATCAAATTCAAACAGCAGTCTTCTTCCTGTGCACTTGTATTGTTACATCTGTATTGTCTTCAGAGGATTAAAGTAAGTTTGACCTTTCTTTCTTTATCCGATTTTGTATTAAGAACATAATACTGTAGATATAAAAAGGACCTAAAGTGATTCAAAGATTAAAAAAATCCGTGGCTGTTTTAATGTACTGTTTTTCCCTCTCTTTTATTGTACTCTGTAAACGTTATAGTCTGACTGGGCTTTAGTGGGCAAAATGCAGAAAGTTGGTTGTAAGGTAGTTTCTTCTCATGGAAACATTTTAGTATTTGTATTAAATCTAAATATGTTTTTTTCCTTCAGTATTTGAGTGTATTCCTGCGTGGGTGACTGTGCAGAGCGAGAACTCAAATAAGTAACTGAAGCATTTTTGACCATTTGGCAAAAAAAGGAAACAGCTCCAGCTTTTACACCTCTTCCTTACACTGCTTCAAAAGCAGAATAACTTGGAAGAGCGTCACAAAAGCACAACAGGTTGTTCACAATGAGGATGCCAGGAACAAAAAACACCCCCAAAAAAACAAAACAGATAAACCGTAAGAGAAGCACTTACCAGTTTGATTTCTGTTCAGTTTTTTTTTTTTTTTTTTTGTAATTTAAACCCTTTCTCAAGGATGACTTGGCACTAGGTGTGTTTATGAGATAAGAATACAATCAACAGGCCTCCAAGTTTGTCAAATCAACTTTGAGACTCATTTTTCAAAAAGAAAATGACTGAGATCCAGGAATGTTTTTGGGACTGAACAAGTTCTTCCTAAAATTTTTAGAACAAAAATACTTAAAAATAAATAACTGTCTTTGCTGAAGATGAACATCAACACTGAAACATCTAAATGGATAGAAATCGATGTCATGTAATGACCGGTTGTATTCAGCAATTGTTGTTTTAATGCATCATTAGATTCAGATGTATGATTTTATAAATTATTCAATGTAATGTAACCACCAGTTCTGTCTTTTTAGTTTAATGCAGCACAAGTTTTGTCCATGCATCCTGTATGAACACGATCATAAGTGCGTGTGATTTTGGTGTTTTATCATAGTTCTTATAAGGAAGGACTGAAATCCTGGCAATTTTACTCAAAGTGCTTCTTAAGACAAGCTGCAATTTAACAAGTTATAAGAGAACAAGTTTACAACAAGTGCTGTTTGAGTTTTCTTGAAGGGTTTGATCAATTGCCCATTACGTAACTCTAATTGAAAAAGTACTAGTTTACTAATTACACAGGAGCAAAGGTAATTAGTTGCATTATTCTCTACCTCACTTTTGTCACTCTTCCAAGTTCAGGCAAAGGTGACTTTTAGCAACTTCAGTCATTTCGCCCACATGAAACAATATGTGCGTTCCAACACAACACATAATGCATCATGGTTAAAGTAACGCAGAGAATACTGTGGGGAGGTTAAGTCTGCCGATCAGCAAGCTGTTCTAATGGCACTCTGGAAAAAGCTCTCTTCGTTCGTCCCACTGTGAAGCCACAGGGTTCAAGCATCTTCCAGCTATGTGCAAAACCCAGCTGACACAACCATGCAATGTTAATTGAGACAGTAACATTTTACCTCTGCTGATTGACACGGACACCCTCCTCCCACCTCCAGCCTGAGTGCCAAACAAGCACCTGATAAACAAGTCATAGACAAGCTGAGTTCACTGATTTTAATACTCCATTAAATCTCTCAGTTTATTCCAGGCATATAAACTACACCATGTGGCCCACAAGCCAAATCCAGCCTGCCAGGAGGGTCCAATCAAGCTCGAGTGGTGACCTTGCAAAACACCAATTTTTCATGAAATGAAAAAGAAAGAAATTAAGAAACACATAAATAATGTTACTGCTACTCCTGGCTTTTCACTGCGGGGAATGCATGTTTCAATAAGACAAGCTTACATAGCACAACACTAAAAGAAGGAGTTAAACAGCACATTGCAGCAGTACCCATTTAACGAAGCTTCCAAATCTGGCTACCACTGAACTAGCTATCTAGATATAGAAGGAAAGCTGAAGTCCATAATGTTCGGAAGCCTTTAGAGATTCATTCATTCATTCATTTATTCATCCTTCAAATTGCTTTTCCAAACCAAGAGTTGCGAATGTGTTTGGGTTATTTTCAAGTGGAACTGGGCCCTCAGAATTTATGAAGCCAAGCAGGCCTTTTAAAGATTAAAAAAATCTAAATTAAATTAGTTTATTCATAAACGAGTTTATTGCCGATTTGCACCAAGAGGTTGGTATCATCTATAAGTTATTGTGCACTCTTTCTTTGCTTTCTTCTTGTGCCAGCTTCAAATGAACAGTTTGTGGCCCTCAAACTGAGATGACTTTCCTGTTTTACACATACACATTGCTCAAGTGTTGTACCTCTAAACGTTTATGATGATAGGTATCATTGAAGTGTTTATACTGCATGTCGGAGTGCATCAACCCCCTGTGGTTTGAAACACAATCTTCTGCATTCAGTGGTCACCAAGAATTTGGCTTCAGGTTAAACAATCAAATTAAGTTAAAGCTATGGGTTCGTCAGGAATAAGGATCCAATGAATGCAAAGTGTGTGTCCATTGTGTTCAATAGGCTTATTTAAAACCCCCTTGATCAGAGAGTTAAGTATAAAGTGCACCTTTTAGTGGAAAAAAATTCAGCACACTCAAAAGATGTGGGGACATTTGTCGATGCAAGAGAGCTTAAAATCTCTGCTGTGTTTGACATACAGCAGCTTTTTTTTTCTTGTGTTTGCTGTATTTTAAGCTCCACTATGTTTACATTCAGAACCGTCCTACCCTGCACTCTTTTCCACTGGCTTAGCAGCATTAACGTGACCCTAAGAGTGCAGGGCGATGGACATTTGTTGGCTCTTCATCCATTCCAAGGCCTTCCATTATGGCTGCGGATGACAGATGAAGATACGCTGGTGCTCTCCCTCCGGCTGTAAAGCATGAGGTCGAACCTTCCTTACAGCAGAAGTAATGGTCCACACCTTTAATTGTCGTGGGCTGTTCATCTTCACTAACAATAGCAGTAAGCAGTGAGTCTGGGAAAGAAAGGCAGTCGTGTCTGACAAAAGGAAGTGATTTAGTTCTCGAGGCAATTCGTAAGCAGTCATTGCACGGGCTGCAGTAATGTGCCGAGAGAAGGATCATATAGGGTAAGAGGCGTAGCAGACACAATAGTAGCACACAACCAATGTGAGATTTTTTTCCCTACTCATTGCTGGGATTTATCTGGGAAAAGGAAGCAGTAAAAATGTATATTGTGTGTGTCCTTCAAGGAGCTGAAGCTTGTGTTATTGAAGTGGACACAATGTTCTCTAAATTATGGATGCTGCAAAGACTTAAAAAAGTGAGTTGGACATCAGAACTTTGCTGTCACATCTGTATCTGTCAGAAAACAAACAACCCGTCACATTTAAAGAACAGGGCTGTCTGCGGATGTGATCTTCTCCAGGTCTTGAAGTTTCCCTCATTATTCCATTTGATGTCAAAACAACATTTGATGCTCAACTTTCAAAAGTCTCGCTTTAGTTTTGTTTTTCTTTTTTTTTTCTTTGTTGCCTTCCAAAGAGGCAAAACTGCTGTTTAAAAGGAGGAGAGAAAAAAAAACAGTGTCATTGACGGGTCACTAGTTAACTGTCTGAATTAGACAGATAAAATAAGGAGTGGACAAGTATAGTTACCAAATTAAAGCTTGTTCCCAGGGAAAGTGGAGGCCCATTAAAATGATAGATTGCATGGTGTATGCAGAGGGATGCTTTACACCCACAAAACAGTCTAATTGCATTCATTCCTGTGAGAAGTCCACAAATGTTGAATCTAGATTCTCCGGCGTATTGGCAGCAAGCTGCTAGACAGCAGATGACTAGCTTCAAACGAGTAGCGAGGGGGAGGGATGTAAAATCTTGACAAACAGTGAGAGCCAGCGTCCACATCATCTCTCGCCCCTGACAGGCTTTCCCATGCATGAATTCAAAGCTGGTAAAAACCATGGCTGGATTCATTTTGATCTGACATCCTTCATGTAGATCAGTGTTGTGGTTTCACTGTACTGTGTCCACGATAAGATGTTTTGGCAATCGGCCCATGACATCTGTTAGAGCGAGTCAAGAGAATCTGGGACCAATTTGGCATTTGTGTCACAAGATATTGTTGGCTTTTGGATTTCCAATCTCTTTATTCATCACGGGATAATCACACAAGTACCAAAATTATCCCTCCATGTAACTGCGCTCTATGTAAATAATTTTTAGATTGAAAATTGAAAAAGTTAATTAAAAATGTTTGTATTATTTTTTCTACAGAAGCCTGTTCTGTTGATTTATCAAGTTTGCAGTGCAGTTTCATCAGATTGTGTGATTCTATAATAGGATCAAAAATTTAAATATATATTTTTACATCTGTTTCATACTTTGTGCAGGAGAATTTGAGAGGGACTCAGATTTTATTCTCTTTTCATTTGACAGAAAGAAGCTTTAAAACACTGCCTGAGGATAGAAGAGCATTGTGTACAAGTTAAAAGAAGGGCCCATTAGGAGATAAATTACATGATATATTGTGATATTAGCGATGATGTAAGATGCAGGCTGGATTAGAGTGAAGGAGTTCAGCACTCTTTGATGGTTAAAATTCTTTATTCGCTTATTACCAATAGAGATCTTTAACCATGCAGTGATTTAGTTAAGAGCAGCAAAGCCGCGCTATAGAAGTGCAGATGAACAGTACCAGCTTGCATGGCTGAAGCATGGCGGCATGTGCGTGGAAGGCGTTAGGCAGATGGGATGTGTCTGATATCTCTCACTCAACATAATGAGACGAGAATGCGCTTCACCAATCTTAGGGCCCGACTGATGGCAAGAGACACAGTGCCCACTCATACGGGAGGGATCTTTCACCTCTTCAAAGATAATGAGATGACAATGTATTCAACTATCATTAGATGGAGACAGGGTTTCAGGGGGGAGGATGGAGGGAGAAACATTCAGCAGCACTTGTCTGCTGCCTTTGATCAGACGAGAAAAGCAACTGTCATTCTTTGTATCAGTGCTGGACTCATGAAAGCTCAGCTAACTACTTTATCACTGTCAGTGTCACTTAAAGGCTGGAGTTTCTGGTGTACTTCCTGCAGCAGGTAAATTACTGGGCTCACCTTGGATTATTAGCTGGTTCAGCTCCGTCCTGCGGCACGTGTGATATGTTAAATACGTCGTCTCTGTCTGGATTTGGGTGCTTGAGTAAAAAAACAACACAAGAATTGGTGCAGTGTAAAATCAATTTGCCATCACCTGGGAAGAGAAGACACAACATTTTTGCCTGACATGATATGCCATTGCAACATGTCAAAAGTGTCATGTTAACAGGCTTATTTAAGCAGGCCTGACGAGACAATCGTATTCTAAGTTGACAGTTTGTTGTGGCACTTGTGGAGGGATCCATCTTGTCTTTAGTCCCTGTGGTGAAGATCTCTCACATGCTGTTTTTTTTCCCCTCAGTCTTTCTCAGAATGTTTTGACATATAAAACCCATTCAAGCCTCTTTTTTTTTTAACAGGCTTTCTTCATCGAGCTTTAGGCCAGCTGATCTGCACTGAAGTTCTGAGACTGTATTTTGACAGCAAGCAATTATGCAGCGTGATTGTTTATTAGACACCAGAACTGGTTTTAAACAAACCCAAAATTTGTTGCGTGTAACATGTTGCCTCTGCAACGCTGTGATTTGTGTTTCATGAAAGATTTATTTGCTACTAAATCTAAAAATATACATTATATAAGAAAGTAAGTCTGAAAATGTGTGCTGTCTTCACACCAAAAAATCGATAAAGTACAATGTTTGCAACTCATGCTGTGTTGTTGCATCTTTCGCCCATCACTTTCCATCTTTGTTCACTGTCATAAAAAGAATAAAATACGAGGGGTAGATGTTTCTTCTCTTCTCTTCTGAACACACACACACACACACACACACACACACACACACACACACACACACACACACACACACACACACACACAC
>JAUESE010000056.1:8279062-8292623 GCA_032274725.1 Malacoctenus triangulatus | reverse complement strand
TCTGGTGCTTTAATGTCAACTTTAGGTGCTTTCATGTCAAAGTCAGGTGATTTTACGTCAATGTCTATTTTAGGTGCTTTTATGTCAACATCTGGAGCATCTATCTTTGTTCCTTTGAATCCAAGTGATGGCATTTTAAATCCTTTGTTGGAACCTTCCATGTCAACTTCTGTCCCTACGGTATGATCACCTGAACCTCCTTCAACCTTTGGTAGTGAGATTTTTACATGTCCCTCATTTTTTTGAGCATTTAGTTTCATGTCAGACTCAGGTAGGTTTGTTGCCTTGATAGTTTGTGTCTTGGATTTGGTTCTTTCAGTGTCAGTATCTCCTTCCATCTTCGAAAGTGAAATACTGACATCTGGTTTTACATCTTTACCTGAAGCATCCTTGCTTTCAAAGGAGGCCTCAGTTGCTTTAATGTCAATCCCAAATCTTTTTGTATGAGCTGTCGGTCCTTTGGCATCAAATGACTGTGTTTTCATGTGAGGCATTCCAAATTCTCCATCTTTTGTTCCAATATTTATATTAGGGCCTTCAAACCCTAATCTGGATGAAAGTTCTCTCTCAGTGTTTGGCTTTGTTTCATCATCAGTTGCTGTTCCAGACACTTTTACATTTCCTGTTGTGTTTGATAGGTCAACACCCAATGCATTGTTTTTCTTAGAACCTGTGAGGTTGACATCCATACCTGTCAGTGAAATTTTGCCTGGTGCTGACGAATATCCTGAGGTAACATTACCTAATGTTATTTTTGTTCCATGTGTCCTGCCATCTGTCAATCCATGATCAACACCTGTAACATCTCCACAAGGCTTGACAGTTGGAACATCAATTTGTTCTGATCCCTTAGTTTGCGGATGAGTGACTTTGAATTCAGACACCTTCACTTGTGACCTTTCACCTGAGGCTGGGTCAAAACCTCCAACCAGTGTTTTAGTTATGGATGTTGTCGAAATCTGCATACTTTTTCCAGGTAAAGACAGACTAACTGACCCTCCATTCTCATCAGTTGAGGTCTTTTGGCCATCTCTGATTGTCATATTTGCTTCTGAAACCTGGATGCTTCCCTGGTCGCCATTACCTCTTGAGATATCAGTCACCTCTTGGCCTCGAACACCTGCTACTCCAAAGCTAGGCCCTTTGAATCTAGACTCTGAACTTCCTTCCATTCCTTCTCTTACAATTGTCGTAGTTTTAGTACCCCCACTGCTCCAGCTTGGCTTTTTGGAAATAACTTGTGGCCCAGTGTAAGTTACATTGCTTGACTCAAAAACTCCCTCCTCTTCCCCCACTTTACCTGAAGGGCTGCCGTGTGAGATTCTGATTGAAGGAGAGCTCTCTCCAGATTCATGCTTCAGCCTCTTTGACTCTGGACTTGAAAACTCAAGTTGTTCACTTATGCCACTGGGCATGTCCACTGTGTATGTGGTGATTCGGCGAGTTATGGTCGTAATTGTGCTGCCATCGCTGCTGGTGCTGCTATGCCGCTCCGTGCGAACATCAACTCCCTCAGCAAGATCTTCAGACTTCAACCTCGGTTTAATCTTTTTCGTGTATATTCTTTTATAGTCCTCATCATCACCACTCTGTTGAAAAAAGAAAAAACAGTACATAACACTTTAGGAAGAAAAAAGAGGATCCCCTTCAAAAAGTTTCATGATTTGTTTCTTTTAGATATCTTACGAGAATGATGTCTGGACTGGATCCACCAAAACGAGTCTTCCCTTCCCAGGTAAGTGTTCCTATCGGTGAGCGGCATGGTGTGCTCAAGGGCGAGTAACCAGGAGATTTGTCTCCTTTATTTTGTAGTTTCAGTCCAACCTTGTGTCGATTCAGTGTCTTCAGTAGATCTGCTGTTTCGTCCGAACTCATGTTCTCAAAGTAGATAGTGGCACCCACGATCTGGTCACCTGTGTAAAAAAAAAAAAGACAGTAGCTGAATAGTCAGTTAAAATGTAAAATTACCTGGCATATAGAGTTAATAAGCAAACATTAATTATAGCCACTGGTTTGAGTAAAAAGGAAGTGGTTACCTTCGTACACTTTTCCAGATCGTGCTGCAGGTGACTCCCCTTTGACCTCCTTAACAAAAATCTCTCCTCCACTTGTCTGTTCAATAGTCAGGCCAGTTTTGTCTGGACCCTCCCAGTCTGGAAAGAGCACCTCCCTGGTGTCCTCCTCTTCAGCCATCTGTACACATGACCAATAAATCATTTGGATTACCATAAACTGCCAGAGGCCTGTGACAAGAACTGACAGCAGGATTAAAGCATCAAAAATACCTTATATTTGTCTTCTTCCATTTCAGCCATAGTGCTACTGAAAGTCTTTTTGTGTTTTCCTGTGTACATAAGAAATAAAGGTAAACATTAAAACCAAACAAATACAGAAAATATTTTTTTTTCTCAAAATGTAACTCCTCGGCGATTGAAACATTTTTTCTTTTGTATAAATGCAAATTACCAAACGAGACCATTAAGGTTTTGTAGAAACCAATAGTTAACACTAGATGGTAGCAAAGCTCTTCCAGAAGGTATTGCCTCCAAGTTCCATCGGCATTGGGCCAATCATCATGCCATAATCGGAGATGCTTGTTTTTTTTAAGTATTTGGTGAAAGTGAAACCACATTCCTTCCCAAGGAAAATAACTAAATCCTGTGCCCACCGATCACCTACAGTTAATATTGAGCACTTGCATTGGTAATGCTTCCTTGCTGTTTGAAAAGGGATGCAGGGTCGTAGAACGCCATCCTGTACACACATCCACACAGTATTGCAAAATATCTCCCATCTATGCTCTTGCAAGTATGTATATAGATTTACACACTATATCCCACTCTTTCAATTTGTTAGTCAGCTTTAAGTAAATCAAAATAAATTGTGTATAAGATTAATTACTACAATAATTCACAGAACCTAACCAAAGGGTTGTTAAGAATTAAATCATTACATTATATACAAGTGCACTCCAGCCATTTTTACAGAAAATTAGGCAATTGGTTCAATAATTGATGGATACAATAATGGAACTCAACCAAAATCGATAGGCGTTATCTTTTTACCATTCCTGATGTGCATGTGAAAATTTAAAAATTGAGGATTCACAAGTGTGCTCCTGTCAATCAAACAGAGAAAGTAGCTGGTTGGCTTTATAATTCTTTTGAAAATCTCTATTCATTGGTTGCACAAACAAACCACATGTGGTTACTGGTCATTTGATTTTTAACAGAGTGGAGGTCATTTGAAAACCCAAGGCATGTTTCACATAGTTTGTGAGATTAACTGAAAAAACTTTGCCAAAAAAGTCAGTGCAGCCATAAACTCAAAGCACAGACCGACTTTTCACAAAATCTTGAAATCTTCACTTTGACTCTTTCACACAGAACATGTGTACAACTCTTCAATGTTTTGGAGTGTAATGGTGGTGAAGCTTTTTCACTTTTCAAAGTGTAAAAATATAAGTATGTATTAAAAAAATAGAGAAAAAAACCTCAGAGTGAGAAGTGGCCACTATCTTGAGTTTAGGGAAGTTCGCCAAACGATATTATTCCTCATTCTTCCTGTTGGAACAGATAACCTGGGGCTATCCTATGTTTCCATTTTCTTGCCTTTTTCTTCACTTTTTATTGATTTATCCACATTTGCATTATTAATCCACAATTACACAGCGAGTCTTTCCAAGGGAGACACCGAACCTTTTGGGATATTATTGTTCACACTGTTTATATTTGCGTAGGTGGATTGGTTGGGTGGTGGTGGAGTAATGGAGGAAGTTCGAAAAGGGAAAAAAAAGCAGAGTAATATGGCGAATTAAATCATTGGATTAACATTGGAATGAGGGTTCTGTGAAATTTAAGGTAATATGTAGAGGTAAAGAAAAGGAAAAACATCCAAGCAACGGTGAAACACAGTTGCCCTTCAAAGGAACTTTTGAGAAACTTAAACTCAGTCTTTACTAAATTCAGTCATATGCTTTTGCTTCTTTTCAGATGAGCAACTGAAACACAACAAAGTGTAATTGATAACAGAATTAAAATAACAAGAAACCCCATGCAAAATAATCATGTGATCAAATGTGAATTGTGTTATGAACAGATATAATATGAATAAGCCTTTGTTCTTGGAATCATACGACACGCAGGCAGTCCATGACTCACTTGGACCGGTCAGCACAAATTCAAGGGCTTTTTTTTTCTTTCCTTACTGAAATGAAAAAAATCTTACTACCAAAAATATAATTTCACAATATATTTTGATAATCATGAAGACCAGCATTAGATTTGGTTTAAAGAGGATAGATGAGCTTGCTAGCCTCTCATGTTTTATTATGGCCTGGTATGTGTCGTTGAAGGGGGGACATGGGGACAGCCAGCCAGACAAAGGCTTCTGTGAACTAGAGTGCGACCACAGTGCATTTCAGGATAGGCGTCTATCATGCCATGTCACTTGCTGCATGACGAGTAGATTTTTCCCTCCTCTCAGAGGAAATAAATTATTCACAGCTGCCAGCTACAAACATTTGAAACAGTGTGAGCATGGCGGGCTTTTGACAAGGCTGTTTCATAAGGCTTCGTGTGAAACAGGTGGTCGCTGGGGGAGGAAGAAGGGGTGCAAAAAGGAGGCTTGGGGAGCAGAAGCAACTAAGTGTCGGGTTTCCACAAGACAGGCCTTTCACAGCTGAATGGTGGAGGCATGACCTTCCAGGTTCAAAGGCTTTGCATCAAACATTCCAACAGAGGCTTCGTGTCTGGATGCATGATAGATTGCCTTTGTGAGGTGACACTGGCTGTATTAGCTTTGGGAAACAGTGGGTAGTGAGATAGTCACTTTTTTGTTTTTTTTCATATATTGAACCACTTACAGATGCAGTATGATGAAGAATTTGTCGCAGAATGTGTCAAGAGACTCACCTCAGATTGCTCAAGCACAGCCAAGGGCTTCAGATGCTTTTTTTCTTGTGTTGTTGACTTCTGTTAAAAGAAATGAACAAACAAGAAACAGTGTGTTTACAAAATATGCTTTCTCTCATGACTTCACAGAAAAACTTAGGAAGAAAAAGAAGAAAAGGAAAAAGAAAAAAAAAACAACAACTTGTCCTGAAGTTAAAATCATGAGCTTCTATACAAAAACACAACCTCGCAGACACCAACAGCTTTTTTTCATATAGAAGTCCATGTTGCTTCAAGGGGTGTGTCCCTGTCGTGTGCACCAAACTACAAACAAAGTGGCTATGGCTATGTGTATTTGAGTTTATCAGCAAAAGAAGCAACTACGTAAACCAATTGAGCAATAACGAGTTGTTGCAGTTGCATTCATAGTTTGATGCAAAAGACTGCATGCTGTGGAAATCTTAAGATCACCTGCTGTAACAAGCCGAATATCTTCCAGCTCTTGTGAGGATTACATTCAATAACAGACGTATTGTGAAATAAACCCATGTCTTTGTCATTCACAGGACAAACAGAACCAGACTTGATGTGTGCACAGACAGGCAGCAACCAGCGCAAACATGTCCTTCACGAAATTTCTTCTCAGACAAGTGCTCCAACCCCGTCATTAACTTCCCCCTCCCCAAAGCTCCATGTCCAATAAACCAAACTGCTCATTACTTTGGTGAAAATGATGTCTAATACCTGTGTTTTTGGAAAACAAACCAGTCCTGAACAGCCCGCTTTGAGGACTTTTGTCATGCAAGAAGAGAAAGTGAGTAAATGGACACTTGAACAATTTGCGTATGTTTTCTGAAACATTTTTAGGCCTGGTTAAAGAATTCATTGTTGCTGTTTGCCTTGCTGAGTGGGTCTGACATTGAAATTGAGAGAGCATAGCTGAGATAAAAGCCAGCCAGTGCGTGGTTGTCATTATGTTTGTGTGGGGAGACACAGCAGCTGTGTACACTCTCTTGCTCATACTCTTGTTACACAGACATATTAATCAGACCGCTATGTCAGCAGTGATGAACAAGCTGACTGACGGTTGTAACAGAAACAATCTAAGAGAACCTTCTGATATATTATCCAGTTTTATGAATTTTACTTTGTTATTCAGTGTTACTTCCAAACACGTGACGTACCAAAAATAGAATTATCTCCACAGGTTTGTTTCTTCAACTTCCTATACGATGAAACCAACTAACATACAAAGCAGTTAATTACTCCAGTGTTTTTGTTCTTAGTTTTGGTGGGACTAAACACAAAAATATATATGTGGGTATCATAGCAAGGTAAATGTGGTCACCAACAGTGGGAAAAGCAAATAAAACACACATGCTGTGTGAGGAGAAATCTCCCACAACAGTTGAGGACGCAGAACCCATCGCTTCGCCACTCTGCTTTGCTTGCAGAGGGAGCAGCTCAGTGCACAGCCCCACCCAGGCCTTCAGTCGCACACATTCCTTGATAGAGCCGTCAGGCCAGCTGGAAGGGAGCCCAACCTCTCCCCACTGGTGACTAACTCCAAAGAAATGTCCTCTTTCTCTCTGACTCCGACGCTAGTGTGATTTTATGCCGCCCACCCTGCACTCTGATGGGGTGCCCACCCTGCTACAGTCATAACACCACACAACTCACAGCTACAGGTCTTGCTCAAATATGAGAAAACAGTGTCATCATGAAGTTGGCTGTCGCAGCTTGTGCCTCAAGTTGATGCAAACAGATTTTACTGTTATGTGCTTCATTCCAACCTCGTGGCTTTTCTCTCCACCTTGAAAGCACATACCTGGTCATAGGTTTTATTTGTGTCACAACCTACTGGGAAAGGATCACAGCTGCAGTAAACCTATTATCCAGACTGTCAAATTCAATCAACTCTTCAAGCAGAAAAGTGAAGTGAAAAGTGGAGCAGTGTGACAATGATTACAGTTCAGCCATAAGTGTATCAGGCATGGTGGTGCTACGAAGTGATGAGAACTGATGACGAGCGAGAGAGAAGATCGCAGTACAAAAAAGCAAAGATGAAGCACCGAACAAATCAATCTTGTTTTCCATAACAGCAAAGACTCCCTGTTGCCCCATCACATTGGAGTTTCACATAGCAAGCACAACAAACCCAAAAAGAGGCACAGCAGACGAAAGCCTTCAGTCGTTCCTTCAAAAAAGCAGATAGGGTATGCATGTATGACGCATTAAAGAAGGAATGAGGGTCAAAATAAACTGATTTCTCTGCACTCCGTGATCCTCATAGCCTTGAACCAAACCACAAGTCCTGCAGAAGACCAAAGCCTGCCCACTGACGCCAACTCGGCCTGCTTCTGATTAAACTATTGTGACTTTGGCAGGAGTTATGTACCGAATGGAAAAACTCACGAAAAGTCCTAAAATCCTCTTTTCTTGCTTTAATGAGATCACAAATAAGAGGAAGGGTTTTGCTTTGTGTGAACAAATTACAGTTTGAGCCATGTGTTCTCAAAAACAAAAATAAAATAATCATGTTATCGTGTCGAAAACAGTAAGCACCAGATAACTCATGACTCCTCTCATAACTTAGTGTTCTCCATTACATTTCTCAAGAGGGGAGGATCTCACTTTGTATTTCCTCTCCCAAGGGGTCCTTCATTTTTTCCATATGTGCAAAGATTTTAAAAGGGAGGTTTTCCTTCCTACTCAGGAACTGCATCATGTACTGTTGCAGTTGGGGGTTCTATAATTCCCACTGAGACAATGCATGTCATACTGTGCAGCATACAGAAAATCCTTGAATCAACATTTGAAGAAAAAGCCCCTGGTGGCATGATTTGGGCAAAAATGAAACAAAACCATTTTCACTTAAATGAGAAGTGGTCCTGAGACGACACCCACAATCAGTTTCTGTGCCAAGAAAATAAGGCAACCAGAAATATGAGGAGTATTTTAGAGTGAAACACAGCCAGCTCTCTCCTGCACAGAAAGACTCCTAAATACAAACGTTAAACTGGTTTAACTAGTTTTTCCAAAAGAGAGAGGAGTGCAAGGCCTGTATAGTCCTGTCACAAAAATAGGCTACCCTGAGAGATTTACTGACATGCAAAGGAAATTTACTGCGGACCATATAGGTTACATCATCTCCCTACAGCAACTCTCAATGAGCATGTTTCCAGGATAACAATTGTAATTAATAGGACACGCCCACAGCTGGGGATTGAGGCCAATTTATCAAGCAAAGGAGAGGAAGGTTAGAAGGAGGAATGGATAGTAACCATAGCAACAGATTGTATATACCATTTAATGTTCAGGCATAAGTCAAGTTTCAGAATGGTTACTCTGCTAATAGTTGGACAACACCAGACTAGTGCGCAGTTGTTTGGAATAAGTGCTGGAGGGTGAGGAGTGCCATCCTTGAGTATCCAACACCCGATAAAGAAAACCTAAACAAAGCTGAGTGTATTTCTAGATTTACATTCCACGCCTTGCTGCCTGACATTCTGGGGGCCTCACTCCAAATAGAGTTCTGGCAGCAGATGCTGCGTGTCACTCCTTGCACAGAATAACGTAACTGTTTTTGTGGGAGTTTGGGTGCAGGTGAAACAGAGTGGGACGAATAGACTGTGTAATGCATTGACATTCATAGTAGATTTATCACTTTTGAATGTTTTTTTAAAGGAGCAGATGTTTTGAGATGATGAGGTGCAAGTATGATTTATCATCAAACAAATGGTTTGCACCCTTTTCTGAATTCCATGCTTGCAAAAGTTCCAGCAAGTTCTGAACTGTAAACAACGTCTGGAGTCAGTGCACGTGCATGGGTGTGACTTTCAGGGGTATTATAAGGGAAGGGAGATGACTATCTCATCATACTTCTCAAATCGCTATTTCACAACAAGGCATGCAACCCTAATGATAGGCGATACATGCTGAGTACTGAGGGCGTGCTGAAACATTCCAAACCAGCAGTGGATGGGTGAGAAGGGAGTGGCATCTGGGTGGATTGCCTAGAAAGGCTTTCTAAAATCGCACACTATGGTTAAATGTTTGTCTGGAACTTCCCTCACTTGAACTCCAACGCCGCATCTACACAGTTGCTATTGTTGTATTCAACAGATCAACAAAAGGAGGGACTTCACGTTGACTCAGCTGGAACTTGAAGATATCTGAGAGGCAGCCGCCGCATCTGAATCACCGAGTGGAAATAAACAGCAGTGTTTCATTGCAGTCATGCAGCTTTCTTTCAGTTTCCTCATCACATCTGTGTCCTTCTCACCAATCCTTTTTCCAACCGCCCGCTCAACAAACCCACGAGGAAATGACAGAGGAAGTGTGTTAGAGACCAGTTTCCTTATGTTACACTGGCACGTATGAGTAATACCACCACCGTTGCTCATACTGCCAATCAACAGTGCAAGAGCGCATATTGGCTCTGGTAGACCACTGTGATAAATATCTTAACACAGTCAGGCTAAGACTCCTAACAGTCATGAGGCATGTCCTTTTCTTCAGCCCACCATCATTGTTGTTTGTCACATGTGTGGCAAGTGCAAAATGGTGTGTATGAGTGGCGCAGCACACAGCTCATGGCCACTTTGACTGGGAGGAATTTAACCAATGCAATGTCTTTAAAATGTCCCATGTGGTTCTGGGATTTCCAAATGTCTTACATTACTCCAGGTGGAAACATAATGTAGCCTCTGTGCCGCTGCACTTGTAGACAGCGCTCGTATTTAAACAAACAGTAACCGCCCCAAACCAAGATGAGGCCCTGTTAACCGACAAGCTTTTCAGTTGCAGGCAGATAGGAACAGCCCCGAACATTTCAGAGCTTGAAATAAACACTGTGTGTTTATTTTGTCTGTATGATTTTACGCCCCTGCCTAAAGCAAAATTCCACCTATAGCACCTTGTCAAATGCAACACCCTATAGCTTGTATGAAAGGCAGTGCTTCACAGCATGGTATCACCGAGTGAAACATAAATTTTACTCCCTCTGAAAACACTCCACATATTACAGCGTCAGTGACAATCTACGATGCAAAGACCTTTGGCCTTCTGTTACCATTTGGCCCTTCAAGCAGTCTGCGTCACAGTCAATCACCTTGACACGAGCAATTTGAGAAATGCCAGACATTTACAGCTGTGGACTTCATGTGGGTTGAATGTGCATTGTAGAAAAAAAAAGAGTGCGCAGCGTGGAGCAGGAAGCAGCTTTCCCTGAACTGAACTTTTGGGTGTGGCCGAAGGGAGCAACAAGCAACTGCACGCAGTAAAATTTGACTTCCAACAAAGACTCGACCGAGGATTTTGTTCACTCTTGTTTAATACTTGCTTTTTTCTCAACACCATGCACATTATCAAACAGAAAACCAGACAACATGTAACGACAGTAGCTTTAACAACACATGAAAAGATGCCGTTTACATTGTGACTATAGAAGAACCAAATAAAATTCTTTACTTTTAAGCCCTTCAAAAGTGTTTTTCTCTTTCTCTAAATGTGCAAAGTCTTAGCTTCCCCCTGTACGCCTCAAACCTGGTTTCAATTAGCTTGTCTTTCCAAACCACGACATTCCATTACTCCCCTCCTCTCACCCGCCCCGCCCATCCCCCTCACTTACTCACTCCCTGACTCTCTTCCCCTGTCTTCCTCCCTTCTTCTCCCCCACACACCCTGGCCATGAGCCCAGGTTAAGAGAACGAAGGTAAAAAAGACGAAAGAAAAATCTCTTTGTCCTAATTTTTTAACAGCAAAACTCTTAAAAGACACAGTTGAGTTAGAGACAGGCAACAGTTTTCAACTCTGCGCATTGTTTCACAGAGTGAAAACGGGGTGTGTTTGTTCAACGTGGAAGATCTTTAGCCTTTTATTTCACATTGAACAGAAGCTTTCATTGAAAAAAAAAGTTTTCCAACAACAGAGCTGTTTACACAGGACCCCACAGGACTGTGAGAAAGCAGGATACAAGCTGGGATCAAAACTGTTGGTCTGCCTGTGCGTCCTTGATATCCCATAAAGGACCTTGGGGAAGTACTTAGAAGGACCCACTGTGGCGTTTGCAGCATGCATGGGTGTCTTTTTTTTTTCTCTTTTGTTTTTTCTGACTTTAAAGGGTGTGCCTCTGCAAGGAGACAGCGAAGCAAGAAGGGAGGGAGGGGGTAAAAAAGGGAGGGGGAGGAGGGAGGTAAGGCAGAGGGATCCACACCCAAGCCTGTCGCTGCACACTCACAGGGAAGTAACTTTGCACTTTACAGTTTTCAGTTGAGTTTTATAACACCAAGAAAGCCCCCACAGCCAGACTTTTACTCAACATCTTTCTCTCAAGTTCCATCAAACGTCTAAAACTCATGCCAGGTGTTAGAAATCATTTTTGAGCCCAAAGACTATGAAATAGAGACTCACACAACTGTCAGAAGACTGTACAAGTTATTTAAAAAAAGAAAAGATATAGTCGTGAAATTACTTCAAACTTCAAAAAACTTGATATCCTTTTCAAGCATTGTTGATTTGACATTGGCATGCATCATGGATAACAACATTTCTTACAGACAAAGTGAAGTGCGCAACTCCAGTCAGCCCCTCCTGCATTCATTCGGTGGCTTTGGGTACACACCCACTTCTGTTGTCCTGCTCTATTTCAAACTGGTTTATAACTTAATTTCCACACAAATTCACTCCCACCTGATTGAAGAAACACACAACACAGCCTTCACCTATCAGCTCCCAACAGCAACCGTTTGCTTCAGAAAGGAATCATAACACAGCTCAGGAGATAAGCACAAGCAATAAAACAGAATCAGGCCACTGTAATCCTTCTATTGACACGCACTCTCACTGCGAGCGCCACTTTATAGCACAGGAATGTTACACAGATAACTTTGACAATGTCACAACTTCGTTCAATAAACTCAAGCAAACTTACTTCTTTTTTTCTGTTTGGTAGCACAACTAATCTTGAACAGAAGGTCAAAAATGCAACATTCTTTGAAGCTGAGGTGAAGAAAAAGAGGCATCTGTTACCTGCACGCAGTCGTTGCGGCTGAGAAGCCTCACACCAGCTTGAGCATCCTGGAAAACGTGTCTCCTTCTCCCCTGCCCAAGAAAAGCGCTTTCACACTGTCACAACTTTGCAGTCTGTTCGGATTCTGCCACTCTTCTTCAACTTCTCGATCAACCAGATTTCCAGGGCGTTTTCTCCCCCCTCTCTCCCTCCCTCCTCGGCTCTGAGTTGATTTTCACCTCTTTTTTTCAGTATGTGGCTGCTCCTCTGGGCTGCGCGGAGTGGTTGGAAAGGGAGCTGGGTAGGGCTCCTGGTTTGTAGAGGGAGGGGACCTGTGCGAGGGAGTGGTTCCTCAGCAGCCATAGGGACCACCCACTGCTTCACATAAGAGGCTCCAATGTCATGCAACAGGAAAAGTCCTCTCAAAAGACAGAAAAAGCCATTGAAGCTCGAAAAGTTCTTGATCGGGACATTTATCCATTCAAAAGTGTTTGGAGCTTTCAAAACAACTTCATTCAGAAGTGTAGGTACTATTAAAGACAACAACTCTCAATGGATTACATCTCTCAAACATACTTAAAATAAAACACGTACACTCTTTTGAAGTTTTTGCCTCTTTAACATCAACTTTGACAAATTTCAAACTCATTCTTTGAACTTCCTGAAAAAAAGAAGCTGACTGCTTGCCTTCGCTCCAGCCTTTTCTTCACATTCACACAACAGTGACGTTGACAGAGATGCACACCACAAAATGGGTATCAGATGATAAACGATGACATAAACATGTAATTACAGCATTTATCTCACAGCGCACAAACTGACACAGAGTTGTCATTAACAAAATGACTCAGGAGTGAGTCCTTTATATACAAACTGAGGGCAAGCTGTCCGTTGACAAGTCAAGGTTGACGAAGTTTGTTTATTTTAACACTGCCCACCCTGTAATACATGACTGAGCTGAATGCTTCTATTTCACATGGATCTCTTGAATTTTGATACACTTTTTCAGATTTTCAAAGCTTACTTCACAGAAGTTGTCATTTTCAACCACACATAAGCGGCATCAGCAAGACGGCAATCTCGATGAACCTTGTTCTTTACAATGTTTGTTCATCATTGCTTTGGAGAAATTCAGTATCATATGGCTCCTGTTAACGCAGTACTTCTTCAAATATTTTATAGATTCTTGCATAATTTCTGTTTTTGCTACTTAAAGCTTCAATACAAGTGCAGTCTGAGAAAATACTTCTCTTCTTGAGCTAAAGTAAGACTGCTGCAAATCAGACATTATAATTAAAGAAGAGATGACTTGAAAAGTTGAATAGGGAAAGTTGTGGGTGGTGTCACAGACAGATTGAGTGTGACTCGGTCAATAACAGGCGTTTTGATAAAGATGTTCAATAAAACAGACTCCACCAAGTGAAATTATGTATTAGGAGAGCTGCTTTTTTGACCCTCTGAGTCTAATGCAGGCCAGCTGCTCAGAAGATGTGACTAAATGACACCACCCAACATTCTGCAACTGTGTTCATTCAGGTTAATTTTTTACCGCGAATGCATTTGAACTCTGTTTAAACTCTGTCATCTTTTCTACCACTTCACATGTAATGGTTACTGGAGACAGGACACACACACACACACACACACACACACACAC
>JAUESE010000056.1:8249748-8261450 GCA_032274725.1 Malacoctenus triangulatus | reverse complement strand
ACACACACACACACACACACACACACACACACACACACACACACACACACACACACACACACACACACACACCTGGCACAGTGGAGCTAATGCTTGATAATGACCCACAGCATTTGTTTCAGGCTACAGTCTGGATGTCGTTGCTGCATGATTGCTGCTGCCATGTGCTCTCTTCACCTTTTCTTTTGATTTGAAACAACCATTTCAACCAGTCCACACATAATGAATCTATTTTTTTCTTGCTGAAATGATTAGAGGAGAATTGTAAAATAGCATTTGGTGCTTGAGATGCATGAGAATTTCTTTTTAATCATCCACTCATCCTCTTCTGTATTCTCATACACCCTTTTTGACATGCCTTCACTGAAATACAGCTCCATCTAAGCACCAGATTTCAAACTAGGCCAGGCATTGTGCAGCACATACCTCCAGTGTGGATAGATCAGAAGAAGCGGCACTCATGGGTCATGAAAATCACCAAAGGTTTAACACAGCCTCCCTCATTCCACTCCTGAATTCAGTGTACCATCCGAGTTAAATGGTGTAATTGTATTAGGATACAGTTGCATAGCCTCAGCAGCTGCTCATATAGTTAGAGTATGATAACTACCGTCTGATTGTAAAGAGTAATGTCTCACATTCCTGAGGTAACGTCCAAGTTTTTTTCTTCTTGAATCTCATTTTAAAGCACGCTCAAAGTGCTGCACATGAGCTGCAGTGCTTTCATCTGCCTCTGTCATGGACTGTTTCACTTATTTTCATCCCCATGCCCCCTCAATAAATGATTAGACTACCGTCACGGTGCAGGAGGCACAGCTCAGTACTTTAGTGCCTCACTGTGTTACACACCGCACTACAGTGTGCATGTGCACGCTGAAAGAGCTGCCGATTTTGAAACTCGAGAGACCCGGACGTCGTGCTGTAACCGAACAAGGTTTGGTGGCAGTACTACTTACAAAGTAAAGGATCCAAAAATATAACAGGGTGAGGACTCCCCGAAGTTCTTTAATGGTATCAAAACCACACGGATAAGGATGTGCTTTCCACAACAGTCTCATAGCACCAGAAAAACTACACTTAAATCACTGTCTTTCATGTGCACTGACAAGGTGGTTTTACAGATGTTCCTCTGTCATTTATCAAACCCCCAGAATGGCTGGAAACAACACTCTCCTCTTTCAGTGGTGTAATTGAATTGAAGACAATTGCTTACGTCACTAACACATAACCTCAGAGCAAATTGTTGACTGTGGAAACTCGGACAAGGCCAAAGTTTTACATTCAGTCAGAAACTTTAGTCATAGCTGAACTTTGGAGGTAATGAATAGAGTTCAAGGAAAGGTTGCATTATACAAGGACATCAGTGATGCCATTTGAGAGGCATAAAACTGCCCTCACTTCAAAAAAAAAAAGAAAAAAAAAAGAACTGCAAGGTTTTTAACCGTCCCCCAGTCTGCAGGCGCACTCCACTGAAATTTTATGTCTTAAAGAAACAAGTGGGGCAGCCGTTCTGTCTGAAATCTGGGCGCAAGTCTTACTGATTGGAGTTCATCCACAAAACATCAAACACGGCGAGCGGAGAGGGGGTCTTTGTTGGCCCCACAAAAAAAGAAATCAGAGCACGTTTCCTAAATCACAGAAGAAAAACATGACCCACATTCTTGCATTCATTGTCAGTTGTCTTGGCACATTTTGGCAGTAATTTTTATTTGATTTCCTCTTCGATTCAATCTTTTGTTCCCCTCTTCAATGCAGAACAAAGCAACTTGATAAAAAGTAATGACTAAAAATATTTTTTTCTCCAATACTGCTGATTGTGAGTTTGGATAGATGGTTTCATTGATGTGCTCATCTAAAATGTCTTTTTTTTTGCCAGTATGAATGAGCCACCAGCAGTAAAATTTGTTACTTCAAATCTGCTCGGAATATCATCGTTAACACAATGATTAGATTTTGTGCAGAAGACATCTGGCTGATCTGTTTCCTTCCAATTTGGCAGCTTGCAATCTGGCTGCGTGCAATAAAGCTGCATGCATGCTGCTCGAACATATCACTTGTAAACTGGACTTAATAGACTCGAAACTAATATCTGTCAGTTTCGCCCCGTGGCTTCCACGTCTGCTGAATTTTATTCAACTGCGCTGAGAAAGATCTGAAAGAAATTGGTTGTCCCTCCATCCGTCCATCCATCCATCAACCATCCATCCTCTATTCTGCTTGAGGAAGCTGGAGTTGTTTGTGGCTATTGGGTGAAGACAGGCTACACCTTTTACACATCCTCAGTTCATCACAGGGAAAGCACAAGGAGAGACACAGAAACACACATTTCTGTACTAACGGACAAATTGGAGTCACGTTTCCTGTGACCAGTTACTTTAGCATTAGTTTTCAGCAGTGACACAGCCAAACGTTTTGTAACTTTAGCTCAGCCGAGACACCGAATCCTAATAAGTGGAAGCTGTAATATTACTCTCTACAAAGCAGCATTGTCCTGAGTCTTTCAGATGACTTTGATTCAAACTGAACTGAAATAAGCATTCACCCCCTTCCACATTTTATGACCCATAGATTTATGCAGAGCCCATAATACAGAGAATAAATAGTCTTTTATTAACACAGAGAGTCAAAAACCACACAGAGTGATGGCGATGAAGAGACCAATGGCTGCTACAACAAAAAGGTGACTGCAGGGAGGTGGAAGTGAACACGTTTACAACTTTCAGTCACCTTCGGTGTTTTTGTGAGAAACTTCCACACAAATCAGACTGGCAGTTGATCCTTTTCGTGGAGCCACCCTGATATTATGGAGAAAGAGTTTGTAGAGTGTCATTGAACTTCTTTCTTTCGCGATGTCAGAGGCTGGAAAGTTGCATTGTTTTTACATCCTTGGAGGTTTTCCGACTAAATGATGCTTTCTGACTAAATGATGCTGTTCATATTTTAATGACGTTCGTTGTTCTTTTTTTTGTTTGTTGCATTTAGTGTCAGAAGACTTGACGGCACGAGTTTAGCGTACATCTTCTGTACTTGAGAAGGAGTCCTGTGCATCTTCTGTTGCTGATGAAAAATCATTCACACCAGTCAACCGATAGATTTTTGGTGCAACAAAGTGGATGATTCGCTTTAAAAAACAGACTATTCTGGGATTCTCATTTTACATAAGTGAGTGTTGAAATTGAACAGACAGGACGAGATGAGAAGTGATCCAGAGAGAGAGGATCCCTAAAGCGTAAACAAACATATGCCACACTTGTGTCAAAGCGTTGCTTTTCTTGAGCAAAGTGACGGCAAAAACAAGAAGATTCACAGTGAAACATCTCATTTTAGAAACTACTCTAACATCGTTACAAGGATGATACATCTTCTGAAACAGTGCATGTGTGTGTGTGTGATTTACAGAATAAGAGTTCGAAAAGAAAACAGTTGGTGTGTGAGCTCAGACTGACGTGGTGTTTGAACATATACGTGTGGATTTGCACATACAGGGCCATTTTAAAATGAAAAGTGCCGTTAGAACAATGATATTTACACTGTTTTCGGGGTAAAGACATTGAGCAGCATCACTATCTCCCCTTCACTATTATCTAAATGTAAAAAATATCTAAAGAGCTCTCTGCCACTTCCTCACCCGAGTCTCTCTGGTGTTGGTTGTTCAGTATGAATGCAAAACTCTCTTTATTAGTGGGGATCAGAATAAAAGAAGAGTTGGAAAAGTGAGTCTTTATAATTTGGACTGTGCTGTCACGTAAAAATATTAAAACGTTTTTTCTGTGCAATGTTTTCCAATCTTGAATGTTAAATGGACACAATAGATTGAGAAGGTTTTGTTAAAGTACCAACACTGAAGTCCACGTTCTATGAAATGGGAGGCCAGTCTGTTGGTTGGGGAAAGCTCACTGAACTATCCACTGTTTCCTTTGCCTCAGGACTTTCCCAGTTTTTTTCGCTTTTCACACCTCATAGCTTTCCACTTCCTCACCTCACCTCTGCTGCTACCACCTATGTGAAGTCCTTGGAAACTGCCTCTATGAAGTTAGGCGCTGACATGAGGATGGTGAAGGTGCAAATGATGGAGAAGAGAGAGAAGGCCACCAGACACAGCCGATCCACCACCGCCGCTGCAAACTTCCACTCGCTGCAGATGGCCTCAGCCTCATCCTGGTCCCGGAACCGCTGAGCGATGTAGGACACCTCCTCCAAGATGCGCTGAATTTCCGGTGGAGGAATGCTCACTCCAATCCCAGGCCCGACTCCCATCCCCAGAACTCCCACGCCACTCCCGACTCCTCCCGGCGGCTCGGCCTCGTCACTGGGGGAGCCGTGAGCACGCCCACCGAGTGCTACACCGGAGTCGCTGGAAGGTGGGCAGTGCGGGCTTTCGATGGGATGGTAGTTCCCAAAGTAGAGGCTCATGGAGCCGTTGGAGGTGCCTGTGGGGCAGGGTGGGCAGGAGGACTGTGACAGGGGCACAGTGAGGCTCGGCACAGTGCCCAACTCGATGGAGCTGGTGCTGGAGTGGTGCTGGGTGGTGGGACGATACTTATAGCCGCGACGCTTGCGCTCATCGCCGGGTTGTTTCATACGGAGGAACCAAGCGCACCAGTTCAACAGAACCACCCGAACCTGCAAAAGGAAAAGAAAAACTCAGCACAGGTGAGAGCCTGACTGCTCCGGCCGGGTCTGCTCTTCCTCCACCTGTTCATTTTTGGTCGTTTCTGTTTTGTTCCCAATTGATATCCTGTATATTTGTTTTTTTGGTCGTGTTTGAATATTGTGTCATTTTTTCGTTCACCGTTTTATTACCATCATTTGCCAGACTGCTGTTACCAACGTCAGCCTTCTTCATGCCACTGCAACAAAAACAAGCTTGTGCAGGAAACATTTAAATCATCCCCCTAAAATCAGCTTTCCCACTCACCCATTTTGGCATCTTGCCTCCGTGGGGGTCATGATGATGAAACTGCAGCACGATCACCGTCACTACTACGGACATCCCCACAATCATCATGGTGCTGGCAAAGTATTGAGCTGTTGAGGGTGCAAAGAAAAACCCACGCACTTATTCTTTGATCATGCTTGACGTTTCATTACTCCTTTTCATTACTCTGTTTTTTATTCTTCGAATTTTAACCTTTCTTTAACGTCATGGTCATATTTAACAACCACGTACTGACAGGTAAAGTTTGGATACTGAAGTAAGTCTAAAAAAAATAGGCTGATTACACACTTGCATAGGAGCAAAGTGAGAGCGCCCAAATTGCAATAAGTTACATTGCCAAAGGGAAAAGATGCACACTTGAACTCAAACAGGATACACAAAAAAAAATGAATGTGGAACGAGACAGAAAAAGGAGTAAACAAACATGAAACAAAAAAAGAAGAGCGGGTAAGAGTGCAAGATAAAGTGATGGCAGTGAAAAGGGAGTGGGGGGGGGCGAGATTTGAGAGAAATGACAGGAAAAAAGTTACGTTTGGGCAGAAGATAGAATACAAAACTAATAAATGGTAAAGCTGATGAGGGATGAAAGAGATCAAGTTGCTGGTGAGTGGATCAGTCATGAACCACCAGAGAAAAGAGGCGATATATAATCATTCAAAAACCACCAGACCTTGAGTTATTAACGGCACTGTCACTCACAGCTGAACTAACTAGATTAAAGATTAACAAGAACAGAATGGACGGACGATTTATCTGGCAATTTCAGTGGATTGATAAAAGACATCTGGCCTGATTATTACAGCTGTGGTAAAAAAACAAGAAAGAAAAAGAAAAAGCATTACACATTTGCTGTCAACTGGAAACCCCTTCAATATACAGACAAAGAGCTGAAAGAAATTTTAGTGTCCCAATTGACTTGTGTTCAGTTTGTTTGGAGAATCACTTCATTATTGTGGAAATCAGTTTTTCAGTGATGCCAATCGGGTGTTCTACCATGACAGGGTAAACAGAAAACACACTTTTTAAGCCAAAAATCACACTTGTGACTGCCAAACGCTCACATTTGCTGGGTAAGAATCCCAGAAATTGGTTCAAAAACAAAAGTGAAGTTTAAATTTGAATGTTGCCAATTTGACACGTGGAGGTTTTCAGACTTGCAGGGTTGCAAGTGTGGCGGGGGGGCTGAGGCGCGATCTTGTAAGAGGCCACCACTTCAAATGACATTCACATATACTTCACAGTGTTACTTGCATGAGGACACGAAAATGTAACCCACCAATGAGAGGAACAGAGTCGGATGTGGCGGGCATGATCTCTGCGACCAGAAGCATGAAGACAGTTAGCGAAAGCAGCACAGTGATGCCTTCAGAAGGAGATCGAGAGAGACACAGGAAGAGGGAGAGAGAGAGAGGGGGAGAGAGAGGGAGGGGGAGAGGGAGAGAGGGAGAGAGAGAGAGGGAGAGAGAACGTGAGCAGATACAAATTGATGCGATCAGCTCACTGGTGTATGAAATTATTCCTGTAATTACTTGTGTATGTAATCAGTTATCTTCTCATGACTTCAACCGTTTGTCAGCTGGCTGCTCTTCTGACGTGTCCAAGGTGGGCTGGAGCTCCAGAAAACCCCAAAACACTCTAACTCTGTATCTAGTGACTGCTCAAGGACAGATGGCCATTCATCAAGTCACTGCACTGATAGGATGGTGTTACCAGCGGGCCTCTTATTTTGAAATTCAATTATTCAACGGGGACTTACTATGCATGTTTCCATGGCTAGGTATATGATTCATATGCATGTTATGGAGAGAAATGTGATTGCAGAAACTGGAAGCACACATGCATTTTTTGATGTATTGGTGCAAGCTTCCTTTATATATACCTGAACATCAACTGAGTTACTTCACTTACTTAAAAGGTTTAACTTAAAGAATCACTGCTTATATTCCAGGGATTAAAACTGACAAAGTTTCAGATATGTGCATCTTCTCACCCAACGAAATCTTTTCTCCTGAGTCGGCAGGAAGGAGGAAGACCAGCAAAGCCAGACCTGAGATCAGCACGCAGGGAATGAGCAGGTTGAGTCCATAATACAGAGTCCTTCGGCGCATAGTGACCGTGAACGTCACATCAGGGTAGGGCTCCTTACAGCACTCATAGTACAGCTCATTGCGCTTGGCTGGCACACCTGAGGGAGAAGCAAACACACACAGAAGCATTCGAACATTGAAAACCTGTTCAGTTCGGAGACGTAAGTTTCTGTGATGACGTATTTAAACCACCAAACTTTGACTAAATGTTGTTGAAACTGTGATAATTGTTAGACTTATGACAGTGACAGCACACTCTCTCAATAAGAGTAGGAGAATAGAGGCAATAAATTAAGACATTCACTTGAAATGTTCTGGAGAAAAAATGAAAAGTTCCTTATTTGTTTTGATTGCTGAGAGAAAAACTTTGTCTAACCTTCAACACGAACTCCGGGGACGCGTTTTGCTGTGCTCACATATGGGCTGGCTACACGCCTGCGAGAGTGTCAAACACTTCTTACTGCACGCCATCTGGTCCTGTCTGACACCCATTTCCAGCTAACCATCACCTCGGGGCCCTTCGGCACCGGGATCTCTTTCTGCTCCGTCCCAGCTGGAGACACTCTGCTTGGGAGGTCTTCCAGAAATTCCTCCCCTTTTCCAGTTCATCCAGCTACATCCACCAAATGTGGTCCTACAGTAAAGACTATTTATATAACAGAACTCATTTGACTTCATTCTGTACAAAGGACATTGGCAAGAACATTGTTGCCTTCCCACACGTTGGCAGGCAAGTGTAAAGAAGTAATTTATGGGGACATGAAAACTTGATCATAAGGCCTCTTTTTAATCAATAGTCAATAAAAAAAACCTCTGTTGTAAGATTGAAATTATTGACCCAAGGGGACAAGTGCAAGAACGCCTCCATCTTAAAGAGGGAACTGAACCAAAATGTAATATTTACACACCAATGTGATACTTTTAAATGTTTCCAAAGCTGGTTTTCAAGGCTCCAATGAAAAATTACTCTGGACAAATAGTGAGTGGACTTTTATTCATGATGAGCATTTTACTGTCTCATTTCATATTATCAGTCACATTTATCATTTGCTCACACCAGTGGTGTTGGTGGTCAGTGACAGAAACTTGGGGTTCAGTGTCTTGCCCAAAGAACCTTTGGCACATGGACGGGGCAAGATTGGAGACCAAACCGCCAACTGAACCACAGCCATCCAAAAAGGCTGCGCGGTTTTGATTTAAATGAAGAATCTGACATATAAAGAATTATCCTTCATCTGTCCTGTCAGCTGTGCCTGCAGTAAAACACGCAGATGCTCTCTCACCCACAAGATCCCACTCCCCATTAGGTATGTAAGTGGATGTGTCCACATCAAGCATCTGGAGGTCCAGCAGCCAGCCGTTGTGGGTCCACGAGCCAAACTTCAGGTCACACTTTTGCACATCGAAGGGGAACCAGCGCACGTCGATGTAACAGGTGCTCTTTAGGATGCCCGGGGGGATGTACTGGCAGTAGCCCGACGCGTTCACCAGCACGTTGGTGTGGAAGGTGGCGTCAAATCTCTCGTCCGCACTGCAAAGAGAGAAACAGTGTGTGTGCACCTTTGAAATGTATAAAAAAGCCTGTGAGTTATGACTGCATTTGGTTTCTATCATTGCATTGCTTTTGAACAGTTTTAGACATTAGGGCTGAGTTCTGCAAGCTGGCAATTAAAGGGAGAAGGAGCTTTCTCAACTTGTGCTTTGGCAGATGCAGACGTGTAAAATAAAACTGTGAGCACAAAACGCGATGCGTTTATGTCAAATGCACTACTTCTCTTTGAGTCTCTTTGAGTAAGCTCAAAAGATCAATGGCATCAAAGAAATTGACAAATCCATATTTACACAGAACTATGGTACAAATGTACATCAGTGTTTCAAGACACAAAATCACTTGTGCTGAGTTGTTTTTGTCACACAAAAAGCTTTTCCTTTAGTCTACGTTGTCACTGTGTGTGTGTGTGTGTGTGTGTGTGTGTGTGTGTGTGTGTGTGCGTGCGTGCGTGCGTGCGTGCGTGCGTGCGTGTGTGTGTGTGTGTCTGAAGTGTAGAGCAGTCCTATACGATAGATACAAGACATGCCAGCAGTTCACATCACTTTTCAAGCAAATACAGCCCAGATAAAATCCAATGAGAAGAGGAAAAATGAACATTTTCAATAGCTAAGTGGCAGAAAAGTAAAAGCCACCGGGTGAATTTTCAAACTGATTTGGTTTCACTCACAAATCAAATACATTCAAGACAATTATTGAACAAAAATCCTTCAAAGCAAGAAGTGAACACTCAGGAATAGATACAGTGAACAACAAAGTGTCTGCACATGACCTCAGATCCACTTCAGCTGTGGTGCTGCACATGAACTGTGATTAAGAATTGAAGAGTGTTTTTTTATGCTTTGGGTTCGAGTGTGAACTGCTGAACAAAGTGCTGCAGGGGAAGTGTGAACTTAAAGTGAATTTTACAGTGTATAGGCAAAGCCACCTTAAAAGCTAATGTTTTGCTGCAGGGACGGCTTGGAAAAAAGCTCTGCATATATGTTTCTGATTAATGACTTGTTTCTGCATGTGAGCAACAAAGGAGAAAAAATAGCAGCGAATGGGATTAAACTTGTTTAAAATGGAGCAACATAGAATGCCACCTCGCTCTGCACTATTTTTGGATTACCCTTTTCTCACAAAATTAGAGTTGTGCAAATGGATATCAGATTACATGTCTTCATTTACAGTTGCATAATAGGTTGCTTGAATAACCAGCCAGTGAGCTTTGTGACTCTTTCAGCAAAGTTACCATGAATCTGTCGTGTTTTGCTATTATCAAGCTCAGATTGTTTCGAGGGAATGTTTCATTCGTGGCAAATGAAAGGAACTTGATTTGATAAAAAGACATCCTGAAGAGCAGGAGCAACATGTCAACATGTCAGTTATGCAAAAAGCAAAACAAAACTACTGGATAGAAAAGAACAACAGTCAAAGGCGGTAAAGCATCATTCCCCTGCAAGAAATCTGCTTGAAAATGCTTCATCGGCAAAAAGCTGAAAAGCCATTTAGCGATTTGATAGTTTTCTTTAATTTACTTTCTCACACCAATTCAAAGGTAAAACCCACACACGCAGCAACATACAGGCACCACATAAAAGCACACAATACACCTATACATGTACACACAATTCAACACCCACACAGTCCTGTCCCGACTGAGCGAGATACCATCGGTGTGTCAGACACATCCTGGAGCCTCATTCAGCCCCTGATAAAGGGACAGACCTGCATCCTAACAGAATTGGTAAATGGGGCTTCTTTTTTTGTCCCTGTCTTTTCAGATTGAGTGATTTGCCATTTTTCTGGAGGGGGCAAGTGCTGTAATTTATTTCTCCAGTGTGTGTTGCTATCAGCCATAGCTCCAGGTACCAAAGAAGGGATGTGAGGGTTGGCCGAGGTGGAGTCATGGCATGAATTATTCAAGCTTCGGCCTGACTTTATCTGAATGTGTGCGCGTCCCTTTGCGTCGCTCTTGGAAAGCACACACTGTACCTTCAAAGTGTCCCGGAAAAATCTTTATTTCAGCCACTTTGTTGCCTCTTTAGCTCATCTGCGGTGAGGATGTTAAACGACAAGGTATCGATTGAAATATTTGAAGCGGGGGTTATTTGAGGTACTACATTGATACTCAGTGCACAGTCTGCACTGGATGAGGGTCAACACGTCCTCAGTGTGGAGACGAAACCAACACGGAAACAAAGCAATGTACTGCTGTTGGCGGCGTAAGGAACAACACGCATTTTAACCAAAATAAGGAAGGAAAGTAAATCAATATCAGTTTAGAAGAGCACCAATTTTAGAACAATTCACCACTTCACCTTGCTATTCAGTGGGGATTTTAAATCGGGAACTGTGCTCCCAAACCAGTGAAGTAATTTCCAAAAGTAATTTCCATTGCCAAAAGCTGTTCGTTTGTGTAATTGTTTGACTTTCGTTTCACATTGCTGAAGTGCGGAACTGGTTTTTCAAAGTCACAGGAGAACAGAAATGATATCGTCCGCATATGGAATAGCTCCTGTTTAGGGGGTCTAACAGTGGTCATTTTTTCTGTAAAAATGTACACTGACTAGTGAAAGCATGGGAGGTGTTCAAGAACAATTAGAAAAATTGGGGTTTTAACTAATCATTGTGATATTTGACATGTGTGTTTGTTCTGGTCAGAGGATGAAGCCTATTGAGTTTGGTTGGTCTCTGGTCAAGTCGCCTCACACAAGGTGCTGTTGGTGCTCACTCGAGTTGCACTGTTAGTCCTTGTAAACTGTATATGTACTTCACTGCAGTCCAGCACTTTCTCTAAATTCATCTCAAGGAAATGGAAAAAAAAAAACAAGCAAGATCAACAGGGCAAAGCAAAATCTCCAGACATGAAAGTGTGAAACAGCCTGTGTATACATAAAACTAACCTGTATGATAATTCAAAGGTTGAGTAATTTTATCAGCAGGATTTTAGGTGTTTAATCTTACATGTAATCATATAGTTTGGAATATTGCATTTTTCTGCTGTGCATGAATTAAAACTCGTTGAAAAATGCTTAGAACTGGAAAGGCGATATCCCTGGGAAAATGGGAGGGGGGAGGGGGTCTTTGATCAACACTCACAAACACTCGAACACAGCGGAGAAAGAGCGCTGCAGACAAGAAG
>JAUESE010000056.1:8149698-8161577 GCA_032274725.1 Malacoctenus triangulatus | reverse complement strand
AAAAAACACCGACAAGTATCACATTCTCCAGCCTGAGCCCACCTGCTCGTGGAGATCCAGCACCACGCTGCTCTGCTGCTGAGGTGGGTGGGGGTGTGGGTGCTGAGGGTGGGCTGCAGGGTGCAGCAGCCTGGGAGAAAGGTTGGGCGACTGGTGAAGAGGCCTCGGCGAGGGGTTTGGAGGGTGGTAACCCGGGCGGTCTTCGGGCCCGGGTCCTCGAGGAGGCTGCTGGCTGTAGGGTGGGTAACCCTGAGGAGGAATCGCTGGGTGGCGGTAGTTCTCATCCTGATGGCCCGACGACAGGCCGTGGTTGGAGTGCAGGTGGTGGTGGTGGTGGTGGTGGTGGGCGTTGGAGTGGTGATGGTGGTGGTGGTGGTTGTTATTGTTGCCGTTGTAGTGGTGGTGGTTGTTGTGGGCGTGGTGGTGGTGCCGGGTCAGGCGGTCCCTCCGACCACGCTGGCGTCTCATTGGAGGGCTTTGGAAGGCAGAAGGATCGATTCATCACACGTACGAAACATTTACAGGCCTGCCACAGACAAATTTCTGACTAAAGTTTTATTTTTTTAACTCGCACAAAATGACAAACCGTTTTTTAATTAGATAAGGAGGGGTTTTGTTTTTTTTATTTAACTTTAGCAGACACAATAGGGAACCAAAAGTGCAAAAAAAAAGACACCAGAATGTAATTTTTACATAACTGGACTGAATTGGATTTTCAAGCCTTAAGTTACTTTATTCAGTAACAGTAATTGTATTTTTCCTCCCCAAAATTCCTGTTTAATAATATTTATTTGTCAACATTACAAACATCTTATTGTTTTTGTCCTTGTAAAAGAGATTTCCACCCATAACATTTTTTTCCTGGTAATTTCACAAGACTTTTCAGTATTTTCAACCAGATTATGAGTCACACATGCATACCTGCGGCGATTTCGAACGGGTGTGTGGCATCTCTCTGGCATGTAGTGGGGGTGTGGTCTGCGACTCGGCGGCAGCTCCCAGGGGCGAATGGGGGAGGAGGGAGTCGAGGGAGGGGCGGAGCCTAGATCTAACATGGACTGCTGCGATAGACGCTGCCTTTTTGGGCTTGGGCTGTCTTCCATCTGCGCACAGAGATCAAGCAGGAGAGGGAGCCATGGTAATGGGTGGTGAGGAGAAAAGAAATACAAAGAGGACAAACAAGAGGGGAGAATGAATGAGAAAGAGAAACAATATAAATGAATATTCTTTTGAGAGCACCAGAGGCAAGAGGCAGTGGTCATGTTTCATACTTACTTTGTCCCGATCGTCACTGCACACATTATCTGGATGAAAATGTAGCAGTCCTCCTGCAGGCCAGAGAGAGAGAGAGAGAGAAAAAACACGTAATCAGATAAGTAAGGGCTGAGAAAAACATCAACATCACAAGACACATGGACATACGCTTGCAAAGCCAACAAAAACACCAACAAACACAGGCTGTTGGTCGCCTTTGGTTTTATTTTCCAGGCTCAGACCACACTGGATGCCAGAAAAAGAGATATTATCTTTGTTAAAGCCTGGCTGATTCATTCGAGTAGTCCCACTGACTTAACACCACAAAGTCCGACAGTGATAACAAAAACACACATCTGACATCTCATTGCACAGTTCTGTGTGTTCAGCAAGGGGGTTGTCTTCCAAACAGGCTTTTGAATTTCTTTGCTTGGCTCTCACAGACGAATCACTCCCTCTGATCTACCATGAAACGCCCGTGCAGACATACACAAAGAGAAATCCACCAGCAAGCACGAACAACACACCACAACATCTTGCTGTTTTTGCCCAAGAAACCATTTCTGGAAAAAGGCACTTTTGTCCCCAGAAATCAGTTGGCTATCAGCATTCGTTCTCACAAACACACCAGTACACTATTTAGAGATGGAACAAATGATCAGGCAACAGAAAAAAAAAAATCAATACACATCCATTCAGACAATTAGTTTAACTGTTAGCTTCTTAAAGTGCTTCTTTTAGCCTCTCAAATTGGCTTCTTCCCGTTTTTAGTCGTGCAAATTGAGACTGTTGTGTATCAGGTGTTACCAGACAAACATTCAAAAACCCTTTCTTCACATTTAAAACCTAAAATGATAAATATTTCATGTGGCACAACCTAAACACCACCAAAAATATTGGAGAAAGTTTCAAGTCTTTGCAAACTTCTGGCAGATTAAAGTGCTCGCAAGCAAGCTCATAAGACTCATTCTGTAACAATGAAAAAACAGCTTTTTTTCTTAATTTTCTGCAGCAGGCGATTACCAAATATTAAAGTCTGAGATCAGTGGACTTCCCAAATAGATTCCTTAAAGATGTTATTGAGAGTATTTTGTCCAAGAAGAAATTGATACTAAAAGCAGAAGAATAAATTCATAGAATAAAGCATCAATGCAACACACACAATCTCAGTAAAACAGTGCACTCTCCCATCTGTTTATCTGAAGTCCACATGTGCAGCCTGTACGCAACATGTGCACACAGACGTTTCAGCAGCTTAAGCAGGATGTCCTTGAACTCGGCTGACAAGAGTTTCCTCTGAGCAGCCCCCCCCAATCCCCCCCCCCGCAAAAAAAAACAAACCTTTAATCACCAAAAAGAGGGGGAAATATCTCCTCCCCTCATTGCTTTCTTTAAGCCTCCGTCGTTCGAACAGCCCCTTCTGCCTTCTCAGAAACAACAGATCTGAGAGCAGCCCCCTACTCCTTTCTTGTCTTTGCGACGCCACTCCAGTGCCATGTGAAGTCTGCCGATAGTGACAGCTCAAAGACGCCCTGCTAGTGGCTGTGGAGAACAGAAGGACAGGCAGTTGACTGACTAGCCAACAGTGGGGGCCAGCAGCATACTGGCTTACATATTTATTCATCTGAGCTTCCCTTTTTGCTTTAAAGCCTCACATGGTCCTGGGCTCAGACAAACCCGCGTGTTTTGTAGGAGTAACTAGGTCTTTCAATGCCGATTCATCCGAGGGCCATAGGACAGGAGATGGTGAGCCAGACTGGACGGTTTGTGCGTTGGCAAGCAGAGATGAAATTTTTTTCCCCCCCCAAGCATCACTATTGGGGAAGACTGACACCATTTCTTCCACGACAGACAATCGAGTCAAGCAGCGTAGTGAAGTTGGAGCACAGCCCGTCATCAAGGAGCAATTTGTTCATTTTCTTTAGCAGAGATACTGAAAGATGAACCAGTGTTTACAAGAGACGAGCTGTAATTAGTGAAACAATCCCTTTTACCCACATCATTGACAGAAATCACAGGCAATATTAATATTAAATATCTGTAAAATCGGAGTGCAATGCTGGCAGATTGTGGGTTTGAACAAACAGTCTTAAAACCTACAGTGTGTGACAATATGCTTGCCACTGGGGGAGTGAAAGCAGGAAGAAAAAAACTGAGGTAAGCCAGTGGGATAGATTTAACACCCTCAAATCCAACCCCGACACATACAGCACAAAGTGATGCCAAGAGGCTGGATACAGTGACATGTACAAAAACAACCGAGCGCCTGCGATCGAGGACCTAAAGCACACACTGCCTCATTTCAATCACACGAGAACAAATTATATCTGCACATATGCACACACGGATCGCAATACCATGGATGAGCCAACTGCTAAGAGGATGCAGACAGCTCGCACTGAGAGAAACAACATTGTTTAAGTCATTCACACACAAACCCCTCTGTAATCAGTCAATTTGGGAAGCATGCATTTCCGTGAGTGTCTCCTTTGAGTGGCTTATTTTGGATGTTTGGCATCAGTGCTGCTATTACGAGACAGGCCCATTAAAAGCCTGCTTTAATCCATCCACAGCAACTTCTTTTTTTTCCTGTCGTTGTTGGAATCCAGTCTGATTATACTGAATGTCTTTATGGTCACTTTCCAGTGGTCAGCAGTGAAAACTTGCTGAAAGCTGAAGAGTATTATTGATACTGAAAACAAAACTGAGGTTTGGTCGTAGTTATGTTGTCTCCAATGTCCCTGAAGGTTTAAGGGGAGGACTACTATTGTCTTCTTAATGAGGTTCTTTGTCGTTGGGGAAAATACTCCAGGTCCAAGTAGAAAAGGACAGTTTGAAAAAATATTAACTGATTATAGCCAACAGGAATGACTTTGATAGTATAAGTGAAAACAGAATACAACAATGCACATTGGTCTCATTTGAAACAATAACTTCAATCCTATTTTTGCTCTACCAAAATCAAGGATTATCTTTTTTCATTGAGATATTAAATGAAAATGCAAAAAAAAGGGAATCGCTGGAAAAGGAGGTGATTAATCAGAAATTTCATAATGAATCAAAATTAATCACACAACTTGTTAGCTTTAATTAAACAAATGAAATCATTAACGATAATAAAGTTGTGTTTATTCCAAATTTTTGCTATGACTTCAGTAGAAGCTATCTAAAAACAAAAAAGTCCAATGTGGAGCAAGACTGAAAAATGCAGCCTGTGATCATACAAACTACAAGGTTGGACAGGCTGCATGAATAGCAGGTCTAAGATGACCTCAATTAGAAAACTGAACCAACTGAACGAGTTTGATTATTATCTGTTCAAATGAAGAGATATTGCTTAAAGATGAGAAGACACTTCAGTTATTTTCAGACACACACATTCAGATGAGAACGTGGGTAAATTTAAAACCTTTTCCTTTGGGTTTCTCGTCTACGAATTGCTCGAGCGTGCAGGAGCATCAGCCAAAGAAAGCAGAAATGTAGGAGGTGGTGAGGTGTTGCTTTGAATGGATGACAGCCTTCTTTTATAATGCAATAAACTGAAACAATAATGCAAAACACTTAATAAAAGTTAATACAAACAGAGGTATGAAAAGGGAGTAATAGAGTACAAGGATGTCAGTGCTCTGAAAGATGAAAGAAAGCTTTCAACAACTCCACTCTCATAGTTGTATCCATTAGTTTCCACTGGACTGTAACTCCTGAATAAGTTGCTCTCAATGTCATTAGTTCTATTAAAATGATGGAACCAATGACAAGTAAAGTTGCTTTCATCCATCTTGCCAAACTTTGATTTTTAATTTACTTTCCTCAGTTGCATCCACAGAAGTAACCTGATCTGATCTGCAGGGATGTGGCACAAGCTGGCTTCTACCAGCAAGGGAAAGTGATGTGGAGGTCCACACTGCAGAATAGGAGCAGTCTGATCTCTTGAAAATGAACATTCAGGTCAAAAAGTTCATGAACCACGTTTTTCCCCCCTATTTACTTAAACCAGTGTCACTCAAATCACCCAGGCAGAGCTGCGGAGAGTGCTGCACCATATAGATGGCTATTTGAGCAACAGCTGGCAGTGAAAGCGCCAAGCCTTTTAGTTAAATGTCTCAAAGCCTGATAAGCTGCTAGTGGTCTGCCTGCAGCCCTCGGGGGGTTCATCCTGTGCGTGTGTGTCGCTCACTAATGATGCATCTAGCAGGGCTGAAGGCCCTGTTTATTTAAGCCTGCTTACCGGCCCCGGGGTGTCTGTGAGCTCCGTGCGTGGAGTGTCGTTGCGCCCCTGCGGACAGGTAGCTCCCCTGAGTGTGCTGCTGCTGTTGGCTCTCCGGGTAGCTACGACCTCCGTGGTGCGGCGCCCAGCCGGGGTTGCTCTGCTGCGGGTAGCTCACCCCACCTCCGCCGCCGTTCATCAGGCTCCCGGTACCGACCGCGCTACCGCCACCGCCGCTGCTTCCAACGCCGCCGTTCATAGAAAAATGATAGAAGCCGGAGCGAGAGCGAGAGCGAGTCCTCGGGGGGTCCATAGCTGGGAGAGGAGCAGGAGGAGGAGGAGGAGGAGGAGGATGAGGGCGGTGGTGGTTGGATGTGATGAAGGTGAGGCTGGAGAGATGGACGTCCAGAAACGCTCTTCACACAGCTTCTCGGAGTCTCTCTGCCCACCCAGTTATCTGCGCCGCCGACCGCTTTCTGCGGGGGTTTTCTGGGGCATTTAAAGCCGCTGCTTTAAAATAAAGAAACACCTGGAAGCAGCAGGTTCACGGAGCCCTCGAATGTCGCACAAGCACCATCAGCATCGACTCCATCCACTCTCCCCCCCCTGAGCTGTCGGAGTGGGTCAACTGAACGCTTTAATAGTCTTCACCACACATGAACCTTAGCGAATAAACAAAACTACGGCGGTTACGGAAGAAAACAACAACCAAAAGGGTATTTTTCCATCCGACTCAATTCAATGTTGTCCCCGTTACTAGAACAACGACTGGACAAGTCTCAGCTTCTCTATTGTCCTCTCACAGAGAACGCTGTCAGGCTTTCCCACAGTCAAATAAAGTAAAGTCTTTTACAGGCGCTGGATCCCGTGCAAACCAGTCTATTCCCGGCACCGCGAATAATGGACAACTCGAGTTATTATAGCTCGCTCTTTACCGCCGACAGCCCGCAAAGTTAAACACTTATATCCGTCAACACGAGCAAGATGGCTAGCTGTAGAGCGCTAGCAAACTAAAGGGAACCAGCTGCCCCGATAACTGCGTGGAAAACAAAGTTAATCGAAATGCTCCGCGGAAAAATTACAACTAAACGGCAACGACCAGCCAGATAGTAAGTAGTAAAGTTTCACCCCTGCGCATCGGTTAACTATACCTGCTCGTTCATTAGCATAATTTTCCAGCTAGCCCGAGGCTAACAGGAAGCAGGGTCTAGAGGGGAAAACAAGTCCAACAGTGCCGACATTACAAGCTAGCTAACGTCGCAATGTGTCCGTGTTGGTCGAGTCGTTCAGCGGTGGTGGTAGCGGGTTACCTCTGGCCGCATGACAAAGCACACGGCGAGCTTCCCCGTCAACTAAGGTGGACGATATTTGTCCAATTTAAATCCCCTCTCGCATTCGCTATCGAGTGTTTTCTCTGGTCAGCGGGGAGTGTAGCGGAGATCAATCAATGGGAGTTTCACATCTCTGTGCAGGCATTGCAATAGATAGTAGAGCAATATGTCGCTCTTCACAAGGCGATTCAATGACATCTTGTCCAGTAAACTACACAGTTCAATTAGCGGGAGGATATTTAATTACTATTTTTATCAAATCTAAGCAAGATAGTTTTATGTGAAACCGAAAAAAGATGATTTAGGGCAGCGGCTTGATATTGGAATCGATTGCTTTTGCCTGGCAAATTCAAGGCAGCTGCTCTGCTCATTAAATATTCAGCAGCTTCATAGCAGAAATACTATGAGACGGGGCTTTAAACGCTGCTGGCTTCACGCAGATTTTAAGGTAAATGTGCTCTAAATACAAAGATGATCATACACAATATATGACCAAGCCCCCTTTTTCATATTTCCATGCATCCGATGTCACACCACTGTCGCGCAGCATGACAACAAAAAAATTGTCGATTTTTATCGGGATTCCTCCTTCATCTCTTTGGCAGAACATTATTCGTTAACAAAGGCAGATCGAGAATTTCAAAGATTCATTCAAATGGAACTATGAAATAATGATCATTTGTAAGCCGATGAGCACCAACTCTCCCCACAGTAAAAGTATATATTATAGATTAATGAAAGCATGAATAATGGCGTTGGACTACAGGGATGAATAATAAAGACAGTAGAAAGGATAATGAACACAACCACACTAAAAGAAATTGTATCAGTGATATTTATTATCTAACAAAAGGAAAAAAATAGCTTAACAACAAAGATAAAAAACATAAATAAAAATTCACCAAAAAAATTAATTATTGGGTACTCCTAAAAAAAAAGGAATTTTTTATGATTCTATCAAAACTGAGTCGTATCAATGACACATGATAGTTGAGTCAGTAAACCCCTGTTTTCAAATCATCCAGGCTTAAGAGATACATTTTTCTTCTGTTTTTATAACAAGGCTTTAAAATCTTTCCACTCGTCCTAAAGATTCAGGCAAAGAATGGATCCAAAATAAGTTCAATACTTCAGTCATTACATTTTAAGTGGTTTATTCTTGTCAATCAACAAATTAAATCTTCATGCCACACACTTTTTTATTCAGTGAAAAGTTCATCTTCGTCTGTGGCGAACTCTTTGCTTTGGAGATAGCAGGTTTTCACACCCACTACCTCCATCTCTGTGGGGAAACAAATCCACACGTTTAATCCCTCCTTTTTTCCTCCACTTCTCTGGCTCTTTGCTCCTCCTACTCGTCCCCCCACCGGCCTCGTCCCTCCTCTTTCTCTTTGGAGGAGATGTGGACTGCCGATGAGCATCCAGCACCTTTCCAAACGGATTGGTGGCAGAAACCTGATCAGAGTGGTGGCGGTGCGTCGCCAGCAGTCCTCCTTCCCTTATGGCCTGGGCCTCCTTCCTCAGCCGCTTCACCTCACGTCTCTCTCTGCGCTTTTCAGGCCACGTCTTCCCCCTGCCAGCTCGACTGCTCGCCTCCTGCTTTGTCCTGCTCCTGACTTGGACTGCCAGGTCCTCTTCCCCACAGCTCCCTGTTTTTTCCAATAAGCATCCTGAATCTGACAAAAGGAGGGATGCAGCATTTGGAGCCTCTGGAAAAAACAAGACGAGACTGACATGAGTCTTCCAAACGAGTCCACACAGAGCAATGATTGCTCAAATTGCAGGATCAGTACAGAGATATTCTGACATGGTCACCAAAACAGACTGACTTGAAGGTCAATGTGAAAATTAATCTTTTTTTTACTTGCTATGTTTAAATGAAAGTTATTTGTGTAAATTTATGATGACTCAAAACACCTACCAATATAAGGAGTATGTGTAATGAGAATCATCTCATTTTTAGATATCATCTGAACACCAGACATACTTGTATGGCATGTGCAAACTGAATTTAGGCTTTTTTCTCAGTTTATATCATTGTATGAAGAACATAAATGTATTTAGAAGTAAATATGTCTTGCAACCTTTTGCTTTTCCTTGCACTCGGGTTAAACGCCGGAGGATGTCCTCCATGGTGTCATAGTGGCAAATATAAGGCAGTGAAGGGAACGTGCCGCTGACCATCCGCCTCTGAGTGCACTCCTGGTGACAGAGGGACGGACATGGATGAGGCAGAGTGAGAGAAAGGCTCAATGATTACTACAAGCCAGTGAAAGAACATTTTAATAACCACTTACGTGGCCGTGATGTCCTCTTCTGGAGCAGTTGTAGCAATGAGCTCGACTTCTTTTACGTTTGAGGTGCTGCAAAACCAGCGGCCTGAGAGGAGCTTCCACCCTAATCTGAAGCGAAATGAAAGGACATCTTGTTTCATGTTTATCCATTGTAGCAACAGAAGAAACCCTCCAAAAATATATTTTTGTAGCATTAACTTACTGTCGAGTGGTATTGTCTCCATAAATCAGGACAGACCTAAAACAGAAGGAAAAAAACAGGAGAAAAAATGAGCAAGATTCTGCAGAGGCTGTGTGTAATTCAAATGAATAGGAATTATTTGCAAAGAGGAAACATCTAAAAAGATGGAGCCCACACACACCTGAGGCTACAAAATCTGTCAACAAACACATCACAAATGCTTTCAACCTTTCTGGCAACAGGAAACCAACACACTAACTCACATCAGAGAGATGACCTGTCATCCCGCAGCGCTGGCAGTGTTGGTTCCACGTTGGGGGGATTTCACAGGCCCTGAGGCCATGAGAAGGCAGGCCACAGGTAACGCAGGGGCGGCCTGGACAAGCCCTCTGGTAGTGGCCCTGAGTCCCACAAAGGACACAGGTGGGACATTTCTGCTGACACAGGGACAAAAACTAAAATAATCGGAAGTCAGACTGAAAGTCATTATTGTGTTGGTCCACCTCTGTGGGCGAGGTGAAATGAGAGCATTCACTTGCTTTGTAGAGGGAACAGCTTTTGGTGGGGTGTCCTGTCCTGTTGCAGATCTGACAGGTGCGAGAACGATATGGTGCAAAATAGCGGTCGGTCAGTGACTGCTCAGCTCCACGCTGCACAGAGTGATGGGACAAAGATTTTAAATGACAAGCGTCTTCACACTTCAAACTACAGCAATGATCAAATCAACGCCTGCAATCATTTCATTAATAAAAGGAATTTTTGTGGGAACTGGCATACAAAACGTCACCTTGTCTTTTTCTGATACAGCCCAAGTATTCTGCACTGACTTCTTCTTCTCCTCTGAGATATCTGGAACAGAAAATGTCACAGAATAACTGGGAATGTGAGCTTTGTCAAGATGCTTACAAATTCTTTCTTATCAGAATGGAGCCCCATCTCAACTGCCTTCCTCACTGTGTATACTTTTACTATCCTGTACAGCTTGTAGAGTATTTTGACACCTTGTGCGAACAGCTTTTTTGCAGATATAATGAGCCATCATTTGTAGAACCAGTCTGTGCCAGCAGCAACCTTTGTTCCTCTCCACCTATAAATGATGCCTGCCCATCATCTTCTTCAGGGATCTCTGCTGACTTTGCTCCTCTGAGTGTACACATAATAAATCCCTTCAGTAAATCATTTGGTCTCGCCAGCTTCGTTATGGATTCACCATCCACAACAGAAAGATCAGCTGAAAACACTGTGATGCATACAGAGAGGCACCCTCATCAATCTCAATAAATCAAGAAATGTTGCCAATCCTTAGTTCCACTACATATTGGGTCTTTGAAAATTTATTCCCAAAAAACAGTTGAATTTCCTCAGTTCTGTCACTTGTGGGTGAAGGAAACCAAAATCTCTCTCTGCCTCAGCGGAGCCCCAAGCTTACAAGATAAGATGAAGTGGCTGTGCAGCACGGCTCTCTCTGAATTTGTGCATCTTCATTGATGTGGACGCAGCATTTCCCCCCCAAAAAATTGGATCACATGCTGACTAAAATCTGTCTGTAGGAATTTCAAAAGGAAAGGGCAATTTCACTAGTTCACAGGAAAGGTTGTAACACAGTGTGTGTGTGATGTTGACATATATGAACATACTGTCAAATTTACCCACTTCAAAGAACTAAGACCCTTTCAGTTCACGAGAAAAAAGCATTATTAATTTATAGAGGATGAGTAAAGATTAACCTTCATCTCCAGAGTCATCCTCAGAGCTGTTCCAGTAACTCAAGTTGAGCTGGATGCTCGTGTCTTCCTCTCTCACGGCTTCATCGAGGATCATCCACTCCTCGACTGACTGGTCACTGTCCCCTTCCTCGTCCTGCACGTTGTCACTGTCCTCCTCCTGCAGGCCAGCGCCGTGACCCAGCCTGCAGTCCTGCTGAGTCCCTTCAGAGGACCTGGAGAAGACCAGGAGCAGTGGAGGGGAGCTTCCCCCTCCTCTGCTCCAGCATGCCGCCCGTTTGCGTCTTCTGGCGAGTTTCCGGTGTCTGAGCAGCGTTTCTCCTTCACCTTCTGAACCACTGGGGTCTTCAATATAAAAGGAGTCATGTGTGGCACTCGGTGGTTTACCACCACTTGTATTTTCCTCATTGCAGTCCATAGTACGATCCTGCAACCATGAAAACTGCACCACCTGGTGGCCGTTACCTGTTTTGCAAAAAGACAACAACCGATTACTAGTTCATTAACGTAAACTTCTTGAAACTTCAGAGAAGCAACATCAGAAAATGTGAAATTTAAGCGATCGTTTCCAAATCCTCGCGGCGTTTGCAATACATTAAAAAGTGTATAACGCGTGGGTGAAGGCGACAAACCGGAGTCCAACCGTTAGCGAATTTTCCAGTAGACGAGGGTGTTAGCAATGCTGCCGGACGAAGCCTCGTCAAATAACGTCAATTTCGGTTGCTTACCGGTTCAAACACTATAATCCAGTAGTGATTATGTCCGCCATGAGAACCGAACTGTCCCCTTCATGTCGCTCAGACAAAAGTTGTTACTTCCACGTTGGTTGACATGCTTGAACATCTTACCCGGCGTTGTTGCCGGAAAAATGTTGGCCAACCAAAACTG
>JAUESE010000056.1:8079024-8089920 GCA_032274725.1 Malacoctenus triangulatus | reverse complement strand
AACCTCAAGAGGAGGATTAATAACTGATGAAGCTGTTTGTTTTCTGTCATAAACAAATGTATATTTCACGTTGCTTCGCAGCCTGAAACACATTGGTGCCGTACTGGAGACATAAATCAAGTAAAATGCGTCACAAGAAAGAGTTGATTATTACTGTCGTACTTTCCTTTGTTTCATTGGCTTGAGCTCCAAGTTCCATTAAAGGCCATTTGTGTCTACATTTGAACAAAACTGTATAGTAATCTGAAGTCAGTATTTGAAATATAAACATGCAAAAAAAATGGAATAAAAAGAAGGCCATTTGGTGTTAAAACTAGACAAGTCTCCAATGTAAAGGGAAAAAAATGAGACTAGCCAATTGAAGAACCTTGTGTTAGAGTTTGAATGACAGATATGTAATGTAGAGTCACAGACGACTGAGTTTCTGATGTGTTTGGATCATGTTACAGATCCACCAGTGACTTTGAGGTTGGCCTCGGGTCATTCAGCCTGCTGGAGGAGATCGTCAAGGGTCAAGAATGGGCCAAGTTCCTCAACCCCAACGCGTCAGCCGCCCCTGTAAATCAGACACCTTCACAGGAGCTGCTGTTTCCATTCAAAGCCCAATCAACCCCTCAAAATATCCAGCAGCTGCCGGGGGGTTTTAATCACGTCGTAGCTGGGGGCAACCCGTGGACCCCCAGCAGTACAGAGTCACCACCGGTTTTTGAAATCTCACCTGATGCCTTCCAACCTGCCAGCATGGACGTTACAGATGGAAATCAAAAACAGCAGAGTGTGCAAATCAAAGCGGACCAATCAGAGCCGATGGAAGATGGTCAGAACCTGTCAGACATGACAGAGAGTGACCTGGGACAAATGAACCCTCCGTCATCTGCAGAGGTGAGGATATTTCACTCTCAGGTTCCTCTACTTGAGATTTTGAGGATGTTTCACCGAGTTTGAAATGTGACTGTACTCCTACTCTCTGTTTTGACTCGCAGCCTGCAGCTCGTCTAGAAAGCGTACTGGTGAGGAGTCGACTTCAGCTGAACAGAAAGAGGCATCACCAGCCAGCTGAGGGGGGAAACCAGATGACGCGTGCTGAGAGGATGGTTGATGGAGCGGAGGCAGTTCGAGGTCAGAGCCGCCTCAAACTCTGATGCGTTTCCATCAGTTTACATGGTTTGAGTTGCTGGTTGCCAGCTGTAGCAGCTGATTTTGCTCCTGTGTCACAGAGGCGTCCATGAGCAGCAGCCCCCCGATGGAGGAATCAGCAGGGTCACAGCGAGGGACTGTGATGGCACCCAGTAATCTCCCCCCTCAGTCGCCATTGTTCTCTAGTCCCACCGCTCCTGCACCCCGGGGTGTCCTCAAACACTCCATATCCCGGGATTCACAGTCCTCAATGGAAACGCTGTCGAAAAGGGTAAGAGGCTCCGTGTAACAGCGACCTCTTGTGGTTTGAAGTAATAAACAATTTCCTTGTCGTTTTTAGGTCTACCGCCTTGACGATAAAAAAGGGATCGTCGATTTATTGATAAATAACTAACTGGATGAAGTTATTTTGATCTTGGGAGATAGATTTCCACTTGTTGTTAAATTGCTAATCAATCAATTAATCTTTAGATATTGCAATACAACAAAGAGACAGTTTTTTTAATAAAAGAACTAATGTAAACGAAAAGAAAAAGCTTCAGTAATACATCTCGAAATTGTTAAACAAGCATATCCATCCTGCATACATTAACTGAAGCCAATTACATTATTTAATTCTTTTCATTTCCTGCTCTCTGTCTCTTTTTATTCTTTTGCTTCTGCGGATCAGAGGCGAGTTGAGGAGAACCGGCACGTCCGTTTTTCAGAGGAGGTGGTCACCATCGAGTCTCCGGTCCTGGATGTGGAGATTACGGACTCGGAGGAGGAATCAGAAGAAGAAGACGACGACGACGAGGGGGACACAGTGACAGGGCAGGAGAATGAGGTGGAGCCTGTGCCGATGGAGGAGGTGGCACCAGCCCGTCGGCCTGCTCTCCCTAACTGGATATTAGCTCTGAAGAGGAAGAACACAGGAAAGAAGCCCAGATAGTGACTGTGAAACTCGACATGAAGGAGACGCTGAGATGTTCTTCCTCCAAAGCAAATTCCTCTGCTTTTAAACTACTTTTTAAAGTGACAGTATTTATGAACAAAACAACATTCAAAACTGCATCCTGAAATCTTTGCTTTTTGAATCTTAAAATGAAAGACAAATATATAAGACTATAAGACCGAAGTGAATGTCATGAACCATTAATCTTTATCTGCTCCTGTGTGCCATAATAGATATTTTTTCACTGTTTCAAAATCACTCTCACAGCAAAGCTTTGAACCAAGGATTGCAGTGTTTCTGACATGAACATGTATTTCTTTTCCCCCAATTAGTTTTCTGTCTCCCTGTCTCTCTGTTAAGTGGATTACAGGACACTGGGACATAACTGGATGCACTGGAGTTAATTAGCAGAGTCTCTTCTTCATCTATCTTTTACAATCCTTCCCTCTGAGGTCGTGCGAGTCTTCCCCGCTCAGTCTCGGACCGGACGGCAGCAGGCGACGATCTGGCCTGCTGTCTGTGTCACTGACTGATTCCCCATATCCTGTCTCTGGGTAATGGCTCCCTGTCCAGCCAGGATGCCGCTTGACCCCAGAGGAGGGAAAGCATGCGAGTTAGAGCTGAAGAAGAAGTGGAGGAGGACAATCAGCAGCTTTGATGGAGTGCTGCTCTCGCTTCAACTCGCATCATTTCCCAGAAGATCACAAAGAAGCATCTGAGCTGCAAGTTTCTTCATCCTTCATTGTTAAAGAAAATCATCACCAGAGCTCATATCTGTCATTACACAGCAGTACACCTGAGAATGTTCCTGAGTTTGTACAGTTTGTTTGGCTGTACGTAGCTCAACCAAAGGACTGTGCAATGTTTGACACATATTTGAAGGTTTGTCTTTTGTAACTTTTTGTACTTACATTTACTTATTTTCCTTCTTTTGGAAAGTTTATTTAAAAATATATATATGCTGTATTTACATATCCTACACACAGCAATTGTGTACCTTTATTTTGTTAAATGGAGCTATTTGTGTAAGTTTATATTGTGTTCCGTTCTGACTTGTGGATGTGCTCTATGATACATTGGATTACATTCAGCCTGGCCACATGTTCCCTTTCATTCTTCTTTTCACCAAAGAAAAAAAAGTTTATCGTTGCCAGCCAAACACAGGCAGATGGGGGCGGTCCTTAGGGTGGGTCCGAGGAGGGGCAGTGCCCCTCTGTCAGCAAGCTTGGACCCTCCTGTGGCTTCTCAGTGATAACGTGACTGCACCGGGCGTGCATGTCTGTGTGTGTACGCAAACTTTTTCCTTCCAGATGATGAGCTGAGTTTTGTTTCAAAGAGTGACAAGAAGCACATTTCAGGGAGACAGAGTGCTCCATAACTCAATATTAGATTTCTGTCATTCCCATTACATGAAGATTATTGATTCATTTTATTAGATTAGTACATAAAAAGCTTGTGGCTAACTGCTGTCAGTTCCTCTGCAGCCACTTTTCACAGATATGTTTTCTCATAAATCACTGTTGGGACCATTAGGAGGGCTCTTTACTGATCTATTAGTGCCCTGGTCAGTTTAGAGGGGAGTGGGAAAGAGGGTGAAAGCACGCAGCGTGATCGAGAGAGCTTAAAAGACAAGGCGGCACATCAGTGTCTCTGATGAAAATCTGGGAGTTATTGAGAGTAAATGACAATCGCAAGTTCTCGCAGGATCCTTTCTAAAAAGACGCTTCACATCAGTCCATTAGTCGGTGCAGTAACATCTAATACTGTGCAACGTCGCCCTGAAGTGGACTAATGAGGGCCCATTTGCAAACCTCAAGCCACACATGGACACACAAACACAAATACACACATACACTTCTATACCACTGCTGCCTCCTCTATGTGCACATACAAACATAAAGAAAGAGAAATTGGTTCAAATTTTATGTAAATAGTTTATTGTGTACACTGTTTTCAGTATTGAACACATATATTCCTTTAAAATTGTTGCTTAACCTACTCATCCAAAATGTATAAAAGGGAAATGTATTCGGCTGTAATATTGAGCTGACAAACAGAATACATATGATTGTAGTAAGGATGCGGTCAATTTTCTTATGTTTTAAGACTGTATGTGTCTGTCGGAGATTATTTATACTTGGACTAAGACTATTTGAAGTGTTATTTTACTTAATGATGACCTGGCAAATCTTCCTGCTTGAGTATAAGTAACCGAGAGGCTCCTTCATGTCTGTATTATGAACTCTGATGCCATAGCTTTTGTCATCTGCAGCGAGGCGGGGGCGAAGAGAAAGACAGGAGAAACCTCCATTTGTTCAGGCCGCGGTTGTCGGTCACATGGGTTGGTCAGAGTTGGCGAGGGAAAGAGCTCCAGAGTCGTAGGAGCTCTTGATGCCCGCCTTGAGTGACAGCGGGCTGCCTGGACTCTGAGCGATGTTTGCTTCTATCTGAGCGCCTGACACCTGGATGGACGATAAGAAATGCACACAAAATCAGGTTTCCCTTTCTCTGCTGTCTGTGTCGGGGCTGAAACTTACTAAAAACAAAAAAAACAGCACGCATTACCTCCTCAAACTTCTTGGCTTTGTACTGATCCGCTCCTTTCAAGAAGTTCAGTAGAATCAAATCACACAGGACTGTTCCCTGAGAGTGACGATGAAAACAGTCATGGCACGTCACACAAACAAGAGAGACACTTCATCCTTTAATCAGTCAATCTAAAAAACAATCCTACCAGTCCAATGGAGGTGAACGCAGCAACCAGGTTGATCAGCGTTGGGATTGTGTTAAACTTCCCTGCCTGAAAAAAAGACATCAAAAAAGTGTTTCTGTGATGAATTGAACACGAACATGAATGTGAACAGATTCCTCAAGTCATCTTCGACTCAACTTTTCCAACTAAGAATCGCAGTTGTCTCAGCACACAGTGAGCGGAGACATTGTGTACAGAGACAACCAAACACTCACATATTTTCACGCCATCAGTTGAACTCATCTCAATGCTATTACACTGTAAAGTGAGACCAGAGGACATCGACACACGCAGAGGGCGAACATGCAGACTCTGTGTTCTGGTCATGATTTACGCAACTCACATTGCCAGTGACCATGACATCAAAGCGGATTGCGTAGGCTTTGTGAAGAGTTCGGAATTCAGTCTTGTTCTCTGTCATGAAATACTTGGCGAACCTTTATTGGAACAGAAGAAAACAAACAAAAAAAAAGCACAGTGATAAATCATTTGATATGAAGAATCGAATGACTTCAAAATGAAATGTTCTTCACCACCTGAAGTTGTAGCCCTTAGACACGGCGTTCTTTTCGAATGGCGCATCGAGTCGCGTGAAAAAATACTTTGGTTCGCAGTAATCAAGGTGGTGGTCCAGGTTACATATCCACTGAATGTTGATTCCAATTTCTCCTCCCTGAAAGAAAATGTTTGGAAAAAAACGAGGCTCTTCACATGAAAATACACAATAAACATGAGGGATCAACCAAAGTGTCTTTTTTGACCCATAAATGATCCAAATTATGTCACAGCTGTTTTCTCAAAATGTATATTTGTAGTGGTGATCTGTGAAAGGCCAAAATATGGAGTTTTGTCTCAGATTCAGTCTTTGAAAAGGTTTTTTTGTCTGATTAATGAAACTCAAATTGTGCAACAAAAACCGATCACAGCTCCTTTGTGGCCCTGCTGATGAGGACTGAATATAACACACCGTTCGGTTTAAGATTGAGTTTTCAAACTGAAGGGAACTTTGAGAACCTTTTTGGCCAAATCAGAGATGTTTTGCCCGGTGAAGTTCAGCACGTCGCCCACACGGAAGATGGGGCAAAAGGGGTTCGTCTCTGGATGGTATTTGCATTTCTTGATGTCGTCGGACTTCATCGTAGTGGGAAAGTTTCCTCTGGGGGAGAAAAAGGTTCAGGAGATTTGCCTCTGACAAAAGTGTCTTTTTCATTGCTTAATCTGGCCGATCGATTCATGAGGTTTCCTAAAGTCTTTCTTTTTTCTCCCTGTTCTCAGAATGAGAGCATGTGTTTTCAAGTTAGACTCACTTGGTGACATTGAAGAGCGGGAAGCGAACGCTGTTTTTGATAAAGATGGTGAAGTTTTCAACGTCGATCATTGGCTCTCTGTTGAAAGACAAGGAAACGGAGTGAAGTCGACATTTTGTCTGATGCACAAACAAATGTGTGTTTCAAATCTTGTGTACACCTTACACAAAGACCTCATCGTTCTCAGAAGGACACCATCCTTCAATCTCACATTGACCTTTCGGTTGTTCGGGGGATTTCAGGCAAACACCTGTGATTACACCTGGTGCAGGAGACAAAACGAAGGTCATTTCATGTCACAAACATCGATCAAAGATGACATTATCAGGTTATCATATGATGATGCGTGGAGCTGAATTTACCATTGGTGAGGATGGAGCCATAATGCTGGTGGCAGTCTTCATCCATCACACAGGAAAATCTCTTTTGACTCTGAAACAGGGACAAACAAACCAGCAGTGTGACTTCAAAAAGATTTTTGCAGTCAGTGATGGTTTTTAAAATGATCGATCCATTTTGTTGTTTGACACACAAACAAAAAATCAATAATTCAATCATTTCAAATCATGAATGGATTCTCTAATGTTCAAGGTACTAAAAATACAGCACAAAGACTTCCACAACAAAACCTACTGTTGTATTAAGAGTGAGCCTCGACTGTCCACATATTGAACCTTTTTGCTGAATAAATGAAATGTGCTCATGCTCAACAGCACTGACTTTTTTTCTGTCCTCGAAAAGAAAGTTTTTATGTTGACAAAGTTTAAGCCAATGATGTTGCGAGTTAACACGGTAACTTACAAAAACTTGCTGGTTTGTTGCAAAACAGAATATTCTTACCTCTGCACATCGTCCCTGGAACTGGTTTTCAGTGACGATGACTTTGGTCATGATGCAAAAAACACTCGCGCCCTTAAACAAAGTAAATACATTCAATCTACAATCCAGGCACCACTGATATATTAATAAATAATCCTTGTCATAGTTTTTTTCCATGATCCCTGTTTTAATCAGTTTACATGAATGCTGTAAAACTATGCAGAAGCTTCACATGCGAACTATCAGCAAATATCTCCATCAGTGTTGGGTCCAATTATTGAAATAAGGTTTTTTTTTAAATCTTCTCACACACCTGATAGGGGGAGACATAATCGGCTACATCCATCACACGGTTGTTATGGTAACCGAAGCCTTTCACTTTAGTCATCACTGAGGACTCGATGCCGGTGTCGGTCACCTGGTAAGCTTTCTCATGGATGAAGACCCAGCTGCAGGACGAAAAAGTGCAACGCAAACAGTTCAACAGATGGTGACGGAGGTAAGAGATGGGATTGAGTGTTTTTCTGTGTATAAATAGCTCGTTTTAGTTCTGCGCTCCAGTTTTATCTGTTTAAAAGGCTGTAAACTTAGAATCTCAGTCAACGTCCTGCTGTTCTGCAGAGAAGCAATCAAAATAAAGGTAGAAAATTCACCAACCCAACGAAATATGTGATGATGAGCATCTGTACGATCCGGTTGATGATGCCCACGGACCAGCTCTTCACCACCACGGACTTGGTGGTCTCGTAGGTGAAGAAGTCCGTGATGCAGTTCCACACCAGGATGCCCATGGCTGCTCTTGGGTTTTAGTCACAGAGCGACGACCTTCCCAAGAAAAGCTCAACTCGCCTTCAGCCCCAACAGGTGCTTATGTGAAAGTATGACGGAGGCTCGTCTGGTTCTGCTTGAAGAGAGACGGCTCTGATCTTCACACTGGTCGTGTCTTCTCTGTCTGATGCTCATCAGCTGGACTGCATGTTAGATGGCTGAAGCCCACCGTCTCTCCTCACTCCCTCGCTGTCTTTGTTTCATTGGTTTATGACACAAAGTGGACCTCCCCTTTCTTTACTCAAAGGAGTGAGAGGAAAGTGTCTCCTCGTCCCTCCCTCTGTCTCTTCCCTTCACCACAAACCCACATCTCCCTTGCCTCTCCTCTCCACATCTCTGGCCTGAGTTGAAAACACGCGACCACAGATGTGCACAGTTAGTGAGAGGCACCACTCAGCATCACATGCATCCACGTCTGCTTCATACAGACACATATTTACATCTTTTTCAGTCATTTTCCCATAGTTTGGATCTTCTCCTCGGTCCGGTGTAAATCAGAGACTCTGTAAATCAAACCCTCGACACCTGACTGTCAGACTCACAGCACAACAAAACACACAAATGAACAGCTTTAAGAGCCTTTCACCAGATATTGGAAGTTGGTTAGGATTTTTTCACCACCGTTTGCTGGTTTATTGGTAAAAGAGTAAACATGTTTCATAACGGGGGTGGTGGGGGGTGGGTGGGCGATGCTCTTTTAATTTGTACTGATGGAGGAATCAAAGGTTGACAGGAAATGAATGGAGAATGAGATGCTACAAGGGTCTCGCTGCTCAGGGAATATTCTCCCATGTTTCTGACCACTTGGCTAATGGGCTGTGCTGAGTGTTTCACTATGTCATCCATCCATCCATCCATCCATCGAGCCGTCTCTTATAGCAGCTTCATCCAGAATGGGGTCGCAGGCGAGGGGGGCTGAAGCTCATCCCAGCTGACATTGTGCAAATGGGGGTCGACCTTAGAAAATCTCACGAGGAAAGGCCGGCGACTGTAGAGAGGATAAATCACTTCCCTGTGTGAGTTTCATTGACAAGCTGTTGATGGACACGAAGGAATCTCTGCTTTTGCGGATGCAGTTTTTGCTCTTGGAGTCTTTGTTTAGAGCCTCCAGCTTCCACTTGAACAAATATTTCAGAGTCGGTTCTCCTGTAGAAACAGGTGACCTGCCGTCTCCAGTTAGGGGGAGACGGCATCCTTTTGGGGTCTCACCCACAACAATAGGAGCCAGTTGGTTACAATAATGATTTAATGTAATAATTTAGGATACACTGATTGCTTTAGGGTTTGATTGTACTTTTATCTGAAACACATAAACCTGCCAAACCTTAGATGATCTGCAAAGAAGTTGCTCAATTGGAAATTTGTATGATTTAACAACACACTCAAAATTTCAAAATAAGAGAAAGTACAAAAGAAACCATTTTATTTCAGAGTAAATAATAGATTAGACTCCAAAGCATTGAAGGGGCACAACACTGTTCTGCATCTGTTTTTTGTTCCTGAAACAATCTTTGGACCCCCAAAAATCTGACTTTAATGAAGCTAAACTGACCCTGATATAATTCTGACTAATCTGATGAGTGTGTATCACATAATTAAGAAAAGAAGCACTGAGTTGTTGAGAGGGACTCTGGTAGCGTTGTTCCTTTTGATTCCAGCTGTAGGATTTGTCTTTATGTCTTCTAACGTGCGAACCAGACTGACAGAAAACACAGAATATTTACAGTTTTCCTGAACCAGCAGTGGAACAAACCTCAGTCAAAGCCCTCACGTTAAATATAACTACTGAGAGAAATCCAAATGTTCAATACGTCTCCATTTAACACCCACTTGTCACATTGCTATGCATTTACAGCATCGAAGGATCTAATTTTACTCTTTACACAACACGGTCCTGTATGAGCACTGAGCCTAAATGCATCATGATAGATTATACAATTTGCAACTGATGACAAGTGTGCAATAATTGCGACACATGATACAAACTGATTCTGGACACACGCACACGACCAGCAACAAAAGAGCCTCTCACATCAGGGAGATAATGTAATGCAGTGACAACATGAGTGCGTATGTGTGTCTGTGCATGTGTGTGTAGATAGTATGTCATTTCTTAAGTGGGCCCATTATGTTTGTGGTCAGTTAATGGTAACCCAATACAGGAGGAGACATTACAAAGACACGCGCTGACTGCAGACGTCCAAGCAGGAACAGAAGCTTTCAGGCTGAATGGATCTGGAACGCTTATCGCAACACTGCCCAACATTTCTGTGGACTTTGGTGATACGGGGAAACTTATACGTCAGCGAACTTGAGACACCGTTTGTCAAAATGTGTCGAGAAACTGACGCGAGAGGGGCGCCGAGCGGAGACGGATGCATTTGCCAGTGAGGAGGGAAACAAGCGCGAGAGGCACGGCTACCTCCCAGGAAGAGATGTCAGGAAGCATGTTCGATCCTTCCTGAATCGTTACACGTGAACATGCCAGGACACGGTTATGGTTACCACATGAACACAACCCAACGCACTGCGTGAAGGAGTGACATGGTCCCACTGAGTCTCAGAGCGAGCTCACGTAGTCTCTGTAGAAACGTCAGCTTTGATAGTCTCATAAGCAGCTTTCAAAAAGAAACAATACAGTTAAAAACACATCTACATATTCATCAATATAATGATACTTTCATAAGGTTTGAATTGTTTTTTCTTACTTCTCATTCGAGGATGACTGAGACTCTGATTCTAAATGTAATTTCTGTTGATTATGTTAACGTTACTACTAATGTTGCATTTTAATAGAGTGTACAGTAACAGCACGGTCCCCTGGAAGCTTCCCGACATTGTGGAAAGTGAGGCGTCCAATAATCTGCAAGGAGACTGAAAGTACAAGTGAGGGGGCCTGTCAAGGTGGGGCACATGACTGGGATGCCCCCCCCCCCCCAGTCACCTCACATCAGAGGTGTATCGAACACTACATGGATTGGCAAAGCTCAGTACAGTTTGCATGTTGTTCCAGTGCTTGTGTGTGTTTTCCACTCCAGGTTTCTGAGCTTTCTCCAACACTAAACTGGTTTAGGTTAAAATGAGCAGGTGACCCGTTTCTAGACTGCACCCAGCGCTTT
>JAUESE010000056.1:8064569-8078924 GCA_032274725.1 Malacoctenus triangulatus | reverse complement strand
AAACACACACACTCCAGCCTGTTTAAATGAGCGCAGGAACGCTGTGGAAGTAATTCGAGCAAGGCGACACCAAGTTTTCTTGTCTCAAACATAAACCGGGGAGCAAATTAGATGTGGTTATATTTGATCTCTTCAGATGCAGCAATAAAAACCAAGACTAACGATCGCTCTTCCAGGATGTTCACCCTGCATTAGGGTCTATCAAGGACAGCAGGTGTTGTACAGCCTCAGCCATTATTCTAGGAGCTCTTCTTTCTTCAATCCACAACAGGGGTCTCCAATCCTGGTCCTGGGGGGCCGCAGCCCTGCATGCTTTCAATGTGTTCCTGCTCCACCTGAATCTCGTTGGTGTCATCATGCAGCTCTGCAGCAGAGCCTGATAACGAGCAGTTTATTGCAATCAAGTGTGTTGACGCCTGGACACAGTGAAAACATGCAGGGCTGCGGCCCTCCAGGACCAGGATTGGAGACCCCCGATCCACAACAAGGGGGGAAAAAAAGTCACATCCCAACAGATGAGACGACAGTAACTGAAGAATAGTCTGAATAGATTGTTGAAAAAAAAAACCCAGTGAGGATTTATTCAAAATGTTTCATTTATTTATTTGATCCTGAAAAGTTGACATTGTAAAACACAAAAAAAATCCGCTAAACTTTAAAATGTTGTACACAAACAGAACAAATGCATCTTTCTCTCGTTCCCACATCATCAGCTAATGACTCTTACTTATCCGCAGAGCTATCTCACTACAAATCACTTCCACGGGGTCAAACGAGGCGGATGGTGCGTCCCAACGTCTCACTTTCCACTCCGCTGTCAGACAACTCAGACATCACAAATTACGTTCGGCCATGAGATGAGCGTTCACACTCACAGAACTAAACATGGAAAAGGAAGAGAAAAAAATACAACTGGAGTCCATTGGTTTTATCTGTCAGTGTGATATTAAGATGGAGAGTAAAAATGCTTGGTCCTTGTTTGGTGTGTTCGGTCGGTGAGAGTGTGTACACGCGTCTAGTCGGACTCCTCCTCGGAGCTTGCAGGTGTGGATACTGCCTCTTCCTCCTCGTCATCGTCTGACTCCTGGGTGGAAAAAACAAACATTTATGAATGTGATGAGCACATTGTACTTTATTTTCAGAGAATCATACTCTACTTTAAAACTCAAAGAATAGATTGTCTCAGTCTGCGGTGGCTGATCTATGACCTAACGCATCTCATGATGAATTTACTACTGCCTCCAAAAAACAAACCTCTGCAGTTGTTTTAATCAGAGATGCTTGATACAAACTTCTTTTCTGATGTTCCAGAAGTGATTAAAAAGAGTTTTAACTCTGACAACTCCAAAAGCTTTTTTCCAGACAGACAGAAGCAGTCCGTGTCCCTGCTTGGCCACTTGCGTCGGTGGAGCCGTACGGTTTATGTTTTCAGATATCTGTGCAGTGAAATGCAGCTGTAATTCACCACAAAACAACTTTGAGCAGCAGTAAATCCCATTACATGTGGCAAACGAAAGCATCAGACGCTCCTCGTACCGTTACGTGTCTGGTTTATAGCACGTTAAATTAGACGGTGTTCATCGGGGAAAAACTGACTCAAGGAGGTTATAAAGCAAATAATTATAACTATAAGCATAAATAATGATTTTCACATCTATGAAAGTATGAAACGTGCTGGTTTTTTGTGGCCCTGGAGTTATTCCAAAACTAGAAATCAATAACATCTTTATGTATCCTCTGTTACTCAGTCACTCAGTACAATTTGCGGCTGGAAACAGCGTGATGTGTCGTTCTTGCAGTGAAAGGAAGAGAGTTGTTAGATAATGGATGCAGCTGCAGCCTCTCTGATAACTACACTTATGCTCGCTGGTTTTACCTTCTTCCTCTTGGACTTGCTCTTGCGGTCGGAGTCTGATGAACTCTCCTCGCTGGTCTCGATAAACTCTTTGCTCTTGAAGCTGTCGTTGCCTCCGCTCCGGTCTCTCTCTTTGTCGGCTCCGGCAGACTTCCTCTTCTTCTCCTCCTTCTTGCCCGCTGACTTTTTGCGGTCCCTGAGGAGTGAGCAGATAAGAGTGAGACGGACTGTCTCAGGTGACAACAAAAGAAAAGGAAAGCAGTTTGTTTCTGTGTTGCAGGCGGCCTCACTTCTTTGGACTGGAGGTGGAACCTCCACCGCTCTCTTTGTACTCTTTCTTTAATTTGTCGTACTGTCTCTTCGCCTCTCCTGCTTTTGCGTCCCACTCCTGAAGGAGACAAGCACAAGCTTCAGCTGTGAAGCTCAAAACTGAGCCGAAATGAACATTTAGGATTTTAGAGTTGAGTTAAAATGTTGATTTGGGTCTTCACTTCGATCCACTTTACAAAGAAAAGAAAGACAAAATTGCTCTTTGTTCTTTCTCTCCTGCTCACCTCCTTCTCGTCTTTGCCCAGTTGCCTCCACATCTCTCCGGCCTTCTTGGAGATCTCTGTGATGGAGATGCCGGGGTTCTCCGACTTGATCCTCTCCCGGCTCGAGTTGAGCCAAAGCATGTAGGCGCTCATCGGCCTTTTGGGGCCGCCGGTTTCCTTCTGCTTCTTCTACTCAAGGAAAAAGAGGGAAGCTTGGTGAGTCAGTCAGTCTCAGTGAGATCATCCCCCCCATTTCTCCAGGTTGGGCCTCGTTCTGGCTGCTCTCTGACCTCTTTGCGTGGCTTTCTTTCTTTTTTCTCCTTCACCACTTTGACCTTTTTGGCTTTTTTCTTCTTTGCGCTCTCATCTTCACTTTCATTCTCTTCGTCACTGCTGTCGCTCGCTGAAGCATTGCTGTCGTACCTGGTTGGAGGTAAAGGAGCTATGGTGATCAGGTTAAGAACAAAACAACTGTTGAAGACGGGACACTTGTGAGTTATGAGAATACATCGGAGGGAAAAGTCACTTACTCCTCTGCAATATCGTCGTCCTCCTCGCCGGGGTTGAAGGACTCGTCTGAACAGTGACGACAAGAAAGCTCAGAAACGATCTCTCTGGTTCCTTTACGTCTGCTGATGGCTCACTGTGTGACTCCGTTACTCACCACTCCCACTTCCGTCCGAGTCGTCGCTGTCGTTGCCCTCCTCCCTGATCTTGCCCTCTGCCTTCATCCTCTCCAGATAGGCATCGTGTTGGTCTTCGTCGGAGTCGCTGTACTCGTCGATTTTACCCTTCATGCCCTGGAAGTAAACTGCACGGTCAAAAAAACAAACAAAGCCCATAGCAGACGCACAACAACCCAGGACACAGTGCTCAATAGTCACGCAACTGGAACCGGAACTGTTTGACTTTTTCTATCAACGACTCACAACTTGATGTCGCCGTGGGGGCGCAAAAAAACCTGTCCGATGTTTAAAAGCAAGACGGAAAAACAAACCGAAAGATTATCGATTACTGAGACAGAAACATTCAGGTTTAAAGAGACGAAACTACAAGCAGCATATTTGGCGTATTTCTCCTCGTGGGTTTTTTATGCCAAGAGCAGCTGGTGACTTTGATTTTCTGAGGTCTATTCCACAGTCCTTCTTCACCGTTTACCTTCTAGAACACAAACTTGCAAACTGAAGCCTCACTTCCCTAATCTGTGCTGCAACACAGCATCAATAGAGATGATGGAAATACAAACTAAATCTAGATATTTTTAATTACATTTTTGTTTTAGTGTTTAAATGTCAAAAACGAGTCAGATGGGTTGAGCATACGTCGTGCAATTTGGTCAGGCCGTGAAAACTGGCCAAAGATTTTGATCCGTTTTACTGTATTTCCGCTTCATTATTTTTTATTTGTGAGCAATTTTTTAATCTTTGCTTGCAATATGGTCACTTACACATGAGCACACGCAGCGCTGATCGTGACAATCTCGACTTATAACGTTTATCCAATTACAAATGCTGCACTTCGCGGTCGAACCGGTTGCGCATGCTCCATGCAAACTGTTCAGATGGTGCAAATCGGCGGCGACGGGCGATCTCAGATAGTGACGGACGCCGAGAAATCAATTAGCTCACATACGACTACGGTTCTTTTTCTAAATGATCTGGTGTCCTGACGGTTGTTTCTGTCAGAGCAAACAGAGAGACAGAAGTCGGACCAAAACGCGGCACACTGTGGCGGCCTGAATCCCGGGTATCCAACCCTGCCAGTAAGCGGACGAGTCACAGGAAATGGGGAGCGCACTCATCCATTCTCGTTGACCTGTTGACCTGATCACCGTGGCGACAGATGGCATCTTTACCAGCACAACAGCAGGAGTCTGAGGCCGTCCTGTCGGACATGTAATCTATATATATATACATGTGAGTAAGCAGAACCGTATGTGTAATGCAATCAGTGCTGGCTGCATCCAGCAGTGGGCCTGATGACGAGTGTTTCCAGTGTTAAAGCACAGCAGAAGCCCCCGGGCCACACATTAGTCAGCATGATGCAAACAAACAGTTCAAACAGTTATCAGAGTCGACCAGGTGCACACTCCCTCAACCCCCCCCCCCCCACCTCCTATAATTAGTAACAAAAATCACTGAATGATTTACCCGGTTCACACCCGTACATGTCTGTCAAATCAAACCAGATCCAGATTATGAGGCACAGTCTTGATCAAACACGTCAGCAGCACGCCATGCAAGCAGAAATCACTCCACACCAATGAATTCAAGCGCCCTAATTCACACAAGACGCCCATAACCATACCCACCTTCTTCTACAGGTGTACAAGGACAGACACACAGGAAAAGGGCAACAGGGATCAATTTTCTGGGACAAAAGTTGGGACATTGTTTTTTTGTTTCACAAACTGGGAAGAATTAAAAGTGACGACTTTCTTACCTCCTTAAACCCTCTGTTCTTGATGTTGAGCTTCTTGGCGTTAACAAAGTCAAACAGTTTGCCATATTCCTCTCTAAAGAGAGAAGAAAAGAGAAACCAAAGGGTCATTTTTCAGTATGAATGAAAAGAGTGACACTTCACACATTTTTATATTTATTTTAAACAATTTTGCTTCTGTATTTAAAAATCTGTTTTGACTTTTGGAAAATTGCGAATAAGTGCAATGTCACACACACCTCTCAATGCTGCTGAACGTGTACTGGTTTCCCTGCTTGGTCTCGATCTCAAAGTCAAAGGAGCGCGTCGTGGTGGTGCCTCGGGCGAAGTTTACGCAGGAGATCTCCTCGAACCGCAGGTGAACCGGTGGTTTGTGGACATAGATGAAGCCTCTCTCCAGCGGGTAAAGGAGTCCTGAGGACGCCTTGTAGGAGCAGGTGATACACTGAGCCCCGGAGTGGCTGAGGAGGAGGAGGAGGAAGACGGAGGAAGATGCTTCCTTAATCACTCGTTCCTGATTGAGTGACTGAAGTGATTGATGTTTCCGTGTGTGACGGAGGGACGTTTACCCCTGGAAGTTTCCGGGTACGGTGATCTTGCGGTTGACGAGGGCCTTCATCACCCTGCTGACCATCTCGTAGAGAGAGCCCGACATGTTCTTGCTGAGTTTTCCCTCGAACCGGCGTTCCACATCCTCTCTGAAACACACAAGTGACACCTTCAAAATAAGAGTTTCAAGATATTTTAGGCAGTTTTACAAGGAATACCGGTGGATTCTCAGCTTATGTTGCTGCACACCGAGTAAAATTATTCATCTGGATCGTTGGGTCCCTCTAGTGGACACATGCTGAGGACACAAGCAAACAAGTCATCCATTCATTTTCTAAAGAGCTTTTGGGATGTCGGGTTGCAAAGTGCTGGAGCTGATTTCAGCTGCTGTTTAGCTGAAAGTTCTAAATTTGATCTTGATAAACTGCTTTTCACACTTTATAGTTCAGGTCGGGCTCGCTCACACATTCAGCCTGTGGAATGATGCTGCTGCTCGCTGTCACATACTCACTCGTTCATGTTAAGTGTGAGGTTGATATCTTCTTCTTTGGAGAAGAGCAGAATGAGAAAGTGATAACGTGTCTGACCCTGCTTGATGGGAGGATCCAGACTGATCTATGATGACAACATGGAAAAAACAACACACAGAGAAATGAAGGTGAGAGATGGGATAAAAGGCTGCAAAATCAAAATAGGGAGGAAAGTGTTTTTATGAATTCACATCAGATGGAAATTTCAATTTACCACAAAGAACATCTGCCTCTGATCCTTGTGTGGCAGCAGGAAGAGACGAAGGACGGTGGTGTAGGGGATCTTGTAGTCGAATGTTTTACCGTGCAGGTGAAGGAAGGTTGGATAGATACGAATGTCATATCTGAAAGAAGAAAAGATAAAGAGGAATGAAAACTTCCAAGTCCCTCAATGTCAAATAGTTTTCGCAGCAGTTTCTAAGCGATTCAAATGAAGAAATAGGATGAATCTCACAATGTGTGTGTGACTGTTTCTGTTGACGTACCTTCCTCTGGGTGTGAGACACTGCAGCTCTTTGAAGATACACACGGCGTCTCCGGTGGCCTGGATCACATCAGCCTTCGACAACACATTCTGGGCAAAGGCCTGAAGAAAAACACAAGCTTTAATCCTTTTACCAACACAAGAACGAAACAACAGTCTTTCTTGGCAGGTAAAAGCCTGAAACAGCATCTTCTGCTACCTCCACCGGGTCTTGCCGCTCGTCGGACTGGCTGGGTGGGACGTAGAATCGGACCTCCATGAGCGAGACTTCTGTGTCGTCGTTCTGGTGGAACTCCAGAGTGACTTCGTTCTTCCCCGTGGCGCACTGCGAAACGTTGGACAGTGGGATCTCGAACGCAGTGTTGTCGTTGACGTCGAATGACAACAACGGCCCTGATACAGCAGAAAAAAATCAGTGAGAAGCTTGAGACAATATCCTGAATGGACAACTCATCACCTGGTATTTCATTGTGTCACATGTAACGTTGTGTGACGTCTGCTGGGGAACTTGGGTGTTTTTACCTGAGAATTTGGCTGTTCCCCAGTTCCAGCCCTTCACACACATGTCCTTCTCTGTCAGCTCCACTTTGTAGTTCGCCTTGAAAAACTCTGAAATCTTCTCAAAGTCCTGGAGGGCGAGAACGACAGCGAGTCAACGGAAGGCTGAGGGGACGCAAGGTAAGGCGGGAGGAAAGGAGGAGAAGAAAAGAAGTGATGAAAAGGAGGCTGGAAGTCAGCAGAGGCAGTAAAAGCACCGGCTCGGCATGGGTCAGGGCCTATAAAAACACCACCTGAAAAGAAGGAGGGATGAGGGATAATTAATCACAACGCAATTGTAGCTACGCCCGCCGCTCGGGGCCTCATGGGAACGCGGGAGGTGAATGTAATCCATCCGCCCTCTCTGTCCTCCTCCTCCCACAGCACCACTGACAATCAGCCTGTTTATTTATCCTGCAGGCTCGCTTACAACTGGAGAGGACTCACACACAGCGACAAACACATGCTCAATCACACACACACACATACACACACAGTCCCGGTAGTACAAACACATGTGGAAGTGATTGTGGTGTGCGAGTCTGTGCAGGGCAGAATGAGACTCTGTGGGAAACCAAACGCACCTGGATATCTGCCTGTCCATAAGGTTATTACAGCCAATTAGAGCGCAGAGTGTGCGTGTGTGTTACACTGAGGTTCATCAGCGTGTTTGTTGACCAGGATTAAAGCGGCGTTTAGATAAGAGAGCATGTGTGAGCAGATGTGTGAATGGATAAAATCAGAGTTTGTGCAGCTCTGAACGTCTCGTTACAGTTCTGGCAGGTCTGTTGCTGCGCAGCTCATTAAATCATAAACACCCCCCCCCCACACACACACACACACTACCTGAAACACACACAGAGCAGGACCGACTCATCTGTCTTTTATTAGAAAAAATGTCTCTATGCTGCTCTCCGACAAAGTTTTTCCACTCTGTTGAACACTGGTTGTATCAATCCTCAGTCGAACGAAGCTCAGTATCACTTGAAACGTTTCGACACTGATGTTGATTTGATTGACGCGTTTTTGTTTAACATCTACAAAATGATCGGGAAAATTTGTTTCCTAAATGATTCAAATATAAATCCATTTTTCTTCAAAGGAAGATTAAAATTTCACTGAAAAACAAAATAAATCAAGAACAAAAAAATGAATTCAAGTCAAGTTAAACCTTGTTTTGTAATAAAAAATATGAATCTGACAAATGACACTTCAAGAAAAATGTGATTTGAATCAAAACACATTGACAGTGAAATGTCACTGACAAAGTTTTTTCTGTTTCACCTAAAATAAATGATTGTGTGCCTGATCAGTAACACAGTGATTCTGACTTTCCTCCGTTACTTATGTAATGTTGACCTCAAGTTAACGCGACTCACATCCACTCACATTCATTTAACAATTAGCGATGCGTCTTCAACAGTTTGATAGAAGAGGTCATAACAGCTCTTGCTCGATGGACGGCCCCCGGCGTGAAATACGACCACGATCCGGCGGTGTTTACATCCAACGCCATCCATTCACAATGTTTGGGGCTAATTACAGTGTATACAACTGACCTGAGCACACAGTGACCTGATGTGAACGTCTCCACTGTCCCGCGTTTTTAACCACATGACAGCTACAAGTCGGCTACGCAGCACGACTCTCTGCCAGAGACGCACCGTCTCGCTCAAGGACGCTTGGTCGGGACGGACGACTGGACGTGTCTGCCAGCAGCTGAACCTGCAGCCAGCGCTCCATTACCGACACTAACTGTGGGATAATAAACAATGACATCACGGCCGCCTGCGCTCCAAGACGAGAGGATCCATCTCCCTGGAAACATGCTGATTAACCCCAGGAGACGGTCGCAGACTCCAGGTTATGTACCCAGCCCTCCATCCCACTGTTGTACAAGCGCGCTGACATTCCCCAAACACTCGCTGCAGCGCGGTGAAGGAACACGATGACAAAAAACAAAACAACCGCAACTTCTTCCCCCCCCTCCCCTTCTTGTCTTTTTTCGGAGCCAAATTGTTTCAGTGGATTGATATAAACACTGACTCACATGAGCCGATGATTACACTGTTTATGGAACACACATGCTCGCGCTGGTTTCTCTCATTAATCCCATTAGGAGCTTCGGGGAGAAGAGTCTGTTCATTCACATAGTTCTGATAGGAACACACGCCCACACACAGAAGTGGAAGCATTCCTCGCAGCATGGTGGCGCTTTTCTTTGGAAACGTCAGACGGGGACTGGAAGTTGTTTATCGGGGGACTCTTTGCTTGTGGTGCATCGTTTGCCATAAACACAAGGCTGAGCAAGCCATCAGTGTGTACCAGTTTGGAACATCTCTCGGCCAGTTCGCTCTCCAACAAGTAAGGTAACAATTACTCCTCCGGAACGGAAAGAAAAGATTTGGACTCTGGAAGAAATAACGACACCAGACGGGGCCTGATCGAGTCGTTACACCATCAAAAAGTGTAAAAACAGACTTCTTTTCCCCCTTGAATGAACTGAATCGACAGTGAAGCCTTCGGACGCGTGTCCTGAACATACCGTGTCTCTGAAGCCGTCGTATTTGTAGACGTGTCCCGTGCTGGTGCAGAGTTTGATGCCATGACCTAAACACACCCGTCGCCACTGGGCCAAGTTGAGCTCGCCGGCCGGGATGCTGTCCACCTTTCCCGTCTTGCTGCTCTTGTAAACTACATTTTGCTTGCTGAACCGCAGCCGCCCATCATTCTGTGTCCAAAAAAACAAGGAAATACCAGTGAACACCTGAAGTACATCGAAAGACTGGAGAGAAAAAAAATCAAGATGAGAGAGGGCGTTTTAAAATATTCGTTAAGGAAATTGGATTGACACGAAATTTCTTTGGAGGGTTAGTTGCAGGAAATTCAATGAAAACTACAAAAATCTGCACATTTTTGCCAATTTTTACATCACTGACTCACGAGTACATTTACAAAACGAAATAAAAACAACTACCAGGGGCATAATGTCCAAAAACAGGGAACAATATGACAAAAATGGTGACATTAATCACGCAAATCCTCCAATAAAACACTGTATACACACGTGAAAAAAAGGTATACATTCAAGAGACTTTGTATCTTACTGAAACATTTAATTCAGCAGCATTCCCTCTAACACAGAATAAAACATATGTTTTTTCAGATGATGAGTTGTGAAAAAACTGGCTGTGAGTGATAAACATACTGACCCACGAGCCTTTGACCTCCTGGTAGATCTCGTTGAACTCCAGTGTGTCTCCCATGTTTTCAACAGGAAAGTACTGAAGCTCTGTGCATAAACACGAGACATAACGTTACATACTCAGAGCAACAATACTCGATAGCACCGTTATCGTACTCAATGTTTAATGTTTGACGATAAAACAAAACTTTCTGTGTCGGACAGCTGAGAGAGACGCATAAACGTGCCAACCTGCAAAGTTTGAAATCACGAAACAATAAACTATTACAGGGTACAGAAACTCACGGAGAAGGGAATAATTACCGTTTCAGAACGTAAGGGAGAAAAACAAAGACAGCAGTGTACAGCAAACAACACTGTTTACACATACAAATTTCTTAATAACAGTTTATATTCTGATTTAAAGCCACATATGAACGTTAACATCCACGCCGCGTTAACGACAATAGCTAGGCTAACGTTGACGGCGAGGGTGCGCTTCTTTTAAGTATTTCTGTCCCACCCGCTCACACTTCCGCCGAAGCGACACGGACTTCTGGACAAGCCGTGCAACAAATCGAGCACCCCCACAAAGCTAGGTCTTTATTAAAGGAAAGTGTTCTGGAGTTAATTCAGTAAGCGACTTAGCTCCAAATAACGTCCGCACAGAATCCGTACAAACACGCTGCCTCAATTGACGAGATTACCAGTTATGAAACAAGAGCTGGAGGATAATATTGAGAAAGTTGACGTCCTACTATCAGTGTGGTGAGCAGCTTCGCCTGTTTCCCGCGTGTAGCATCGAGAGCTAGCGCTACGTCACAGGAAACAGTCACGCGTGTTTCTATTCACCTCCGGTGTAACGTTTAGTTTGATTTCCTTTGTGCCGTCTCGACGTTTTGATGAAACATTTTTAAGGAAAAGGTAGTATTTTAATCAGAGGCACCACAGAAGTAAGAGCAAATGGCCTGTTAAGCGTTTTGTTGTGACTGTAAATCCTTGGTGGGCGCAGGACGCTGTCGCTGAGTCTGCGCAGTGCGAACTGCAGTGGCACTTTATCACCACTGGGTGTCGCTTTGTACTCGAATAGAAAATGGCTCAGGAGCCACTTTATATATGACGCTAAAACTGCATGAATGTGACTACGGATTATATTAGAATAAAGAGTTAACTTGGATCAAACTTGAATTGTTTTGAAACAAGTAACAAATGGTGTAATACTTCATGAATCACATATTTTTTTTATTTTTTATTTTATAGAAAATTAACTTTTTCGCCAATACAGATAGTTAGTCTGCAGGCCAAGTTGAAGGTATTCTTTAAAATGTTGAGGTATGCGTCAAACAGGTTCAGTGAAAGCACAACAAAGGAAATTAAACATTTCATACTGAGTTTTAAAAAATATATTATGCTCTATTTGTGTGTGATTTGTCAAAGAGGCAATTGAAAGATACATTTTTTAAATGAATTTGACTTATGCTCACACTTTTTGACATTTAGAAAATTATAAGTGGTTTAAAACAGGCAGTGGTGTATTAAGTCGACGTGTAGTGTTGAAATGTAAAGCCTCACAGCAAGAGGCGTTCACTCAACTATTGAAGTATCGTAGAGAAAAAACATGATAAAGATCCGACAAGCAATTGAGTCAAAGGAGAGAGGTAAATTGAAGGGGGCGTTGGTGCGGTGCGCTTTTCACTCCACAAGAGGAAAATGCGCGTTTTGGCCTTGGAGCGCTGTGCCATCAATATGTAAAAAAACAAAAAACAACAACCATAGTGGCCATATTTACCCACTAAACAAGATGAACGAGACGTATTTGAGCGAATTGAGCTTAATTTAAAGACAAAGGAGCAGTCGGCTATTTGCTTTACACGGACTATGACCAAGGCCGAGGCAGAGTTTTGACAAAGCTAATGAGCCAAATTAAAGGACCAAAAATTCAAACTGTTATAAACACGCGTCCAGCACATCGTCACAGTTTGACGCTCAATATTTATTTCCTTAAAGACATCTAGTCACTCTAATCAAGGAGTTCAGTATAATCGGAATTAAACTGTTTTATTCAGGAACAAATTAAAAGCAAATATGAAGAACCATTTCAAGGAAGCACGGAGGATTTAAAGTAGAAAAAAAACCACCAGTAAAGACGACTGGACAGATCCAGGTCGATGAAATAATTCCCTCGGTTCGTGTTCGGACACAATCGAGCGAGACCTGCCGCGATTTAAACGACAGCTGAAGGTGAGAGAAGAAGATCAACGTAATCTCAGAGTCAACAGAGTCAAACCCGGGGAAGAAAGGAGGAAGAGGGAGACGCCAAGGAACAGGCGAGCGCTTGTCTCCTTTTGGCTTTTGCTTCCAAATCAAACATGTTTGAATGAGGCAACATGATTCACAACCTTTGTCCCATTTTCGGCCTTCAGACAATCAGGCCCAGGGCGGTGATGACCATTTTAATCCACATTTAAACACGAGAAGTTCTTACAGAAGATTTTGAATCCATCGAGCATTTTATTATTTATATTTAAATGTTCACACTTATTTGATAGCCTATAATTTTCCACGCAAACGTGGCAGTGAGGAAGAACGCTCAAAGTTATTACAGCCTCAAATAATAAAAACGTCAACAAAACCACGTCGCTGCACAGGTAAGATCAAACACACAGAGGGGGGCTTGTAAAGTCCTGGTTTCCTGGTCGATTGGAGGGTCGGGGGGTCCTCCTGGTCCTCCTGGTCCGCAGCGATCCGGTTCTGCGCCTTATTAAAGGAGACGCAGATTAGAGATCAAACGGCCGCAGTCGGTCCGCGTCGGCGAGGATGAGGAGGGGAGGGAGACGGAAATGAGTTGTGACAAGTCCCGTGGTGGAGCGGCTCAGTCAGGTCGGGCTGAGATGCGTCAACGCGGTGAATCACCCGCAGCACCGAGGAGGAGGAGGAGGAGGAGGAGGAGGACATCTGAGGAAGGAGAAGAGTCAGGGATGGAAAAGGAGGGGAGGAAAGGGAGAAAAAGGGGAGAAGGAAAGGAGGAGGTACAAAAAGGCTCCGCCGTCATTCAGGCTGTCACACGGACCACACAAGTCAGCGGAGCGTCAATATTCCTGCGCCACGCCGTCCCGCCTCTGATGTCTCTCCGCCACTCCAGGACTTCGTAAAGCTGGAGCGACATCACCTGTGTTTTTTTTTTTGTTTTTTTCGCGCTCCTCGTCGTGTCCGGAGCCGAAGAGGAGATCAGTCCGAACTGAGCCGAAACAAGATGAAAAGTTGGTGATTTGTTTTCTCTCTGTGTGTCTGTAAGAGCGAACGAGCCGAGAGGAGGAGAGAGGAGCACGTTTATCGGTTCATTCTCACTCACAGACGATCAGCTTCTGCTCAGAGGAATTAAAAACACTGCGAGAAATGAGAAGACTTTGTAGAGGTAAGAACACAAAACCAAGACTTCTTTAAAAAATCACAGAATTATTCGTTTTCTGTTTCTGTCGGTCCAAGTAAAGTAATCCAGCTACAGTAGTCTAAGTGCACTTTACTTTTTATCAATGCTGAGTTTTTAAATTGCAAACATGTGGAACGATATAAGTCGTGGGAAAAAGTAGAGCGCTGAGGATTTCACAATATTTTGAAATGTGTGCTCCAGTTTCCACAAATGTGATTTTTTCTCCCTCTAAACAGGTTTATTTTAGTAACTTTTGTTTTCACTAAAATCAAATAATCCTTTAACTCCAGTAATTCCTGTTAAATTGTTTTGAAATTGAGGCAAAAAAAAAAAAATCAATACATTTGGTTAGTTTTTGTTGTAAGGAAGCTGCCTGGAGACACTTCTTGACCAGACTGTAAAATGAATGAGTTTAAATGACTCATTGTGAGACTTTACACGTTTTCAAACATGGTGGAGGCAGAAAATAGTGTCGAGACAAGACTACGGTCAGCACTGAAATTTACTTTAAAAGAGGGCAATCCAAATTTAAACGTGGAAGGACGGGATGAGTAAAGTGAAGCGTGTGCAGAGAAAGACTGGAAGTGTGAGCGAGACAGAAGGATGGGAAACAGGGAGTCTTATTCCCAGTTTTAAAAAAATGACAGAGGTTGATGGGGTCAGAGGCAGCTAAAGCCCCTGTCTAGTTAGCTGTCACCGATATGAGAAAGTACATGATTCACGTTAGTCAGGGTGTGAGAGGACACACACACACACACACACACACACACACACACACACACACACACACACACACACACACACACACACACAC
>JAUESE010000056.1:8012954-8026625 GCA_032274725.1 Malacoctenus triangulatus | reverse complement strand
AAGTGATGTTTTAAACTAAAGTAGTTAATTTTACATAAACTGATACAAAACATCCAAATCATCACATTAATCAGTAGGAATAAGCTACACAGTTGATTTGCACTTTTTGGGGGCGGTCAATTTTTTTTCCCTACATTTTAAACTTATGATGATGAAAAGAGGGAAAATTATGTTGAACTGTGTGAAAGTTATTGAGCCTCAGACTTCAGATCTTAAGAAAGCTTTCGCAAACACAACTGTGAGTTGTGTTTCAGCCCACCAGGCAGATAATCAAGGAACTGAATGAAGTGAGGTTTTTAATGCAGATGATTCTTGTTCTCTATCATTTAATACTGCGTCCCGTGTGGCTTTCAGCCCCTTTTTAGGGTCTCATCAGAAGACTGAGGTCTCATGGCTGTTGAGCGTGTGACCTCACTGTGAGGAGACTCAGCGTTTTTGTGTGGGCCTTCTCTGTAAACTCTGTTATCACCTGCCAACCCTTATCGACCTCGCACACTTGTTCCTGCAGTGAACGACTCCGTGGTCGTGACTCTGGGCAACTCCTCTGACGGCAAGGTGGAGGAGTGGCTCAGCTGCGTGGACCAGGAGGAGATGCTGAACCTGGGCTTCACGATTGGCTCCTTCTTGCTCAGCGCCACCACCCTGCCGCTCGGCATCCTGATGGACAAGTTTGGTCCACGTCCCCTCCGTCTGGTGGGCAGGTAACGATTATGAAACAGGCCAGGACTCGTCAGGCGTCGACGCGGAGCCCCTTCTGATGTCTTGGTGCAGATTTACGAATTTCATTCACACTACGAAATCGTTTTGTAACGTTTTACCCACGTGCGATCATGCAGGTTAAAATATTTGTCTTTTAGCACGACTGATGTCTCAGCAAATGGGAAGAGTGGTTGGAGCACATTCCCACAGTGGGAGGAGGATTGGAGCATTTTTTGTTTTCTTTGTAGGTGAATTAGTTACTGTGGGTGGGGCACAACCTTACTTTGTGTGTATTCTGCTTGTAGTAGCCTGGTATCTTGATCAGTGGGTGTGGAAGTGTTAAAACAGCTGACTTTTCTCCCACTATTGATTAACACTGGTGTGTTATGGTGGAAGAGTTGAATTTTCCCCTCATCATGCAAAAACACTCAGTGAGAGACGAGGCAAGTTTATACGTTTAGCGACGAGCACCAAACATTTTATTTGCCATAACATGCCAAAAAAAACAAAACATAAAAAAAATAAAAAATAATTTGAAATTTCACTTGAAACTTAAAAAAATAAATGATTTTATAGCTGAAATAGCAGGTTAACATCACAGAGATTACATTTCAATGGATAAAGGATTAAAAGCAACACAGTGCAAACTCATGTTGAACCCTAAGTAGCAACACACACCTCAGACTTTAATTCTATCCCCATGAGAAGTCTCACTTGTTAGTCACACTAAACGGTGTGGAAACTCGTTCAGACTGAACTTTCCCTCGACGATGGGTCATTGTGACTCAGACATAGAGAATTGTTGAATCACTGGCAGCGAGCTTGCTTGAGGTATTTCTGTCATGCTCTTCCGCTCTGATAGTTTCTATGAAGGTTTAATCATTAAAACTTTTTTTTCTCCCCTCAATCGCAGCTTCTGTTTTGGTCTCTCGTGCATCATGATGGCTGCATCTTCCTATGACCCTGAAAGTGAGTGAACCTTTGTGCCCTGCAAACACACCTTCACAGTGTTACACCTGCCTTTTAAGTTTGTTATGCTCTAGTACACGTGCAGAACAAACTTCACTGGTATCACAAAATCTTCCAGCATCTGAATATCCTCCTTGTATGGAGCTTAGCTGACGAGATTTAAAGGTACAGAGCATAAAGATTTTCTGTGAATGTTCCACTTTTTTTTCTTTATCCATCAAATTGCAGTTTTTCTGCTGCTTGATGAACAAAACAAAAAAAGCGCTAAAGTTCACATTTTAACAGTGCATAACGACCTTATTGTATCTAAACTGGACAAACACTGGGACTCTTTCCGTTCGCTAATACATAAAAACTGCCTGAGAATGAGATGATCCAATATGAAGAATAAATCTTACAATGCTGCGATAAGGTAAACGTTCCCTCATGTTCATGCGTTTGTTTCTTCGCTGCAGCTCTGTCAGCACTCATCTTTTTGGCTCTCTCCCTGAACGGCTTTGGAGGAATCTGCCTGACCTTCACGTCACTCACGGTGAGACACACAACAAACCTGAAACATGAACTACACTCACTTGTGTTAACAGATTAATGGTGGAGAGTGTTGTAGCTTGTATGGATATAACTTTAAATGAACTCAGACGACTACGACTAACTTTCCCTCCTTGCAGTGCGTTTTTCTAACTGGGGTTTTCGTTGCTCAGCTCTTTCATTGCATCTTTTGTTGCTGTGACACTGAACCGCCATGCGAGAAAGCTGTTAAAGTGACAGTGAAGCGCCCGTGGGCCAGCTTTCACTGTTGTCAAATTTCAGCTTACGTCCTTTAGAGAACACCCTTATTATGATGTGGCTCATACTCTTGTATTTGTTTTCGGCCTCTGTATTCGTGTCCTCCACTGACCTGCGTTGCAGGTGAAAATAATGGCTGGTGCAGAGTCATCACTCACGTTTTTTGGGCCAATATTTTTTCGTTGCTGCGTCTGGCAGCTGTTTACAAAACTCAGTCTTTTAAATCAACCACTGGTGTTGCTTTCATACCTGAAACCAAGAAGTATGAACTGAAAAAAAGTACAACATTTGTAGAGCCACAATTCAGACTGAATTTTGGAAAGTTCAAAAAAGAAAAAGAGAAACAGTTCAAAACATCCACTGACCAGACTCTTTCTTCTACCAGTGTCATGCACCATATTCTGATGGTATACGAATGGTACTTGCCATGAATAAGCAGCTTTTATTAGAATACACTGATAAATAAAGACGTTGTGGCATGTTTGATTTCAAGTTAAAAGAGGCACCAACAGAGCATTAACGGTGCAACACCACTAAGAAAGCACCAAAAAACGGAGCTCAGAAAACACTCCAACTTTTATATGAGCTCAGGCATTAGTCACAAGTTGGCACCAATGTTTTCTTTGTGTTTCCACTGACTCTCATTCCCATATGGTGGTGCTAAAACTACCCAAAAAAGTCAGTTTTGAGGTTACACAACTCATATTCTAAGAAAGTGGAATTGGAGGGTTTTATTCCTGGAACGAATGAAAGGTTATGGTAGCTGACAGTCTCAGCATGTTTGTCTCAGCTGAGGAAACAGAGTGCCTTGTCCCCGCGAGCTGTGTTTGTTTATTCCCACGTCAGGCTCGTCTATTTGCGTGTGATGTGTCAGCTGGTACTATTATCGAGTGCGTTTTATGGTTGGAGCTGCCTCTTGTGTCCTGCCAAGCATTCGAGTGCTTGTGCTGCAGGTCGGTACAGCGAGAGCCGCACATGACTTCTCCCAGATGGAAACCCCTGCATTTGTGTCTCGACCAATGAAAGCCCGCGGCTGGCCACACACCCTTCCCCCGAAGCTCAGCCACGTTACCGCCAGTCCAAAACTACTCAAGGACACTTCCTTTTCCATTCGTCCCCTCTTTGCTCATCTCGGTCTGACCGGTCGCATTTTTTGGCATAGAAAATCAATATGCAACCTTTAAAACTCGGCATGACTGAGCACACATGCGGCTGTACAAATGTGTGAGTGTGGGGAGACGAACGTGAAGCAGATGTTTGGATACCGAAGGTTCAGGCGGCTGACCTCGTGCTCTGACGCTTTTCCTGTATTCTGGTTGCAGTCGGTGTCTGGCAAAAAGAACAAATAGATGCGTCACTATGATGTAACTCTGTTTGGATTCATATTCCTATTGATCGGACTGCAAACTGCTGATTGGGTTGAAGAACAGCTGACACGACTGACATCTTTATTTTCTCACGTACGTTTCGTAAAAAAGTAGAGATGCTCGCTAAAATAAACATGCCAGGCAGAAATTTAAAAATTAACATGGATTTATATTTTCCTGATTCATTAATTCCAGCAATTATTTGCCATGAAGCATTAAAAACAGTTTGGTTTTTTACTTTTTTTTTCAGTTTTTTTTACCAATTCCAGTGAAGAAGGGAAATCCTGATTCGTGTTGTAGCCTGTAGACTTTCCAGTAATTTTGGCGCCACATTTGCAGACAGGTTCCTGCACGCATGGAGCACAAGTTAGACTTGAACTTTTCTTGATATCAGAAGAAGCTTCGCAACGTAGCGACGCTATGACGATTCGATCCGAGAGAAAAACCAGCATAGGAGCCTCACTGGGCTCTTTTTTTATTAATTATTAAAGCTACAACACGAGGTTAATATCAGACACGCACACACACAAACACACACACGCACGCACACACACACACACTCCCTCCTGTGTGTCCCTGTCCGACCTCTGAGTGCGTCGTTTCCTCCCACCGCCTGCACTTCTAATTGGGTTGAGCAGCATTGACTGACCTCCAAGCTGTTGTTGTTGCTGTTCTGGAGCGCGAATGACGACAGCGCGCAAGGACTGAGAGACACGCACCCTCATGCCATCATGATTTAAACCATGTGCTTCGGAGTCATCAATCCAGCTGGATTATAAAACAGGACCGCTCCGTTCCTTTGAACTCTGGCATCTACGGGCTGCTTTAGTTTATTAGTGCAGGGATTTACCCCCCCCTTTATCAAACATTTATATCTGAGACTAACAACAAATTTTCAGTGTGACTAATGTCGATCTGCCTGACTGCACACAGCACATTCGGTATAATAATGGAGGTACACGTTTTGAGAAAGACTTGTTTGTTAAAAATGGCAGAAAATTGGCAGACAAATAAAAATTCCTCCGACAGAAACCTACAAATTGCACAAGAGGCGGAAGGATTGTTGGCTCGGCTTGTAGAAACAGGGAAGAAAATTTGGAAATCTTATTTGAATTTTTTTTTTCTATTTTCACTTTTTTTGAGCAGGTTTCAAACCATTTTGGAGTTTAAAAACAAGTCAACATTTACTTCATGATTATTCACTGTCCAGGTGTACATTTTATTTCTTCGACATTAATAATTTAGAGGAGAAAAAAAGAAAAAAATGAGGCTACCAGATTTACTGCTTTGACTGAACCTGCGCTTGAGGTTGATGTTCGGTTGAGAAAGTTATACTGATAATGACTGAAAGTTTGATTTAATGAGACGCTTATTAATTGCTCTAATCTTAAACAGACTCCCTTCATGTTGGACACGCCCTGTATGGGAGCCTTATGACTTTATCACTTTCAGGATCGACCGTTTCACACGAAGCTCGAGAGACTTCCCGATGACATCGCGTTAAATTATGTAGTTACTGTAAACTATTGAAGGATAAATGTCATCCCTAAAAGATTCACACAGTGCTTGATGGTGTTCGCTGTGTTTGAAGGTTGGGAAGTAACCGCAATCAAGTTTGAATCCCTCAACTTGTAAAGCTGCACATGCCTCAGATGGATAGCGTCCCGTCTGAATTAACGCTTCACTCTGAGATCAACGTGACTTCGTCTTCCGTGACAACAAGCGTTACTTAAGCAAAGAAAACGTGGACACACCTTCTGTATCTTTTGTTTAGAAGGCATGTCTAAATCACAGCGCGGTGCTTCACTCCCACGTTGTCATTCTGACTGGCAACTCTGCCAAGAACTGAACCTTCAGCAACTCCTGACGGTCACATAGTCACTTCTTCACAGCCGCCTGTGATACTATGTTCAGCACGAGTGGGCGCTCGTGTGACCTGCGTTGGCATTGGAGGAATGAAGGCCTCTCAGAGATGTTGGGATCGCCCTTCAGGCAGTGGGCACCGGCCTGTCTGCTCGCACACTACCGAGAAAAATGCGTTGGACTGCTCTTCACGTGTGTTGCCGGGGTTGTCAGGTGCCCGTTTTCAAACGCGAGTGTCGATTAGCACGGAGCTGCTGCTCGAATTGATTAGCAGAGGCTGGTACAGAGAACTGAGGGGGCGCTCCAGGAAGGATGCTAAAGGTCAGATAGGTAGAAAGCTCGAAAGCTGCATACTGTCGCTTGAGGCGTTTGTATGGTTCTTATGTCACATTTTGGATTATATAAGTCCTTCGCAGCTGAACGAGAAGAGCCAGAGAGATCAAGCGATCTGTGAGCGCTAAGGAGAGAGGGGTTAGAGAGTTGAGGTGGAAAGGAGAAGCCGGTGCTAAATCAGCTGTGGTTTAGTGTTTCCTGCTGTGATCACCGCAGAGAGCGAGAGGAGCTGCAGCTGCAACGTGGGGAGATCACACAAGCCAACTATGTATGTACTGTATATACAGTACCTACTACCAGGGTGCAATGGGGGGATTTCCCCTCCTCTGCTCTCCTGCAACTTGCAGTGATGGAGCCTCTTCGAGAGCTAATTGAAGGAAAAAATGTTTGAGTAAAGAAGCGGTTCAGATGTTTTACACGACAAAAGATTATTTTACTGGGTGTTTGAGTTTTTCTGGAGAGAATTAAAACATTTGTCTAAAAATTGATTGAGTTATCACTTGTGAAAAATTTATTATCACTGGTGTGTTATGTTTATAGTTAGTGACAGAACTTCCTTGTCTAAATAAGAGTCCGAAAAAAGCTTTTCTTATCATCCTTTTTTTATTTCCATTACACTCAGCCCTCAAAGATGTGATTTTTCATCAAATGTATTTGTGTTTTGCCTCCATTTTTCCTATTTTGTGATTATTTTTTCCAATAACAATGAAACATGTAAGAAGTGGTCACGCTGAGGAAACGTCTCTCACCTCTCCGCTCGGAAACGTCGCCCTCTCTGCTTTTGTCCAACCAAACAAACTCTGCCGATAACAATCAGTATTTCCGTCTTAGCGAAACTGTACATGCAACTCTTTCTTTTTTATCCAGTTTTCCCACTTACTCCATCTGTAATCTGCCTTTCCACAGTTTTAGAGCTCAATTAGAACTTCTGTGCTCATTAATCTGCTATTTGGCCCCTTCTCGCTCCGATTAAAGTCTTAATTAAACTTTGTGCCAAAGTCTTACAACACCCAAGTGAGTGGGCACAGTGGGAGTAGAGCCTGAAATGATTAGTCGTGACAAGCAAATGGCCAAAGCTCCACGAGTGTGCGACTTTCTGACACGGGTTGACCCTCGTGTGCCTCCACATAGTCACGTGTTCGCTGCAGCGTTACGACGCCGGACATGTGTGGCGAGGCCCCTTGTGTGAGATAAATATTTTATAGGAACTGTCAGAACACAGAGGTGGCACATGCACGCACACATTTCACACATATACTCCGCTTTCTGCGTCGCGCACAAATCAGTTTCGCACGTGCATATCAGCCGTCGCTGCGAGTCTCCTGGGAGCAAACATCAGCTACCTGAAATCTCACGTGTCTGGATTTGTTTCGCTTTAACGGCAGTGAGAGAGGTGGAGCCCCCCCCCCCCCCCCTCATCCATCCGTTTCTCCCACCTCCACAGTGGAGGGAGTCCAGCTCTGCACATCTCACAGCCATAGAGGAGTGTGAAGTATTTCATTCCTCTGAAGGCCTGAAGGAGGACGGGAGTCTTCCTCCTTTCTCTCAGACCGTCCGGCTCTCCGTCTCCAACATCCTCAGGAAAGCTTTTTTTTCCTGTTTACTTGCCAAACTTTTGGTACCAGCTCTAAAGAGACCTCACATTTCCTGCTGCAGACTGCCACAAAACTGCAACCTGAGTCGGCGGACGTCTGTTGTGGACAGAAGCGGACTGGGAACTTCACATAGACTAGAATTCATTTCTCGCAGGTTTACATTAAACTGGAGCGTAATCTTAACTGCAATTCAAACTTATTCTAACCTAATCTCTCTTTTTCTTGCTTCTCTTCCCATCGAAGATCCGTTTCATCCCTATAGCTTTCTCCTTTCACCTGAGTCCCACCTCTGGAAAACTTAATCTTGAGTCATAAAAGATCCTGGAAACACCTTTCAAGCAAAAACTTAATCTTTGTTGCACTTGTGTACCTGTTCCAGTTGTCCCGTATTCACTGCATCCGATGAAGGATTCACAAGGACTTTATTCAAAGAGTGAACGAAAGCTGCAGGCTGTGAATCTGCTTAACCAACATGTTTACACAAACATCTGATCTGTGGTTTAAATGACCGTATAATGTTGTGTAGTGTGGCAGGGGAAGTTTATGTTGTTGAGTCCACAGAGGATTATCACCCGTAAGTAGTTTCCCTGGAAACAGCAGAGTTTGCAACTCCACTCACACATTGTTTCGGTGTTTATACTTATAAAGTTGCTGTTTTGGTTCTCACCACTGATACAGTGTTGTCCTGTTTGCATCAGGAAACTATCCTGAAATGTAGTTTAGACATTTCATCATCTGAGAACCCAGTCGAATGCATCAAGGCAGAAGTAACAAACCAGAAATACTCATGCTAGAAAATTAAGGACTTGGTTTTTCAATACACACATCAGGTCAAAATCAAAACCTTTTGATTGTCTTGTAAGTTGTGAGTTGACTGAAGGAAGCTCGGGCGGATTTCTGCAGTGTGACGTTTAGATGCAGGTGAAAATGTGCTGATTTTAGATATCTCACAAAGGCAACTTGATCAGAATATGTGTTTTTTTGATAATTCAAACAGTGCAGTTAAGAGTAACTAATGATTCAGGTATTTTCTCCAAGAGTATTTTGCGTTTCCTCTTGATAGTTTTTCTTTACCTGCAGGACTTTATTTTGTAATTCAATATGAATCCATGAATACAGGAGTAGTTTCACTTGAGTAGAATATTTTCCTCGTGCGGTCTGCAGTACTGACACTGCTGGGTGAACTCTGACACAGCGGGGGATTAGGTAGCAGCAGTTTGGAAAACCCTGCTCACTCAGTCCTCACAGAGAATAGCCAGCTTTTCATGCAGCCCACCAAAAATCCCAAACATGTGATTTTATAATCGTGATTGACCCATTTAAAACTCTAATCAAAGGACACTAAATGAGCAGCCAGCACAATTGGTCATTGTTATGCTTGCTAAGCTACTTACTACTGTAAATAGGTTGACCCAATATATGATGTGTTAGTGCCTGGTGCCCGCCACCTCGCCTCTCCCGCCGTGTGTGCAGTGCGTGCCCTCGCGCTGGGTGCAAAGAGTCCGGCAAAGTTCACTGGAGGAGTGACCTATAGATCGGCTTCCACATGTTTAATCCTTTTTCTGGAAAATTGTTGAAATGGCAAAAAAAAAAAAAGAAAGAAAGAAAGAAAGAGTTCGCCATGAATGGTGTCTTGAATATGGCTTAGTCTGTGTTTGAACCATGGGGTCAATGCCCAAACTGGGTCACGACTTTGTTTCTTGTTTCCCATGACGTGGAAACTAATATTTTTTTAATGAGGCAGCTCTGCGGGGGGACAGAGGTGTGACTGAGTGCAAGAAGTCTGCAGGCAGCCAACAGGAGGATGCCTGTCGGCCACCAGCAGCCTCCTCAGTCTCCATCAGGCTCGCAGAAGGCGGCTGTCTGCCCCCTGCTGGTAGAAACACCATACTGCAACACCTCCAGCTCAGGATTGTGTTTGGTGCTTTTTCTGATTGTTCAGGGGGAACTTATACAATTATTACAATAAATAAATTCTTTATGTCTTTGTCTTTTTCTGTGTTTGTTAGCTGCCCAACATGTTCGGAGCCCTGAGCTCCACCGTCATGTCCCTGATGATCGGCTCGTACGCCTCCTCCGCCGTCACCTTCCCTGGAGTCAAGGTAAAACCCAAAGTTGAAGTTAACAATCTGTTATAATTACACACTTACATGCTTTTTCAAACAATGGTAATTTAAAGGCTACATCCTGGTGCCTCTCAGACATAAAGTTATAAAGCGTAATTGGCCGGGAACAGGACTCCGGACGTTAATGTTGTTCTGTGTCTGCCGGATGAGTAAGAAAAAAAATAAAAGTTGGTTAACACGTTGACTATAAAAAACTTTACAAGGTGATAATATGTCAATGTTGTGTTTACAACGTGGTCTGTTGCCACCATGTGGTCAAAAAACATCACAGAAGCTTCGAACTGAAGTGTAATCTGAATCCCACCAAACCTCAACAACCCTCCTGGTTCTCCACAGCTGATCTACGAGGAAGGCGTCTCCTTCCAGGTCATCATGTGGGTCTGGGCCGGCCTGGCCGGATTTGTCTTCTTCAACTGTTTTTTCAACTGGCCCGTGGAAGGTTTCCCAACACCCGACGAGGTGGACTACAGGTCAGTGTGGCCTTCGCAAGGACGAGAGCGACAGAGATGCCTGTCACAAACCTTCCCTGCCTCACTGTGTCTCTGCTGTGTGTGTTCGTTACAGTAAGATCATGACACTGCCAGAGATGCCTTCATCTGACCAGTACAGTGCCATCAAGGGGCTGAAGGAGAAAAACGGAGACATCCAACACTCCACGGAGAAGCTTCCCAACGGACCTGATGCTGCAGCCAGTGAGTCCGCGACCAGTCTGGTTCACTTCCCGTTTAAAAGCCAAATCTTCATCCTGAAACTGAGATTCACAGCAGACAAATGAGCAACAAGTCATTTTCAACCACATTTGAGCTGGATTCAACCTGTAGTCGCAGAATCTAAATAGACATTAACACTGCAAACAATAAAATTATCCCAAGTAGATTTTACTTATCTCAAGCTAAAAATGTCACAGTTCAAAAAGTAAGAATTTTCCTTTTTTTTAATGACTACTTTTCTTATTTAATATTTCACTTGTTTCATGAAAAACTTGAACAAGTGGCTCTGTTCTTGAAATAAGAAAAGATATGAAAATGTCAAATGTAGCAAATACATTTACGTTTTTCTTTGTAGTTTTGTTAATTGTTCTGAAATCTCAGAAAATGTTGAATACACAACTGAGACCTCCCAGTTTTTACTCCCTGAGACGGGACGTGACACCAGTTCGACCTCCTGCTCCGTACTAAAGACGAACTCTCCTCCTCTCTCAGACACTGTTCCCTTCCGTCGGTCTGTCTTCTCTCCCATCTTCCTGTGGAGTCTGGTGACGATGGGAATGTCCCAGCTGAGGATCATCTTCTTCATGGGGGCAATGAACAAGATGCTGGAGTTTATGGTCACACATGGAGAAGAACACCGTGAGTCTCAATCAGTCGTTTCAAACTCCCATTTTGTATTTTGTGCCTGAATAAATTCATTCGAGCATTACTGACATGGTCGTTTGTTGGATTTCAGCCTCTGAGGAGCTGGTGATCGAAGCAGCCGAGCAAGGTGAGCAGTCCAACCGTCCTTTGTGTGCGCTTCATAAAACCTGCCCGCTCTGTTTTCTAATTGTTGTTCTTGTTTTCTTTCAGTGAGTTTCTACTCGTCCATCTTCGGGACACTGCAGCTGCTGTGTCTGCTTACGTGTCCTCTGATTGGCTACATCATGGACTGGAGGATGAAGGACTGTGACGAGGAGAAGACGGCCTCAGGCGCAGAGCAGAAGTATGATACACACTGAAACCGGACTACAGTCGAACAACAAATGCTATTTCAAATTTAGGACGACTTTTAAACACAGAGACATTTAAATGACCGAATCAGGAACACAGTTTGTGCACATTATTTACAGTATGCACAGTAAAGGAGGTGGTGCAGCATATTGTGGGTGTTAAAATAGGTTTTCCCGCTTTCAGGCCGACAAGTGGAGCAACGAGAGACCGTAAGATCCAAAAGGTGACCAATGCCATGAGGGCCTTCATCCTCACCAACATGCTGCTGCTCGTGTTTGGAATCTGCTGCCTCATCGACAACCTGCCTCTACAGGTGAGAATCGCACCAACACAGTCAAATCAGTGTCGTGTTTCAGAATAAAGTGCTAACCCTAAGATTCGCTTGCACGTTTCCATTTCTTCGCTTCGCTCTGCCACAGATCTTGACCTTCATCCTCCACACGATGGTCCGCGGGTTCATCCACTCCTGCTGCGGGGGTCTTTACGCTGCTGTGTGAGTAAAAAGCCCCCCTCCAGGTTTTATAACAGTCAATTGTTTTGAATCATACGACATCTATCGTAGTGTTTCACGTTCTGGTTCATTAATAACAATAATAAAGATCTTAATCACTATACTATGTGTAAGTCCTGGCAGCCTGTTTTCTGACCTATTTGATGTTACTTTCTAACACCAAATAAACACCTAAAATAAAGCAGCGCTTTACAGTGTGATAAAAGCAACCAGATGTGGTCAGAGAAGAGGAGGACGTGTGTTCAAGAATGCAACACTGCAACTATATGTTGTTTTCTTTCAAACCAAATTCATTAGCTGTGTCACTACTAATTGACACAGTCCGTATTATTGCAGTACCCTGTGTACAGTTTTCACAACTATAAAATAATACAACGTTAGATACAAATAATTGTTTTTGTGTATGTGAGGTGACTTCCTCAGCTATCCAGGAGCTTGGTTTATATAGTTAATTAAACCTCTCACCACGCTGTCCCCCTCTCCGTCCCTCTCAGGTACCCGTCCAACCACTTTGGCACGCTGACCGGCCTCCAGTCCATGATCAGCGCCGTGGTCGCTCTGCTGCAGCAGCCGCTCTTCATCGCCATGGTCGGCCCGCTGCACGGAGACCCCTACTGGGTGAGGAAAACCACCCAACGACCTCACACACAAAGAAGCTCTGAAAACATCAGAACACTTTGTGGACAAACCTAAATTCTCCTTACTTTAAACTAGTTGTAATTATATGCAGCATTATGAATGTTCACTGTGTTCCAATAAGATTCACCACTAATCTGTTGACTCTTTCTCTCTCCGTCGCTCCTCAGATCAACCTGGGCCTGCTGATCTTCTCATTGGCCGGCTTCCTGTTGCCTGGTTACCTGTTTTACCACCGCAGACACCTGGTGAGGGAAAAGGAGGCCAGAGACAAGCTGGCCTCCAGTAAGGAGATGGAGGCGCTCAAACACACCGAAGCCAACGGCCATAAACCTCACAGCAACGGCGTCGCTGCCGTGGAAGCCTAAACACTGTGAAAACTGTGCCTTCAAAATGAGCACCAGCAACCGACTCGTTCATCTTGTGTTTTTGTTCTTTTTTGTTGCTCCGCAGCTGGATTTTCTAAACAGGATTCAAACCTCCTGTTTCCGTTTAAAAGAAAATAATCCTAGTTTCAAATTAAAAGCTCATTAGCGTTCCACTCATGGTCCAGCCAGATGCTAAAATTTTGATATAGTCCTGAATTCTCCGTTCTTTGCTGGTGCCAATTTTGCTCACCACAAACCAAATCTGAACTGACTGTGTGTTTTCTTGAGAATGTGGGAGAAGACGTGTCATGTTTTGTTGCTGTTTATTTATTTTGGTTTCGATTTGAGTGCCAAATTAGTGTGATTTTAAAGCCATAGATTTCACTCGCAAGCAAGTGCAAAGACAACCGACAGACATCACAGTACTTGAAACGCTATTTATGTAGTTTTCAATGACTTCTAATCATCGTAATACTTGCTGACACCAAAGAATAGCTTGAAAATATGAAATTACATAGAAAGTCACACTTTCACACACACACACATACACACATATATACAAACACATAGAAAGGTAAACTTTCTATTCAGTACTGTTTGGCACAATAGAACTTTTAGTTTCTTCATTCTGCTACTTCTACTGTAATTCTCCCAGCATAAACAAAAACAACAGAAAGACTTTTCAACATGGAGACACTATGAAAGAAGAGTT
>JAUESE010000056.1:7828449-7841026 GCA_032274725.1 Malacoctenus triangulatus | reverse complement strand
TAAAGTACATGTTGTGTACTTTTTCGTAGCACTGTTTGGGTGAAAAGAAGTAACTGAGAGGAAACTGCTGACCTCACGACTCTTAGGACCAAGGCGATCTTTTTTTTTTGTTGTAGTAAATTTACACTTTTACTCCGCACAATTTCATGAGGAATGAGGCTGCGCTCCTTAAATCTGACATTATGTGCAGTGAAAAATAAAACTGTACATTCAGCTCCAGCTGACAGTTTCATCTCGCCCTGAGCAGAAAAAAAAAGCCATAGGGGAAGACAAAAATGTCATGGGGCTTGATGTACAGCCATGGGACGGCCTCAGCTTGACCAGTTATTGATTGCACAGAGACTGTTGCCTGCTGACTTTATGCAGAGCGTGAACGCCAGGGCTTAATGCCGAGCGCTGTGGCTGGAGGAAGGTGTAGATTTCAGCCGTTTGCATCACGGAGCCAGCGCGGTGCTGACACAGGCAGAGCAGGAGGGAGCGCGAGGGAAACGAGTTATTAGTCAGTAAATATACGTGTGTGTGTGCCTCGCTGCTCACATGTGTGTCTCAATTATCGCGCCCTTGGTGAGTATGATAATAGAGAGCGGGATGTTAATGGATTTAGTGATATGGAAAAGGAGTTTAGATTAAAATGTACTCCTGGCCCCCCGTCTTGCTGAGGGCAGGCCTTGTGTCTTATTAGTGTTGCCATCAGGGAGGATTGTGTTACAGCCTGCCCACATTTAATGTGTTTCGTCTGCCCTGAGCCTCATATGTGTGTGAGTGTGCCCTCTATTTATAGATTACGCTGAGAGTCAACAATACCTGTGAGTGAAGCCGCTTTGTGCCAAATTTCTAATCAGATCTGTGTGTGTGTGTGTGTGGTGTGTGTGTCTTTGTGTCTGTGCTCTTTCAGGTCCATGATTACCTCCGCAGCAAGTTGTGTTCCCTTTATGAGAACGACTGCATCTTTGACAAGTTCGAGTGTGCCTGGAACGGCTCGGACAGGTACCGCAACACTTCCTGCTTCTGTCTCGCCTGTGTGAAAGCTGCATGGACCAAACAGTGAAACTGCTTCATATGAGGGTTCCTACAGGGTTTGTTGAGTTGTTGATGTGTTTCTGGAGAAAGAAAGGAAATCAATCCTCTCGTCAGTTGTGGTTTAGAAAAGCAGGTATGGTCAAGAGTTCTGCAAATTCAAAAACTAGAACAGTTTTTTTTATTCAACACTTCTCTCCAACTAAATTATCCCAACAGTGATGATTCAGGTTGTTATGAAATTAGTTTCTCTGTTGTTCTAACTTGATGTCCACTCTCTCCTTCTGCAGCGTGATTATGACCGGAGCCTACAACAACTTCTTCCGTATGTTCGACCGCAACACCAAACGCGACGTGACCCTGGAGGCGTCCAGAGAGAGCAGCAAACCTCGAGCCGTCCTGAAGCCGCGAAGGGTCTGCGCCGCCGGAGGGAAGCGCCGGAAGGACGACATCAGCGTGGACAGCCTGGACTTCACCAAGAAGATCCTCCACACGGCGTGGCACCCGACGGAGAACATCATCGCCATCGCTGCCACCAACAACCTGTACATCTTCCAGGACAAGCTCAACTCCGAGATGCATTAATGAACAGATGTCAGCGGTGGATACAATACGAGTTTACACCTGAACACAACTATGCCAGAATGTACACATTACCAGACAAACACTCTGTCGCGATCCCGGGAAGATGCCTAACGCACTCGCACACCCTCACAAACACACTCAGCTAAGATAGAAAACATACACACATCTCGGTCTGCCATCTCACACCTTCCTTCACCACCTCCTCCTCCTCCTCCTCCTCCTCCTCCTCCTCAGCCTCCTAGAACTGAAAGGACCTCAGCAGGGCTAGAAAGGGAACAGGCGGGATTACGAAATGGATTATGGGTTACAAAAATGTCCCGACTGTGGATTTTCTTGATCGTTCCAATTTGGATTGTGTTTGATGGTGTGTTGATTGCTACAGCTCAGCTTGTGAAGGGGGGGGGGGGGGGATCAACCCTCCCCTGAGACGTTTACATGTTTTCCTTTTCTTTTGCGTTTTTCTCCTCCTCCTCCTCCTCCTCCTCCTCCTCCTCCTCCTCCTCCTCCACCACCTCCTTCCTCTCCTCCTCCTCTGCATTTGTGTGCTGGAGCAAAGCCTATTCTTATCCTGTGCCCACTGTTTTGTGTAACAAAAACTCTTTGTGGTTGTCGACCAGCAGTGCTGATGAGAAATGGGGCATTTATGTAACTGGTTGTTTGTTTGATCAGCTCTCCCGCTTCTGTTCTCGTAACTTCATGTCCGATGACGTTGACGACGGTCGCTGGGATGAAGAGCTGTGTGTGATGTACAAGGATGATCTTGGGAAACCTTCCTTCAAACACCAAGTGCACTGGACGCCTCCGAGCTCTCCCCCAACCAGGACGGCTGACTGCAGTCCTGAGCATAGAAACGCAGCATTAACAGATCACCACTCGATGGCCTAACATGCAAACTCGTATCTGCTCTTCTCTGTGTGTCTCGGTCACGTCTGTCTCCTCCCAAACCGGCCCCCAAAACTCCTCTGATTGTGGTTTCTGCTTTCTGGTCTGGGAGCTGCATTGTGTGCTACTCCCACATAAAACACATTCAACTCAGATCAAGCAAAAATAAGAAAAAAAAACAACAAAAACAAAAAAAAATACCTGGAATAATAATGTCAACAATCAAGCAAAAAGATGCTGCATGTCAAACAGATTTAGCCTAGGTGTTTATAAACTGACTGACTGACTGACTTGGCTGCCTTCTTAACCATTTAGACCCAGCTGTACAAAGGCTTCAGGGGCCCCCGGGCTCCTTGCAGCACGAGTAACCATAGACGACCGAGCCCTTCTACCTTTATTTGTGTCTTCGGACAATGAAGCATGTTTACCAGTGTTCGGTTCATACACGTACATTTTGAATGAAGCGGGTCAGTTTCTACCGAGAACTGAAACTGAGAACCTAGAAAAACGGGGAATGTTTCTGATTATTGTTGCTCTCTAGAAGAAAAAAGACAAAAACTCTTAAGGGCCTAAATGGTGTCTGTATATATCAGCTCTGTTTTTGACATGTTCGAGGTTTTTGGTTCTATTTTTTAAATAATCCTAAAAGGACTGAAATCATCTGTTGTGATGATTGTCTCCAAAGCTACAGCAGAGAGATGGTACTTTAATCTCCTCGGCCTTCCTCACTGATGATTCCTTTGCTGACGAGCAGAAGCTCTTATTTTTTAGAAAGAACTGCTTATTCTTTTATTATTTTTCCTTTTATTTTGAAACGTCCGTCAGTCATTCTCCACATCTTTACCAAACTAACACGAACTCACGTATTTTTGTGTTAATGTATGTTGATGACAAATTTGTCAGATAATGTTAATATGTTTTTTTTCTGAATAAAATTTCAACGAAATTGCATCCAATGAGCGTACGGTTGTGATTTTTATTGCAGTTCCATTTTGCGGCCGGTAATATGGCCATCATGGTGATGTGCATCCTTTATGGCTCCAGGACGGTTCGCTTCAGTTCATATGGGACTGGAAGTCATCTCATCTGCAGCGCCACTTACTGGTGATACGCTGTTATTACAAGCGACGAGCAAAGGCTCCTGTTGGGAGTTTGCAACAGTTCTATCACGCCATCAACTGGAAGCTGGTAAAATAACACGTCCACCATTAAATGGTAACAAAACTGCAAAAACACAGAAATAAAACACCTAAACTGTTGTTTTGCCTTAGTTTTAGCATCTTTTTCTCAACTGTCATTGCAGGGAAAGTTACATTTGCTATTTTGCATTTGGCTGAGAGCCATTTCTGCATTTTTCCTTCAGTTTCTTTGGTTTGCCTCATACTTTGCATTTCATTCTTTCCCTTTGGCTTCCACATAAATATTTATTCTGACTCCAGTGTACAAAAAAATATTAAATCATGATTTAATAATTGTTTTGTTCTGTTCAAATCCTAAACCCTCCGAGGCATGAAGCAGTGAGTCAGTGAGTTAAACACGAGCATCCTCAGACTGACTGTACTCAGGATGATGCTATAATGTCACTGACAGTCTAAATCTGCTCACTACAATGGTAAAGAAGAGTCTGAGAAAAGTTTAAATAAATAGTAAAAACAGCAGGAAGCAAAAGTTTCATGATATTTATAGGTCACATCTTGGAAAACAGCAGTGACATCCTATCTTTTAACACACCATCACTTGGGGACAGTAAATATTTATTATAATAAATCCCTGCACAGCAGAGACCAAGACAAACAAAACAGGATAGAAAAAAACAACACAGGAGGGAGACAGGCAGTCGAAATGTCAGTCAGACACAAACATGATTAGTTTAGGTGTTAAATCAGGATTTCTGCTGCTTCTGAAAACTCGCCTGCGTCACAGGTCACAATTGAATCATATTCAAAAACCAAACCGCGTTATTTTTTTTCTCCTTTTTCTATCGTTGACTGCCATAAAAACGAACAGCACGATGTTTGATTTGAAGCAGCTTTGAAGGAACAGATGTTCCCACAAGCGAGCACTTCAGTCAGTGTTTCTCTGAAAAACTGCACAGACCATTAAACTGTTCAAGATGCTCTTGTCTGTGTAAAAACGCCTCTCAAAAGTTCTTGTCGTGTTAAAGGAAAGTGACAAAGTCCATGAGTTGAATTACAGCCATTAAGGTCTTTTAGATGTAAGTAACCAGTCACCAACAACCCTGAATAAAATAAAGCTTTTTGATGTGAAAGTGACAAGATTCAGTTTGATTTTCTCCCAAATTATTGTTTCTCATCTTTAAAAGGCACTTGAACCCATTCCAAAACGAGTCATTGCACGTACAGTGAAGAATTCAACGTTGACAGAGAGAAAGAAAAAGTCTCAGTCACAATTCACAACTGTGACGCTGAAAGAACCCAGTTTTGTTCCTGTTTTTTGGGCCACACTGAAATCACACAGTTCAGTCAATACTGATCATTTTGGCCACGCATTGTAGTGACACTGAGCAACAAACACAAACAGTGTTTGTATCGTAAACAAAAACAAATGAGTTAATAACCACACTCACTGTGTTGAGCACACATGTCGCTGGATGAGGCTGCATGTGTTCAGAACAAACAGCCACAACCGAGTTTAACATCCTGCTTTTCCAAATAAAAAAAATTAGGCAGTAGGTTAATTCAAAAACTGCATTAGTGTTTTTTCTCCTCTTCAAACATCCGATTGTTTTCATCCTAACAATTCACACGTTTTGGCTCAGAAGCTACTAGAATGCAGACACTCTTGGATAAGTTCTGTCAGTTCTGTCCGCTCTCTTACAGTAAATGTTGCAAACGGATTCTTTCCCTAGCAGTGATGTACAATCAGTCGAATCTCTCCCTTCTCCCGTCTACCCTCCCTCCTGAGGAACGGCCTCCGTCTCGTTCTCCGTCTCTGGCTGGTGGAGCTGCGCGGTCAGGAAAGGGTTGAAGAAGAAATCGAAGCCGAACTGGAGGGTGCTCTGAGCCGTGCGCCTCCAGTCGTGCTCGATCTTGTGCTGCCTGCGGCTGGTGATGAGGGCGTCGCGGCACGAGATGCAGTTGATGGCTTTCAGCTCAAAGACGGGCCACTTGGAGCCCAGCCGCCCCTCCAGGATGGTGCTGAACTCCACCAGGCTGCCGGTGTTCAGGTGCAGAAGCACCGACTTGAACTCGTTGCTGGCGCGCAGGACGATGTCCTTCGTGGCGTCTTCGTCCTCGATGATCGTCCCGTTCTTGGTCTTCCTCTCCAGCGGCATTCCCATGGTCACTTCGAACTTGTACCGGTCGAAGCGTTTGATGTGACACTCGTGTTTGGCCAGTTTTTTGAGTTTGCAGAGGGGATCCTCCCGGGGGGGGGCCGGGGCGGGCAGGGGCTGCGGCTCGGCCGTGGCGTTGGCCGCCTCGTCACACAGGGGGTACGGCTCGCCATACAGGCACCGCATCCAGTTCCCCACAAACACGGGCAGGAGGTTGATGACCGAGTGCGGCCCGTTCTCGATGTCGGTCACGCGGACGTACTTGAAGCGGCCCGTCCAGGTGACGCGGTGGCCCTCCAGGTGGGAGCAGAGGATCTGGGTCTGCGCCATGTTGGCCTCCTTCCAGGCGAGGGGGCCGCACAGGTTGCTGTACTCGGGCCACGTCAGCGTGGAGTTGTACACCTTCATGCCCTCCGACCTGTAGACGTACATCCAGCAGAAGAGCACCACGGCGCTGAGCCACACCAGGATGAGCTTGACGACGCTGCTCCGCGACAAGGACCGGAAGACCGCCACGGGGTTGAGACTGAAGCGCGTCCAAAGCCGCAGGACCACCGGCACGAAGCAGATGGTCAGTGTGACCACCATCTTGGTGATCTCCAGCGTGAAAAACCACTGCAGCAGCTGGATGATGAGCATGGCAGCCAGACCCAGCGAGAGGATCGGCAGGGCAAACAGGAAGAGGAAGTAGCCCACGCAGGTGCGGATGAGTCCAATGGCAGAGGCATTGTTGAGGAACACCAAGCAAAGCTCACACCAGGTGAAGCAGACCAGGTAAGGGACCAAACACAGGTAGGTGCCCTTGAAGCCTCTCAGCTGCGCCATGCGGAAGAGGAGATAAAAGAGGTGTCCGTACAGCAGCCACGGCATCCCCAGGTTCACCGCCACCACGTCGCCCAGGGGCAGAGTGACCAACGTCATCCCAAAGCCCCGGAGGAACCACAGCGAGTCGGGCAGGAGGTGGGTGAGGGAGCACGCCCCCGATAGGACCTCGGTAAGGAGCGCCTTGCGAGCGAAGAGCTGAGCGGAGGCGTGGAGGCTGAGGAAGGCGGTGATGGTGAAGAAGAGGGCAACGGCGGCCAGCTCCGAGCAGGGGATCCAGGACTTATCAGCCACAGGGAAGGAGAAAACCACAAAGACCACCGAGAGGAGGAAGTACCTGAGAACGCAAAGAGGAAGGATGGTCTTACCCTCAGGAGAACATGCTGGACTTTTACTTGTGCATTAGCAACTTTTCATCCTTCTTACAAATCCTTGATTTGAAGATGAGACTAATATGAATAAAAGCAAAAGCCATACTGGAATAAAATTATCTAAACAATATCTGGCTTTTAGTCATCAGATTCAGGCTTTAAAAAAACAGAATAGTAACTTTGGAATTAAGAAAATTGCAAACATGAGGTTCATGTGACGCACACGTCAAGGTTGAGATACAAAAAAGGTCGGTCTGGGTCAAACTAGTAAAACCTGAACAGAGATAAAGTCTGACAACACAGAGACAGTGGCTACGAATAACTACTGTGTCAAAAGGAGGACGTGTTGATGAATAAACGAAGGAAAGCTGAGGAGTTACAGGTAAGGTTCCAGGTGTGTCCATCCAAAGTTGGTCTCCGCCTGTTCCAGGTCAAGACCAGGTTCAAAGTGTGCAAGCAAGTCCGTGAGAGCCCGGAAGTTTTCCCACGCTTTGGAATTCTGTTCAAAGAGATTTTTGTTACTCACAGCTCCTTTAATTAGCTCAAAGAATGTACAACGCATCCAGAAGCATCCCTACACATCGACAGCAGCTTTAACAAGGTCACAATCCGATGTAAAATGGTGCCGACCTGGAACACACGGAGTGTGCAGATGACCATGGAGAAGAAGGAGAGGTAGAACACCAGCAGGGGGATGAGGAAGATGAAGAAGTCGACTGTGAGGTTGGAGATGATGAAGAAGAAGATGAGAGCGTTAACGTGGTGGGTGGGGATGAGGGCGCTGAGCCACTGCATGCCCGCGCGCGACGCCCAGTCGATGAGGTGCTCCTTTATCTCCAGCAGGGCGTACAGCGGGAACTTCAGCAGCTGAAGGGAAGAGGAGAGCGATTCAGCCCGAGGCCGGAAAATCTGCTCGTCGCAGAAAAACTCCAAAACAGAAGAACAGGTGAGAAAACTTGCTTCCCACCTTTTGGTGCAGCGGCAGTTCATCCGGATGTCTCACGACGACTTCGTCGTCGTCTTCATCGTCCTCGCCTCCTGCACCTGCCATGACAGGTGGCGGCGCGATGCCCTGAGCGTACTTCTTGGTCATCTCGACAAAGTCGTCGAGGCCCACGTGAGAGCTGGCTGCACAGGAGAACAGAAGCTCGTCACGATTTCATTCGGACGAGGACAGTTTTTCGGTAAACAGCAGGTGATTTTCCTTGCGGGCGTGTTTGACTGGAGACACGCTGAGCTGGACGTCGGTGGCCCTGACATGTCGCCATGTTTCAAACCACACGTACCCTCACTGGTGACCAGAGTCTCCAGCACTCTCCTCTGTTTTTTAGCAGAGCTGTTAAGTGGACCCCGTGAGATTTGTTTGCCTGTAAAAGAATAAGGTGTAAGTGTAAAGACAAAGAAAACAGACTCTCATACGTGACAGGTCTGTTCATGCCACTGGAGTAGTATTTTTCCTCTCGTACCCGGCTCTGTGTGGACATGTTCAACGTTTTCCAGCATTTCAGAAACTGCCACCGACTTCTTCTTTTCTGGATTCAACTTCCAGTACATGAGCAGCGCCGCCTTCCTCACTCCCCTCTCAAAGCGCGTCTCCATGGACAGTTTCTTCACCTCCTCAAAGTTCTCCAAAGTGATGCCTGAAAGTGAGGAGAGCCCCGGTCAAACCTCCCCCTCCAACAAAACACCAGTGGGAAACAGCATCCTGTTAGAGAATACCGGCGAGGTGCTTCGGTACCTTTCCTGGACGCCAAACACTGCTGCAGCAGCCTGACGGCGTCTTTGCGGCCCTGCTTGGCCGCCTGGATCAACCACGTGACGGCTGTGCAGTTATTCAGCTCCTCGTCTCTTTCCTCTGCCAGAGCCAGGAAGTATCGGCCCATCTGGAAACACGCGCCGACTCTTAGACTTTCGCAACGAGCGGCGCTGTGACTCAGCGACCTGTCCTTCCCGTCAAAATGTCACGATGACATTACAGTTATCACTCCTGGGCTTTATTTCTGCTAACTGTGCACCATATGGCTGACAAAGTCAAGAGTATTTATAATACGTTTACTGCTACTCACCTTGGTTTGTGCTTTTGCATCACCTGACTTCGCTCTCTCCTCCAAATCTTCAAAACTGACTTCTTCCTCCGGCTCGTCTGGAACAGAAAAATCATGACTTTAATACTTATCCTGTTCAAAGCCAATGACATCGAACACCTTTGACTTATTCTGTGAATGGGATAAATAGATCATCGTGCAAAGGTACACGCAATGTAGTTTGCAGTTGGCAACTTCTGCACACAGTTGATTTCAACACTCTCAGCACACACGATGCCCACAAACCAAAATAGGCCTTTTGAAAGCAGGTCACTGTGGCAGTTGGACAGGATGTGTGACAGGAGCGAGCACGGCGTGAGTCAGACTCCTCTAGTAGAAGCTGCAGCACCGATATCCTCGCTTTAATTATCACCCTATTTCAAATCCCAGCTCCCCGCATGCAGCCAGATCTCCCACTGTGTCACATTTAACGTTGGTAAAAGAACACACGATTGATGTGGCGACACGTTTAGCAGCTTCACAATGCAGTCGGGCTGTGGGGGATACTGAGGGGGGGGTCTGTCTGTGCTTGTCTTTAGCAGGAGGTGGGTGGGGGGGGGGGGGAGCCAGGTGGGATCGGCTCGCTCTCATTAGGAGCCCGTAGAGGCTCTCGGTACACTGCTCAGCTTTTAGCCATCTGCCCGAGCCCTAAAATAACTGTTTGTTCAGCACAGTCAACAGCAGCTGTTAGCTTTCCTGATGCAACACTCAAAAGTGATGCAAAGTGATCCTGAAATATAATGATTTTAGTATTTCTTTATAAAATTGCAGCTAAAGAGCACGTATATGTTTGAAGTTGTGTCGGGTTGTGTTTCTGAACCTTCTGTGGAGTCAGCGTTTACACGTCCCAGCAAAGCTTCCTATTTACATGCCCTGCTCTTACTGCAGAGGCAATCAGCAAATTTAAAATGTGTTACTCCCAGTGAAGATCAAAGACCTCCGACTATGTTAACACTAGATGCAGCAGCTGGTGAGTTTAAAATGTCTGTAGGGAAAAAAATAGTCACGAGAGAGGTTTTTTTTTCCCTCCATGTCAGCTAAATAGGAGAGGCTGCTTTGCATGTTGTGGTGAGTGTTGTCATGGAGACACTACAAGCACACAGAGCTTTCAGAGCCCACAATACTGGCTGCACTGATTGCAGAGGCAGTGCAGGTGAAGCCATGATTTCGAGGCGTCTTCTGATGGAAGTGCACGGGTTCAAAGGTCAGAGTTGGACTCTCACCTGGTTCTGGTGTGGGAGGCGTCTGTGGCACGGTGCCAGCACTGCCTGCAGACGAGGATCCGCTTGTGGGATTCTCTGTAGAGGTGGCGTTGAGCTGGGATCTGCCCGTCTGGGAAAGGCTTCTTATTGGCTGGCGGAGGGGGGAAGCTGTTGGTGTGGACAGCGAGGTAGAGCGGGAGAAAAAGCCGGGGGAGGACTGAGACGAGGCGGTGGAGGGCGAGGAGGAGGAGGGTGTCGTTGGAGGCGTCGGCATTGACAGCTTAGGTTTGGTCCGCTCCGAAGCCGCTGCTGCTGGAGTGGCTGCGTTTAGCGAGGAGGGGCCGGGTCTCACGGTGGTGGGAGACGACGGGCTCGGTTTGTGGGTGACTGAGTTGTCAGAGGGCTCCATGGCTGAAAACACGTCAAAGAATCATCATCAGGATGTGAACACAGTCAGGCCAAAACTTCTCTGGGGATGAGCAGCAGCAGTGGATGATACTTGGAAATTAAACAGCTGACAAAGAGAATCTGAGCAGAGACACCTGTCACAGATTGGCAGGTGTCTGTGCAATAGCACCTTCTCTCCTCATTCAAACACCTGGAGGGAGTCAGCTGCAGCACACCAAAACACCAGGAAGCAGAAGATACAGTGAAGTACAAATTCTACATGGACGGGTAATATTTCAGTAAATTCATACAAACACGCTATTGATGGAAGTACAGATTAACCAATTGATAAAATTAGGCACCCATAAGACATTAGAGAGAGAGAGACGGTAAAAAGACTCCTGGTTAATCTTTAAAGAGCTAGGTGGGTAGTTTCTCTTTCAAAAGAAACAGAAACTACCCACAGACCATGCAAATAGAAGTTTCCATTGTTGTGGTATTGTGTTCCTAAAAATCTTTGTGTCAGTTTTCTTTTATTTGTGGTCACTTAGAATTGACTTCATAGATCTGCTTGAACAATTTTAGTTTCTTTTTTTAGCTCAAACCTTCTTCATGGAATACATTCTATTGCTCCCTTTTACCGATGGATTATTATTTTAATCCTATATGGCATCCAAATTTACAGTTAACTTTAGCCATGCACAAGGCTTTGTTTTCAGTGAATGCAAAACTTGGTCTGCAGTTTATTTTAGGCTTCATCAAGTGAGCCCAGTGCAGCTATATTGAGAAGGTGACATCCTTGGATTGCAGGAGTGGACACGTGAAGTGTCCCGTTGCAGCTGAGGAAACCCCCGTCCTGTCCATCGACACTGAGCTCCACTAGTAGAGACTTGCCCACTCGACCACACTTGAAAACAACAATATGATGATCGTTTGAAGGAAAAGTTTTCAAACATGCCGCTGCAATCTTGTTCAGGAAGTATTTACACAGACGTCCAGTTACAGGACTGAAGAAGTACTAGTTATGTAGCTAATGCTAACATATATTTATGTAAATCAAGCCGTTCCGCCTGCCCGCTCACCTTTGTCGAGTCGATCTATTTCAGATCTCCTGACTCAACACCGTTTGAAGAATCTCGGTTTCTTCAGTAAATGGTGTTTCGAGTCATTGTCCTGTTCCTCTTGGTGAAAGCTACAGTCTGTCCTCTGCTTTCACTGTGGTCAAACTCCAACAACATACATCGTACAGGAAAGTCTGACAGCTGCTCCGGTTTGCGTTCACGCCCACTTTTCATTTCACGAGTTTTGATTCGATAAAATTGAGGACACAACTTCTTTACTCTCACATGATTGGCTCGAGGTAGTAATAGCGTCAGAAGGGACACGACAGCCAAAACTAATCAACTGTCGATACGTTTCGTGACAAAATAGGTACAATCGGTGATAGTGGTGTTAAACTTGTAAAAAACTTACAAAACAAGTTTAAGTTTATAGTAGAATTTCGAAAAAAAAAACCTGCAACATTCTCGAAGCCACTGTTATGATTTACCTTTGCTATTTTCCTCCTCACCTACTTTTTTTTTAAACACCGCAATGTTTGTGGAAGACCAGGAGGTGGCAGTCTACCACATGTAATTAAAAATGTTTCTGGAGAGTTTTTATTGAAGCAAAACAAGAACTCTCGTTGATTTTTAAGAGCTTGAGTTTGTTCAAAAATCTTTGTCAATGTGCATACCTCTACTGTTTGAATCAAAGATAATCAGCAATGCCATTGTTGCCTGCTGTAAACACGACTAACCAAACAACAATCATATAACTGATTAATAGCATTGTAGTTAGATGCTGCATTCACAAACTATGGAATCAAATTCACTTTCGTATTCCCCAATCTACCGTGCAGAATGATATACAGAAACTGTTTTCTATCCCCCC
>JAUESE010000056.1:7758876-7771961 GCA_032274725.1 Malacoctenus triangulatus | reverse complement strand
ACACACACACACACACACACACACACACACACACACACACACACACACACACACACACACACACACACACACCTGTCAGCAGTGCATGTAGAGATAAAGCGGCAAATACACTCCCCACGGTCAGACTGTTTGCCTGCTGAATAGCAAAGGGGGGGGGGGGGATCAGTCTAGCCCGCCCTTATCTCTCCTCACCTCTTGCACTCTTCATCTCGTTCAATCTCTTCCTTTCACCCTCTTCCCTCCCGCCCTCTCTCCTCTTCACTTTGCCTTCCCCGCCGTTTGTGAATCCCCCCCTAATGTGTCTGGCGGATTTCTCTTCCTTTCTCCTCGTTCTTCTCGTCATTTTCTCATCTCTTTTTTCTGCCCTCTTGAGTTTCGTCGTCCTCTCTTGCACAAACAGACTCTCTCTCTCTCTCTCTCTCTCTCTCTCTCTCTCTCTCTCTCTCTCTCTCTCTCCCTCTCTCCCTCTCTCTCTGCCCCACTCTCCGTCTCTGTCTTTTTTCCGTGCAACAGTGTGCAATCCCCTGTTCCCCACCAGACAGACAAAGACACAGAGCGGCTGAGAGGAATAGGAGAGGAGGAGGAAGCAGAGACAGAGAGGGGAAGATACATAAAGAGGCACGGAGGAATTGATGGAATGACAGTCTGGTGGCGGGAGACCCACTGAAAGAGAGTGCGCAAGAGAGAGAGAGAGAGAGAGAAAAAGAGAGTGAGAGCGAGGATGTGCGAGGTACAGAGAAAGGTGGAGGGGATGTAAAATAGGCAGCTTCAGTGACAGCGCAGACAAAGGTAGCAGTGTGCCAGGGTGCTGTCTGTTTCATTCACACACACACGCGCGCACGCTCGCCTTCTCTCTCTCTCTCTCTCTCTCTCCCTCTCTCTCTCTCTCTCTCTCTCTCTCTCTCTCTCCCCTTCACTCACACACACCCTCAAGCAGAAGCAGCGGAGCTGTGTGGGTGTTAGGTAGCATGAGAAGTGATATCTGTACTTCCTCACATACTGCTGGCTGATGGACTAACTTAATCACAATTTACACACGAACACACAAACACACACACACGCGCGCTCTCCCTGAGCACTGAGCACACACTCATTAACGCACCTTGATTATCGGGCACGCAGGCAAGAATACACACACACACACACACGCGTGCGCAGGCACAATCAGCCAGAAAAGTCAACATGGGTCTCGTGATGGGAACCTTTTCCATGCAATCCAAGCAAGTGAGCTACCACAAAGGTAAGATTCCATTTTTAAGTGTGATGACAAAAATTGTGTCAGTCAAACACTCCGGATGCTTGTGTGTGTGTGTGTGTTCATGTGTGTGTAGGGAGGGTGTATGCATGTTGTTGGTATCATTTTTAGAGCAGCACCTGCCATGTCATGTCGTGTCTTTGTGCCTAATTGATAAAGTCTTGTATGTTTGCTCTCTGTCTCATGAATGTGACATTATTGTTAAGAGTTGAACGCATTATCGAGCAACGGTGCAAAGTTGGTACCAAATATTTGGCGTGCGATGCAATCACCGGGCCACCTGTCCTCTGTTTGAACTGTGGATTTTGGAGTGTGTGTTTGCCTGGCTGAGTGTGTGTTTGCAGTGGTGCCATTGGGCATGTCTATAATAGGTGATGGTATTCACCCGCGTCTGCTCTCCCAACCCGCCTGCATCCTGCCTCCTTTGCCACTGTTTGAAAGGCGCTGACACTTGACACACGCAGGCTGCTGTGTGTCTCTGTGGTTTTGGTGTGCCACACTGTGACGAGCTCTGTGCACAAAAAGATATTTATGCAGGCGATTCCCCGTTTAAAGTGCAGTGGATGAGCTCGGCATTGGGCTTGTGTGGTGGCTGTGGTTGTGTGGATGTGGCATAAATCAGTTTAGTGTAATCCGTCAGACTTTGGCCATGGTATGTCCTGCATCTGCTGACCTTAAACTTGATGGCTATCACTGGCAGACAGAGCTGCGTGACACACGCACGCACACACACGCGCCGCAGACACGGGCTGTTGAAGCCAGTCGTCTTTCACAGAGATAAAAGAAAGGAGTGGGTTAAAATTCAGATATTCAAACATAATTGGAGCATTAACCACAGATTATGTAAAACCAGCTGCATCTTACATATGGTGACAAAAACTGTGGAGGCGAGGGGAGAGATGTAAATGATGTGCTGTGAGTGTTGTGCAAGTCCCTCGGGGAGAAAGCCTTTCAGCTGTCCATATTTTCGTCAAAACCTGTCAAACACAGCACAGTCAGACCTCACACAGTATTTGTAAAAGGCTGTAAGAAAGGCGGCAGAGCCCCCTATAAATGGTTCCCTGAGATACAAACATTTATAGCATCCTGCGTGGGTTGTTTATTTTAATTCCTGACCTGCTACGGATTTGACTGCGCGGCAACAGCTCTCAGCAGACACTTCAGATGTGGTGGAGGTTTTCTGCAGTGTAAAATATGAAACCTTGAGGTTTCAGATTACAGAAACGACACACATATCATGTTGTCTTCTTACATTTCAGGCGCAACTCGTTTACTCATTAGTGGAGGCAACAAATGCTTACGAAGCGACATGTATTTTTAGCCAGAGTTTTGCCAGAAAACCTCTCCACCACTTGCGGTTTAAGTCTACGCAGCAGCGACTTTGAAGTTTCGCACTGTTTGGGAATCGGGTGTGAGGAAGAAGGGGTGGATGAGTAAAAGTGGGGGAGAGAAATTGAGAAAAAGTTGAGAGAGGAGGCGAGGTTGCTCCTCAGGGGGCTGCAGTGTGCCTGTCAGTGACTGTGCGTGCGTGTGTGTGTGCGCGGGCGCGCGTGTGTGTGTTTCACCATCTGCTGCAGTGTTATAAAAAGTGGCCTAATGAAAGCAGGGCAGGATTCATTTTGCATGGAAGGTTGGCCCATCCTTGATCACAACCCAACACGAGGCAACGACCAGCTGAGAGGGACCCAAAGTGAACCTGATGAGGATTCACTTTGGATGAAAATTAGTTTGTGGCATCGAGTCTGACTGAGCTCCAGGCGCAGGCGCGGCAGTCAGGCATTTGGACACTGAGGATGTGACTTAGCAAAATCAGCAGAGTCTTCTGGGACTTTGAGCTTCAAATCTACCAAAGCTGACTGGCTACAAGAGGTTAGACGTTGTGTCCCACAAAACAGTGATTCAATGCTGATTTATTTTGTCAAAGTTTGATTTTCATCAGTTAAACCTTTACAAACAAGAAAGCTCAGACTGTCAGACAACTTGCTTTGGCTCGCCTCACAGTGGGAAGATCCTTAACTGTGTGTGGGTGCATGAATTTACTGCAGATAACCGACTCTGCTCCCACAGTCCAAACCAGCCGTATGAGATGAATTGGGGACTGTGGATTGTCCATCGGTGAGGACGTGCCATTTTCTGTCTCTGCGTCCGCTCTGTGATTGATGGACTGCTGAGCTCTTCAGGGTGGACCCTGGCCATTGCTCCAATGTCAGCAGCGAGATGGAGCACCTCGCAGCACCCTGTGTTGGAAAAGTGACAAATAGGATGGCCCAATGTTTAAGGGTGCAACGGACTCCAAATACTAATTCAGGATTTAGTTGAAACTTGAAACTCAGATTCCACACCTAACCCATCAAAATTAGTCTGGATTTCCTGCTGAAACATAAGAAATCAAAAAGCTGCACACTTTTATGTTAAATTAAAGTGTGAAGTTGCGTTTTCACTGCAGCAGAAAGAAATAGCAATACACTGAAAAATGACACATTGGAGGAAGGTGAACAGGCAAGGAGCAGCCAGTGAATGCTGTGACTCACAGCTTTTATGGTTTGTGTTTTATTTTTGTTCATACTTGTACTGTAACCTATAATTTGACAAAGAGGTATAATTTGTGCTTTACTCGATGGTCCCGGTTGATGGCCACATTAGCCATGTGTCCATGTAGCCATGGAAACCTGAAAGAACATGCAGCACTTTTTTCTGCGAACTGTACGTCCGTCCACTCAACCACCCGATCGACCTGCCAGCCGTTCGTCTTCGGTTGCTCCTTTATCCAGTTGAGGGTCATCGGGCGAACACAAAGGGACAGATTATCATGTTCTCACACTCTTTCACCTACACACAATCTGGAGTTCACACTTTTCATCGCATGCCTCTTGGGATTGCGAGAGCGGGCCCAAGAACACGGAGAAACCCGTACCTGAAGAACAAGCAACCTGCCATTAAAACCACGACTTGCTGTTGAGAGGCAACACAGCAAACCACTCTTCCACTCACGCTCTGCAAATAATGTGCGCTCATACTGCAGCGATCACAGATGTCGGACATGTTTGATCTCATCGTTGCATCTGGGGGATTTTAGACCAAACATAATTCTAAAAACCTTAAGTTGATGATGCTTCCTAATATCGTGAAAATGGGCTCAGGATCAGGCAGAATTTGAAATAAAACGGATGGAAGAAAGATTCAAACGTCACTTGGAAAAAGATGCATCAGCAATCGTTTGATTGTTTCATGAATTTGTTCTTTATTGATCGTGAATCCAAGCAGGAAACGATGGTAAGGACGTGAATAAAACACGGCGCTGCTGGCAGTGGGAGGATTATACGTGATGCATCTTAATCACTTGGCTATCAGCACACTCCAGAATGATTGTTTCAGACCACACTGGATCGATTTATCATTTAGTATTTTGAGATTAAAAAAACAATCAAAGGGAATTTCCTGAGTGGATTGGCATCCTCAGTGTTGAAGCTGTGACAAAGGCTCACCAGAAGACTGATTTATTAGAAATGCTGTGGATAGTCTGGAATGTTGTGCTGTGTGAAATAGCTCTTACAATTCAACCAGTTCATCGATCTTCAGCAGAGTTTTTAAGACATTGTTGCTGTGCAAGAATCTCTCTTGCCAAGTCATTGTTTTTGATGTACCACATATAAAATGAGAGCTTTATATAATGCCTTTCAGTGACTTTTTTCAACAATAATTTGCTGCACAGACAGTTAATCACATGAGCTTTGAGTGATTTTCTACAAATTTATTGTGTGGTATATTTGGTGTAACCTTTTTTCCAGTCGTTGGATCCTGTTTTTAAGCACCTTTGAGCAAGGCATCACACCAGTGTGCTCTCCAAGGCCAGTTTGTGTTGTGTGAGAGAGAAAAATCAAGTCCTATTTTGAAGCAAGGTCGTTGCAAGAAGCAGGTTTGATTCATACCATTTGCTGAGGCTTTTTATGGTGATGAATCGACTGAAGTTTACTCAGCAGAAACTGTTCAACCAGTCGATTAAAGTAGGTATGTTTGTTTGTGGTGTGGGTCTCTAAGTGAAGTCTTAGAGATGCAGTGGCCTACATAAAGCTATAGCTTTTTCACAAGGTGGAGCAGAAGGAAGCCAGATATATTAGCCTGTACCCTCGCCAGCTCATGAGCTCCTCGGTTAGTGCTGAGGCATTTATCTGTACGTGTCTGACTTCACCTGGGGCCAGCAAGAAAAAAAGTTATCCTCTGTCTCTTAATACCAACGACTACGGCTCCTTAGAAATATTTCCCAGCGGTTATAAACTACAAAACCTGCAGGTTGCTGACACATTCATCTCCCTGTCCGTTCGCTCCATTTGTTTCTGCCTCCGCTTTCATTTATGTGGACTCTCTCGCTCCGTCAAGTGAATTTTCACTCTCCCCCTCTTTGTCTTAGTCGCCTTCACCTCATTTTACCCCCTCATTTTGTCTTTTTATGTGCGAGTCCCCCAAGTTTTTCTCATCTGTTGGTGGAGCTGCTTTCCTCTTGATCTATGGTTATTCATCTGCCTCTGCTGTTTATCTCCCGTCTCTGTCGCTTTGGCTTTTTGAGCCCTCACATCTCATTTTTTCCTGACTTATACAGCCGTGTCCCACTGCACGATCACCCCAGCTGTTTGAAGTTTCACTCATCATTCAGCCTTTTGGGTCGGGGGTGTTAAAAAAATATGTAAATATGCGTGCGCTTGTGTATCTACGAGTAGATGTGTGGGTCTTCTGGAGAACAAGCGTGTTTGGTTCGATGTCTCCATCTGCTGCAGGGCGAAAGAGTGAAGCAGAGGATCCCTGTTTCTTTAATAGGCTTTATAGTTTCCACCCTTCTTCCTCATCCCCGTACATCAAAAGGAGTGCACTGAAAGGGCCAATTAGGACAGCAAAAGAGATTTATTAGGCACATGGCAACATGAAAACGGGTTGCTGGTAATCTCATGCCTAAAGCATGTGTGTGTTTGTGTGATGCTTGTGAATGTGTAATGATGGGATTGGGACACGACAACCTCAGATCTCATATTTCTGCGCGCTGCAGTTTAAACCATGCATGCAACATTTTCATCTGAAAAAAATGTCTGCACGAGATGTTTAGGATCCTCTGTCAGCGTTTGATCTTTCAGTGTTGCAGATTGAACCTACATTACAGCATTTTATTAAAAAAAAGAGAAAAAGGAATCGATAAGATCCACATATATATACTTGATTTGCATAAAAATTTCTGCAAACTGCTTCGCTCGGTTCTCTGAAGATAAATATTTTCAAGGCAATTTATCTCCGAAGACAGTTGAGTCTTGCCTTCAGGCCTTTGTAATACTGCAGCCAATGAAAGAAATGGAGATGATGAATATAGATAGCTACTTATCTCTGACTGTATGGTTCAGTCTGTATGCTCAGTTATGACAGCCCTGATGCGCATTGAAAATAATGACGCAAACCAAATGACACTCGTACAGAGGGGGAGCTGCCATCTCGCTGTATACACGGCCATTAAGTTCTATTCTTCCCCTTTATGTTTAATGTAAACAAGGACGGGAATCGTGCTGCCCAGGGAGCTTTGATTGGTGGGATAAGTGAGTAAAGCAAAGTGGCCTTTTGAAAGGCACAATGCGCGAGACAGAAAACAAACAACAAAGTCAGACCTGATTATATTTACAGACTGTTTTCACGATGCTCTCTCACGTTCTGAGTGTCAGTCGTCAGGTTGGAGGAATCATGGTAGCAAGGTTTGATTCAGTGTGGAGTTTGCATGTTGTTCTTGTGCCTGTGTGAGTTTTCTCAAACAAAACACACACTTGGCATAATATTTATGAACTCTAAACTGCTTGCAGGTGTGAAAACATGTAAGTGTGCATAATACACGTTATTTATGGGCTATTTAATCAAAAATCTTGATGAAACCTGTCGCCACATAAAAGAAACTATAGGATACAGATATGTGTGCATTGCTTCTGTTTGTTTCACCACTCGGCTATTTTTTATTTTTTTTCATGGCGACAGCTCAGAGTGGAAGTATCACATTGACTGTTCATCTGTTGGAGTGGCGTGTCATCTGACTCCAAGGTTACATCTGTGTTTGAGTGAGCGAGGGCGAGCGAGTGAGTGAGCGAGGGAGCCCTGTGAGTGCTCTTATATCAGGTCAGTGAGTCATGGTTCCCAGTAGTGTCCTGTCTTTGATAGATGTCCTTGTAGTCGCAAAGAAGCAGCCACACACTACACACTACACACACGCCTACAAACACAGTTGCCACCACTGGCTCTCCCTCATTAATCAATTACCTGCATATTTACCTTTTGATTCACTTTTAATTAGTGCAATACTACGCTGGGCATTTAACAGCTTTGGGCCTCTCTCTGGATCACTGAGTGGATTAAAGCGATTGAACACTGCGAGTTGAGTCACTCCTGTTCCCTTTGGGAGCTCCACATCCACACTGACGCTCCCTCACCGTTTATTTTGTCCCGTCCTCTGTCCCACGACTCTCAAAAAACAAAAAAAACGAACCATACATGAATGCAAATACTCAGACAACGGCTGTGTCCGAAGCTGCTTGTGAACTAACTGAAGCATCACGTGTATCTGTCAGAAAAACAACCAAGCAGAAACCATGTTGATAAAGGTCAAACACCCATTTCCTCTGGCCAGTCTTTAAATATATGTATTGATTCCCCTTTTAATCACTCTCCACCTCCTGTTCAAACTCTATCGTTTGCTTTCAGTCACTCCAAATCTCAGTTTGTGCTTTATGCCGTCTTTTTATTCTCACTCTCTGCATCCATCCTTTTGTAGTTTCATGTTTTCTATCCGTTTTCACTTGCCTCTTACCACACGTCTTATTTTTCCTTCCTTTATTGCTCTCCTTCCTGTTAATGACAGATCAATAGCGGAGCCTCCTTTAATTATTCCTTTTTTGTAACGCGATGGGAGCCTGTAAGAAGCTCAGCATGCGCCCACTAATAAAGATACAGAGAAGCGTCAGTGTGAGAAGTCATTTGGACAGCGATAGATATCAGTATTGATTTTCCAAATAGACATGTTCCGTGTCTGAAGCCACGCTGTCCAGGATGAGTAATTGTCAGAGCGTTGTGTGCTGATAGGATGGTGTCATACAACAGCAAGAGAGATTTATAATCTTTAACTGTTGGGATGAATCCTGCAGGGGGGAACGAGAGGTTGTGAATGCTGCTGGGCGCCGCGGGCTCGCACCGAGGTCGGGCTGAATGTGCAGCTCCGACTTTGCTGAGCAGATTTCCCGAAAGCTTCCGGCCGGCGTCTTAATCTTAATCAACATCTTCAGAGTTTCCTTTTTCTCCCGTGCTGGCGCTCTCGTTTTTCTTTTCCTCATTCTCTTTGTTCTTCCGTCCTCTTCTGTGGAAATGTGCCGTTTTTTTTTTTTGGATGTCCCACTTGCTCTGCTCTGCCTTTTTCCTCTCCTGCTGTAGCACTCGCCCACTCTCTCCTGGCTCTTGTTCCCCGCTTTTTTTCTCTTTCATTCTCTCCCAACATCGCACTCTAATCTCCCGCTGGAAGCTTTCCTGGTGTGTTTTCCTGCCCCCCTTTCCTCTTTTTTTTTCATCCTTCATTTCCAAAACATGCTTCCACCTCCACCATTGCTGCTCTTCCTCCTGAAGAAAGAGGCATGTACGCTTCATACGCCTTTCCCCCCGACTCCCACAGTTCCCTTCTCCTGTCTCGTATCACGTCTTCCCTTGAGTGTGACAAGGGTCTTGAAAAACAGTCTGCAGCAGTTCCCTCACATGCCTGCAGGGAGACACCAGGCGGTTCAGGAGCAATATTGTACACACAAGCTCAAAGACAAGCACACACGCTCACGCCGGCTCTTCCTCGCTGCTCTACAGACAGTCTTGAAATGATTACTCGATAAAGAAACATCTTCTGTCAGTGTGTGGAAAAGGGCCTGTCAGAGACGGCGGGGAGATAGAGGAGGACGGAGATTCGAGATTGGAACAAGTCGGCAACAGTGTTTGAAACGACAGAAACACTGCGGTGATACAGGCGCGGAGATTTATAGCGAGAGATGGCGAGATAAAGGTGTGTTGGCTGGAGCCGTATGCCCGAAGACAAATTCTTAGATCTGGGAGAGGAGGGAGATAGATAGACGTGGTTTAAGGCTAAAGATGAAGTACGGTGCCGCGCAGACAGCAGCAAATAACTTTGATAGCCTCTAAATTTCTACAGCTACAATATAGGCAGTGAGTTACACAGCAGGGCAGGCAGAGAGGTGTGTGTGTGTGTGTGTGTGTGTGTGTGTGTGTGTGTGTGTGTGTGTGTGTGTGTGTGTGTGTGTGGCAGGAAATGGTCCTGCTGCATGCTGTTTGGATGCCACTCGGGCCCACAGAGACCTCATCCTATCGTGGACCTTTCTCTGCCCGCGATTGGTGCATGTGCAAAACGTATGTGCTGTTCTCGGTGTGTTAGCATGTGTGTGTGTGTGAAGCAGTGCTCCCCACTGCTGTCCATTCTGTCTCTCTCAAAGGAAAGAAAAAAGGAGGGGGAAAAAAAAAACCCCGGATCCGTGCATTCATGAGCATATTTTTCTGCAGAAGGAAATTACACCCGCGAAACCAAATCTTTTCAGCTCAATCGTCCCATATGGCTCCGTAACAATCACACTTCGTTCATTATTCACCATCCACTGACAAGATGCGCCCTATATTCAGAGCAGTTGCCACATTTTCAGAGGGTTTTATTACAGACGTCTGGCTTCATAAAAAAGGACGATGTGTCTTTCCTCTAAATCCACTAACGGAAAACTTTGTGTAAATACTCACAAATGCATCATTTTTGGAGCCATTTGCAAATCTGTCCTGACTTTTGTATTGTTTTGTTTATATAGTTGGAAAAAACGACATGTTTACAGAGCATTTTTGTTCCAGAAAGTTGAATCAGTTGATTACCTGCAGATGGACGGTGGGTTGTTATGGGAAAGTGTCATCAGGCAGGCTGGTGACAAGTGGACGAGAGTGGACAGTCTGTGTCTTGTCACATGACATGCACAAATGGCTAAAATGACAAGTTATTTTTACACACACATTATACAGCAGGGATGTCAAACATGTGGTCCGTGGGCCAAATCCGGCCTGCTGGAAGGTCTGTAAGATGATCTGAGCACAGTGTAAGAATTGTCGTGAACTTCTTTTGCTGCTTTGTACATCATAGTCAAAGTAAGGAATCTCAACACAGCTGTAACTCTCAAAACTCAACAGCAGATGGCAACAATACCACCTAACAAAATATGAGTTCAAGGTAGCTACCACACTCCTGCCAGCAAGTATGAAAGTTTGTTGAATGGAGATGATTTTACAATGTTTTTATATTTCTGTGATTTCTTTAACCTCCAAACTCGACATCACTGGAATGCCTTCTTCTTGTCCTTCATCAAAGCATCTTGTCTTCGCCTCTGTAATGTGCCTTTTTGAGGTTATCAGTAAATTTGGCATCTTCTCGAGCATGTGTTCGGAGTATGAATGAATGTAGTGCTACGCTGAGGAATTGCTGTAGGATAAAGCAACCTTGCATGCGCTGCGATGTTGAAGTTTGTGGCTGAACAGCTGTTATATTAGATTTAGTGTACTTAAGGAGGCGTTCATGAGGTGCTTGTGGGGATCATTCTGCCTTATTAGCACTTTGTTTGGATCAGTGCTGGACTTTTATATTGTAATTTAGCCTTTTCTTAAAGTGCGTGTACTACAACTGCTTCTCATCACCAGGACAGCGTCTTTTTGTTTTCTGTTTTCATCTCAAAGTTATCTGTAAATATTTCTTCTTCTGTCTGAATTCTTTATGTGAAACTGTACACTCGGTTTGCATTGATTAGCCTGAAATTAAAATGTGATGCAACCGTGTGAGCAGCCCTGCGAACATCCATCACGTGTCTTCATCCATATGCTCGATAAAAATTTCTCATTCTTCTCATCCTCTTGCTTCATCCACTTTTTAATCTTTCCCTCTTCTTTTATCCTTGACTTTAAGCTTTCTGCTTCGCTCCTGTCCGCCCCTCTCCCCTCTCTCTCCTTTTTCTGCTTTCGTTGGAGCCAATATGTCAACACACACACATGAAGACACACACGCGCAAACTTCCTCATCCCCTCTGTCCGTCCTGTTGGTGTGTATGTGAATGTTTGGGCATCATGGATGGTTAAACGGGAGTGATGGATGGAGTCAGTGTGGGTGCTGATGGATTGAGGTGGCCTTTCCATGAACAAACCGTGATGTCGAGGAAAAACAGAAGCAATGCTCCGGGCTCCTCTTTTTTTTTTCCCTGTCACATCCACATGCTTTCTCCCCTCTCCATTATTTATATTTACCTCTCCAGTTGGTAGTTGAGCTCATTTGCATTTTCAGCCTCCATCAGAGGGAAACAGACGCTTTTAGGGTCTGCAAATCTAACAGGGCATGTTTGTTGCTTTTTGTCCAGGATGATTCACGCTGTGTTATCATCTGCAAATCAAAGTGTACACTCCTGCTAATTCATAATGTAGTGAATCAACATCCTGGCAATTTCATCCTGAATCACTGATGCTCGGCTCTGGCTCTGGGCTTATGGTGAAGGTGGGAGGGTGATAGATATATAGACAAGGCACGGGAAAGAGGGGAGGGAGGCTAGAACCTCTAATGAAAAACAAGGATTTGGGAGGGAGGGAGATCGAGGGTGGAAGAGTGCAGGGAGAAATAGGGGAGAGAGAGAGAGAGAGAGAGAGAGAGAGAGAGAGAGGAGGAGCACTCTGAGATGGAGTGAGAATTCATGAAAGGAGGGATGAGAGAAAGAGGGTTTCTGTCGAGAGCAGCCATCTAGAGGAGGTGGGGAGAGAGAGAGAGAGAGAGAGAGAGAGAGAGAGAGAGAGAGAGCGAGAGAGCGAGAGAGGGAAGAGAGAGAGAGAGGATGAGTGAGGGAAAGAGGGCGAGGGAGACCGTGTGTGTGTTCTAGCTCTCCAAACACGTGACGAAGAGATACAGACTTCAGCATACAGACGCACTTGTTTCCACGACGACAACGGCAAACATGGGGGCTGTGGTGGGTACGTTGACCATGCAGACCAAGCAGAGGAGGCCGTCCAGGGGTGAGGGAATACACACACACAAACAAAAACACACGCACATGCATATCCACATGGACATCCACGCTGACATACCCTCACAAACACACACACACACAAGCACAAACGCGGAGTGTTTTCTCTCTCTGTGTATCATCAACACACAGATACGCATGGATGCATGCATACAGCCGGTGAAACTTTCAGCAGTCTCTCCAGCACAAGTACTCATCTCACGTACGTCTGCTGCTGAGATGAATAACTTCTGGTATTTCAAGTTAAAACGCAGTGAAGAGTGGTGATGGCCAGATGCTCGGAGAGACAGAGAGACAGAGAGAGAGGCAGAGAAAGGACAGAAGCAGCAGGGACCAACAGGTGTCCCTGAGGGAAACTCAGTCTATCTGTGTATTGTAAAACAAAGTTTTGCTGCACAGGACGTCTGTGTCCAACATTGGCATTGAGCGTATCTGCCATTACAAATTGAGCACGTAAAGAAAGATGTGGCTTCTGTATGTGTGTGTGTGTGAGTGTGTGTGTGCTGCTTTGTCTGTCTGGCTGTGTGTGCGGACGTGAGCGCTGGCAAACACACACATGTCGAAGGTATTTGTCACTCTGCTCACACACTGCTTTTCTGTCTTGCTGTTACCTTGGAAGCACGGTAGCCATGGCAACAAAAGATGTGGGTTTTGGGGCGGGAGTGGTTTGGGGGGGTTTGGGGGGGGGGGGGTTGGGGGGGGGGGGGGGGTGCAGGGTGGGGGGGAGTAGATGTGGG
>JAUESE010000056.1:7714782-7726421 GCA_032274725.1 Malacoctenus triangulatus | reverse complement strand
TATCAAAGTATCACTGACTCTTTAAAAGAACATCACAGAGTATGCTTTAGTTTGAGACATGAAATTAATTCTATAAATATAAATAACACAATCTGTAACATATATTAACATCAACTCCATGTAACAATGAATGTTTTCCAAGTGAAATCTGTTCATGAGTTTTAATTACCTGCTGTTTGCTCGAATGTTGATGGATGTTTTTATCTTGTCAGGAATTAAAGGGCTGAACTTGCATTTCAAAAACATAAAATTTGTAATTACCAAATATATTCCAAAAAATTTTTTACAACACATTTTGAAAGAAGACAGTGATTTTGTGTGTGTGTGTGTGTGTGTGTGTGTGTGGTGTTTTGTACTGAATGCTAACAGTTGTAATAGGCTCCCTGCTCAAATGAGGCATTAACATAAGGCTATGAATACTTCTGGTTTCGTCGATATAAATAATGAAGAAAACCACAAACTTGCAGAAAAAACAAAAAGCAGAAAGCCGATTGGTCGGTGTTGTTCACACACTGCAAACAAGGAAATGAAAGCAGGATGTAAAAGTGGATAATGTCTCTCTGCTGTGCTGAAAGCAGATTTCTTGGCCTAATAATCCTATTGCCATATGGCCTGATGCTCTGTGGATGACACAGCTAGGATCTGCATATCACAGTTCATTTGTTCCGAGCCAGACTTGATCTGTGCGGGCTATAAGCGACGTCAGGATGTAAATCTACTTACGTGGCGTGTTTGAGTTCGCTCCACTGCAACACTGAACGCTTCCAAGCGGGGGGATTTCTGTTCCTGTCCCTCTTTTTGTCTGCTTGCTCTCCTGCGGCGGGTGTTGTCTGGTTGTTTGCTTGTTGAATGACATAGTCTCCACCTCATCAACCCAGCATAGCATCAACATGACCTAGAATTAAGAGGGGAGAAAGAAATTCCAAAAACAAAAAAGGTTTTCATGACATTAGATCTTCAGAAACGGTGTAGGGGACCAGATCATTTCATATGGTAATAAAGACCAATAATATCATTGTCTTTTTGTAAACATTTGGACATTCAAAAGTTTATTTGGATTCAATTTTATATATTTTTTTTTGTGTCGTGAATTTATTTGAGCTGATGGCATCCATAGAGCATTTTCCTCTAATAAACTGTAACACAAGTGAAAAAAATAATTCCGTTAACAATTTACTCCTTTGCAGAAACTCAGTGGCACATCCAGTGATTTTTAGTGAAGTAATGACTGTAGTTACTTGGTTAATATCACTAATCACCAGCCACATTAAAATACAAAATATATAAATCTCTTAGGGACAAGGCATTCGCACTGAGAAAGAAACGTGCTCATGACACACTGCACGGAAACACAATCAACAAATTTCAGACCGAGCATCAACTTGCCTTGTGTTTGTGGAACCATTTCCTTCTGTGGCAGCAGCGCCGTTTGTTTTCTGGAGAGCCGAGGCGGCTGTCCGACTGTTCATGTTGTGAAGCATGAAGTTTTGATGGCTCCGTTCGGCCTTGCGGTCGGCGCACGTGTGGCTGCACAGCATCGTCACCTCGGACACCTGAACCCTGCCTGAGAATCGCAGGGGGAAACGGGGGCAAATCTGAAGGACTGATGAGGACGAACACAACCAATAACTCCACAGCTGAAACTTTTTTGGCGCGTTGAGACACATTTTCACTCAAGAAGCAAAGTTTGCTTGATGTAGATCAACTCAATTTTTACCTGCAGTCAGGTTGGGAGATGCCAACCGACTCCTCCACACACCGTTTGACGGCACTCTGCATCTCAGCAGATGACTGTAGGCTGACCTGAAGTCCCTGTTCAGAGCTCCGTAGAGGAAGGGGTTGATGGCTGAGTTTGCGTAACCCAGCCACAGGACAATGGGATATTGCGGCACTGTGCTCGGGTCGGGGTGCTCCTGCAGGCCTAACACTGTAAACAGGATAAAATAAGGTAACCAGCAGATCACAAAAGCTCCGATCACTGCCGCGAGTGTCACGGTGGCTTTGTGCTCTCTGAAGGCCACAGCTGTGATACTGGAGACCACTGTGGTTGTCGTGGTGGGATTGTTTCTGCAGTTGTAGCTGGTGATGCAAGTGGGCCGAGCACTGACGATGCGCTTGGCTTGTGCCCGCGCAATGCGAAGTATTTGGAGGTATGTCCAGCACATGATCACCAGAGGCAGGTAGAAGGTGAGCAGAGAGTCGGTGAGCACATAAGGTCTGTTCAGTTCGAAGCGACACCTCCTGTCCGAAGCCCCCGGTCCGTAGTTCTGCACTGTCCCGTTGACCGTGTTCCACCCCATCTGAATGGGCAGGAAGGACACAGCGACCGACACCGTCCAGACACTCGCCATGGTGACGAGGACTCTCCATGGCAACACAAGTGAGGCGTATCTCAGCGGCTTGGTCACTGCCAGGTAGCGGTCCACGCTGATGGCCAGCAGGGTGAGGATGGAGGCGGTGCACAGCATCACGTCCATGGAGATGTAGAAGTTGCAGAAGACGGGTCCGAGCGGCCACTCCTCCTTGAACTGGAGGAGGGCGGAGAAGGGGAGCACCAGGAGGCCCAGGAGCAGGTCCGTCACCGCCAGCGACACGATGAAGCAGTTGGTGAGGCAGCGGAGGCGTCGCGAGGCGCAGACAGCCAGGCACACCAGCACGTTGCCGCCAACCGTTAGGAGGATGATGAGGGAGAGCGTGACGCCCAGCATCACTGTTAACCACATTATGGCTGGTGTTTACTGGAGACACCTGAGTGACATCATGGCCAGAGCACAGAACAATCAGTCCATTGTTGTCAGCTTTTTTTGTTTTTTAAGATATTGGCTCACTTTTAGAAAAGATGATGTCATTTGCCACTTTACTTTTTTTGATTGGACACATAGTCATCGTGGTGTACGATTCGTTGTGCCCATTTATCCAGTTTTAATAGCCGTCTGTGGCCTGTTGTTGAAATGAGAAAGTTCTTTAACTCTCCTGGGACTTGTTTTCCCATCGACTCTTCTCACAATATTCATGAAAAGATGCCAACATTATTTGGTTCCACAACATCCCCTTTGCGCATCTTGGGTCTTCCTTTAAAAGTCTCCATCTCTGCGATCCCATCGCTTGGTGCCAACCTGACAGCGTCGTCATCGTTCTCTATGGCTGCAGTGTCCCCTAGTGGACACATATGGACAATGCAGTTAGTGATCGAGACAGATTGTCCCGCAGTCGCATCTCAGTGAATAACTTGAACCTCACCATCGCCCCAACACAGCGAAATACAACTGGCTTCAATTTTTTACGTTGTTTACTGGAAGACTCTGAGAACAAAGAAAATTGCTCCAGAAATATTTCGACCCCACAACTTTTACTTGCACACTTTATAGTGTTGAAAAATTAGGATTAGGTAAATACTAATCATTCTACGCAAAAGTCATAATTTCTTTAAAAAAAATGAAGCAATGACAATAACCCCAGTGAAATGTACCGATGCCCTTAGCTGGGTTCAGACACAATGAGATCATGGAAATTAAAGCAGCGGTCTGGTATTAAGTGGCTTGAGTTGAGCTTGTTAATGGCCAGACAGAAGATCCAGCTGAGACAGTGTGCTCGCTCTCTGACACATTTTATTAGAGGCTACTTCAGAAAGAGACTTTGCGTTTCTCCATCAGACTCCCGGACTGAGACTTTCAGCTCAACTCGATGAAGACAAAAAGAAGACATGTGGATGCGATGCAGATTCAAGATAAATGATACATTTTTCTGACTGATTGAAGGTTTTGTCTCATGTTTAATCATGGCTCATTCATTAAATCTCGTACCTTTTTTTCAGTTGAGAGTCACAGGAAGCTGGAGCTGGTTCAGGCCCGGCCTGGGCAGGTTGCCTGGTCGTCACAGGAGCTTGATTAGATATCCTAGAATTGGAATTCCCTCTTTTTTGGCTGTTTGAGTTTATATCACAGCATTATCAGTAAATATACTGTCTGAAATTTAGCATATGAAATAACTACTGCAAAAGAATAAATGACTTCAAATTTTCCTGAGAAATGATTATAAAAAAATCTTTTGATTAATGCAGGTCAATAAGAAGTGTCTCTACCAATTTTGTTTGTTCTTTATTATCGTGTGAACATTAGTTTTTTTTTTTTTTATCTTTTATGTATGATACCTGTGTATGTGTGACAAAGGAGTACATCGTGGGTGGTGGGCAGTGTTTTCTTTGCTTTTCAAACACTGTAATGGACACTGGGGCCTTTGCCAAACTTCGTTCAGACTCGACCACTTATCACCTAAAAGCGAGACAGAGAGAGACAAAGAGGGAGGAAACAGAGAATGAGGGATTCAGACATGGAAACGCTGGCTTCACATCAAATTAGGGGGAAAAAAATGGAAAAGTGGCATTTTGGCTCATGAATAAAAGGAAAAATAAATGAGGTTTAAATTAAATCCGGCTGTACAAAAACGACCGCAGGTCCTGTCTTTCAGTTTTAGCACTCGGTGCTTCGAATGGCGTCCAGAGCAAACAATTATAACAAATCTGAGCCTTCATGTGTGAGAGACTGATGCTTATTTCAGCCATTTTCATCATCTCAACCTGTCTCTCGTGATTCCCTTGTCTCTTGCTTTCTCTCTTACTGACAGCTGGGTTTGGGTTTGGCTCTGAGTCAATCCTGGACTTTCAGAACTGTCCACATATGGACATGCATTAGAGTCACTGAAGGTTTTCTTGCAGGAATGTCATTGTCTCCAAGGCATATGTTGACCCTATCTGCAGACGTCTGCATGCTCGCACAGTATTTCTCTCCATTTGAGTCCCTTCTCTCATGTCACACAGCTGAGAGACTTTTTTTCCTGTTTATCTTTGCGTCAACATTTGTGTTTCAATAAAACCACACAAATATGCTGACTTGACCGCTCTTGTTTTGGCAGAGTGCGCAAGACTTATTTAGCACAACAGTGAAAATGTATTTAACCGCTATCATGCCATAGCCAATAGTTCGACACTATGCAGGTCACTGGAGTTTTCCCTCATGGAAAACACTTGGGAGTCTCAGTCCTCCGTGCGTACACTGCACACAGCCACATGTAGACCTCCATTTACACGCTGATATGATGAAACGTATGTCTAGTAATGGATTTAAAGGAGTATAATGGTTGGTAATGACTGTTGAGTGCTTTTTTCTCCAGGATGAGAAGCCTGGACCACTTTGAAGAAGTTTCTGCGGAAGAACTTTGGTTCTTTTTTCCGAAACACGAACCTGTTTGGACCTGTGTGTCTTGCATTTGTCTGAAAAGGACACTTGAAGGGTTCGTCCCAGGACTCGTGCATCTGGGACAGTCTGCAAAATGTGATGACCCCAACAGGAACTCTAGAACTGCTACTTTTCCTCCTCACCTTTCTTTTAGAAAAGGTGAAAAAGAAAATAAGCTCCAAAGGCGTTTTGCTTTTATTCCCACTCACTCAGCAGTCTGGTGAAAAAGCAGCAGTTTGGATTTTAAAATCAGTCAGACTTGGTTGTATTTGACGTCGTGGCTCTTTACGCTACGTAGCCTGAACACGGAAACGAGTGATGAGGTTATTTCTCTCCCTGTGGTGACTCATGGCCTAAAGTGTGGGATCTTCTAAATACCAAGCGATCTCTCCTTTTTTTTTTTTTTTTTTACACTAGCTCCAGATGTCTTTTTATAAATGAATAAATAAGCAAAATCTGTTTTTGTAGTCACAAAGCAATCAGCAAAAATTACATCTATCGTCACAAATGCCAAATAGTGTAGGCAATTTGAATTTCACACCCTGCTGAAATGTCAAATGGGTGTGAAATTACATTTTCCATTAAATCATTACAGTCTAGTCAGGAACACGGGAAGTAACTCCTTCATTGACACACTTGTTGTTTTTCAGGGGCTATGACACACCACATCAAAGGGTTGCAAATCCCGGGCTGGTTTCCAGTCTATCAATAGGCATAGAAACACACAGTGTACCCCGTCATTAACAGCTATTGACAACTTAGAGTCTCTAATTACCTCCACCAAGGAGGTCATAGTTTAACCCCTGCTTGTTTGTTGGTTTTGTTGGACTGTGTGACTTTTTACAGGATAATTCAAAAAGTTCTTGGCAGATTTGGATGAAATTAGCAGGATGGGTGAGGGTTGGTACAAGGAACATGGGAATACATTTTGGTAGTGATCCGGTCATTCAGTGATACAAAATTATTATAACAGCTACAATTTTGTGGCAGGAAAAGCTGGGTGTCTTGGCTGGAGTATGCACTCTAAAGAGTGCTCGTCTAGTTTCGTCATCTGTATATTTTTAGACTGTGTGAAACTACCACCTCAACAGCAGCTCGCCAACTGTGAAAGTAGGTCGAAATATTGGAGCTGATTGGATCATTAGAGTTTCTGAGCCATTTGGCAAGGCCATGGATGTTGTTTTTAGTTGTAACAAACAACCTTTAGCTGTAATCAGGCCAATCAACATGTAGTTCTTGACACCATCTTTTTTTTTCCTAAATGCATTGTTCATTAGAGCCATGAAATACAATTAAACATCTGAACGCTTCATTAAACCCAATAAAATTCCCTGAAGCATCATCATCTTGGCTCACTAACTCCCTCTGCTACTCCAAAAGAATCGATCCCCTCTGCAAATTTTTCCAGCTCACTTCTATGTTTCCGTGTGTCTGGATTTTGATTGGTGTGTGTGTCTGTGTGTGCATTTGCCTCCCTCTTGGCCTTTGTTTATGTTTCAGAGACCTTGAGAGATTGAGGGGATGGGGTCTGGGATGCTGGGTTGCCTGGTAACAGTTGGTTGACCTGACCACTGGAGGAGAACTGTGAGATCCCGACGAAGCGTGAAAACGAAAGGCACCGTGTGACAGACAAGACCGCAGACAGGAAAGGCGGGAGGGGGCTCTGGCCTATAAAATATGTATAGACAGTAGCAGCGTGCATTGCTGAGAGGGAACACAAATGAAGAGACATGCAAGCACTACAGATTCAGGTCACAGAGGGATAATTGATTGTCTTCCGACTGTCAATCTTGGCCTTGCCACACCTCAGTATCTGCCTTTCAGCCCTCATAATTAAAGATTTCTCGTCTATGCTCGCACACCGAGACATTTATTACAGGGGAAACGCATTCGCACCACAGCTTGAATCAGCACATTTCCCGTCATATCTCGCAGCTCTCCACACAGTGAACTTTCTTCAGAATGTGTCAGCGTGACGTTTTGTTCCCTGACCGTCTTGTGACACTTGACCACATCCTCCTAATATTTTGGGTGGCTTGTTGGTTTCACATTACATTGTTCTTCTGTCAGGTCGATGCAGCTTGAGCGACTCGAGTAATACAGTCCATCTTTAGAGATACTGACAATACATTTTAAATTTTTTGAGCTTATTGACAACGGGGTTTTATTGTAGCTCTTTTGCTCAAAATAATGGCACTTCTACAAAGTAGAATTTTGTTGAAAATGATTGTTCCTTTTCACTCACTTTGATTTTAGAACCCTAAAACTGTATTTTCTGTTTTTAATAAACATACAGTCTCATGTTTCTATTTCGATTTATGCAGCCAACAAATCAAAAGATCTAAAGAATGAATCCTGGAATATTCACATATCCTGTCCAGTGCCTTGCTGTGCAGGATCCACAGTAAAACATAAATAGGTGCATTACAAGCTGCTTGAGCAACATGAATGATTTAGCATTGAAGACATTTAGTGACGGCAGTGCCCCAAAGGGTCCGAGCTGAAAGGGTCGTCTGTCTGGAGCGCAGCATGCAGCCTTGGAAAGTGTTAAGTAGCTGAGGAAGGAGATGCTTCATGAGCAACAAAGACGAGAACGGCCTTGAGAAGATGGTCAAAGCAGAGAACCTGTGAATAACTGAATAAAAACACTTGGACGCCAATTTCCTGACTTCCTTGTGACTCTTGATGTTCAGCGTCCAGTTGTCTACTTGTGGATCGCAAGGTTGTTGGACTTGTTGGGCTTCCTCTGAAGTGAGATTGAAAAGAAGCAGGATTCAAGCTCTTTCCACTCCAGTGTGAAGTGACCACAGTTGGTGAGGATTTGTGGCGTCATGTCATCTGCTGCTGCTGGTTATAAAGCAGCACTTTCAGTAGGATTTCTGAGCACTTGTCTCCTGACGGGCTTAATGGGAATACAGATTTGCCTTTTCAACCGGGTTTTTCTACCTTTCCACTGCACCATCGCCCGCTACAGCTGCTCTGCTGACTGTGGTCATAATGATCTCCAGTGGATGGACAAACAAGCTGGCCTGATAATTGTGGAGAATTGATCATTGAGGGCTGTTGTCAAGAGCTGCACAACAAAAGCAACATCAACAACACAGATGAGCTGCAGGCCACCCTCAAAGCAACCTTCACGTTGATAATAGCTTGGCAGTCGAAGGCTGATTGCCTCCATGTCACGTTGCGTCACTGAAAGAATTTCTACAGAGACTTGACCGTGTTTTCAATGAAGAAATACATGTTCTGATATTGGGTCGGATGTAACCCTCCAGTATTTAAAGGTTACCGAGATTGGTTTTCTTCTGTAATGTTTTGGAAAAAGAGGATTTTCTGTGTTAGAAACCAAAAGCTGTTCTAACTTTTTCAATAAATGTTAGAAAATATTAAGCCTTTGTTTTCGATTCCAATTTTTTGAGAGATTTTTGTATTTTAATATGTTTTGCAGTTTTTTTTTGTTTTTTTTTGCCAAACTCCTGGGCTGTGCATACTTTACATTTTAAGGAGAACATTTTTCAGGAATTAGGATGAAGACAGCAGGACCACTGACTTTCAGCGCAGTCTAACGACCTGGATCCTGTCCAAACCTGAACCAAGATACTTTCCTAGTCCTACAGCAGAGTGAGGAGTCTTACCTTGTTTTATTACTGTGATGTGGATGAAGTGAAGATTATTATCATTAGCAATAACCCCATTGTTAATATGATTCTTTCATTCTTGCTCATTTGCATCTTGAATCCTCCCATGAAAATTCATCTGAGCTCTTCTTGCGGTTTGAGGATCAGCATGTTCTTGTGTCTTGTGCCTGTTGCTATTCAAAGTGTTTATTGCATTTGTCTGACGAATGGAGGTAAAGAGAAGTGAGAATGCAGCAACAGGTTTGGAAAGTTGCACTTCTAGTTTCCTTACACACACACGCACGGAACAGTCTCACCGCCTCATACATAAGGGCTGACTGAATGACCCCCCCCCCCCTCCCCCAATATCTTTAATTTTTCACAGTTCACATGCTCTGATCAGATTTGTGTGCTTTTCATCTGAACCCTAAAGCACAACGCTGTGAATCTAAATTTAAGATGCCGGAAGTACAAATTCAGAGAATGACTTCTGCTCTACAACTGAGCTGTTTATAGGAGGATGAAGCTTTGATATCAGCATGACAGAAAAAATACACATGCTACTTCTTTCTCTGTAAGCACTGTAATATGATTAATATGACAAACAGAAAGAACAGAAAATGCACACATTTTCCTGCGTTGCACTCTTGAATAAATGAAAGGTGAATCACAAACTTATTATGACAAAAGAAATGATAACACGTTGAGTCTGTGCCTCTCTTTATAACTTATTCAATACATAAGACTGCATTGGTAGAGACTTGGAGCAAAATGAATATTTGGATGTACCACCAGTTAACATTAAAACGACAAATATATAAAACATTAACTCACCTCAGTGCTGCTTTGCATTTTCTGTGACAAACGTTTCCTCAGCTCTGCCGTGCTCTCTCTGTGAGCCAGTCTCACTGGTGAAGTGTGTTTGTGTGAAGCACCAAGTGAGTGAGAGAGAGAGAGAGAGAGAGAGAGAGAGAGAGAGAGAGAGAGAGACAGTAAGAGAGAGAGCGAGAAAGACAGAGAGAGAGAGAGACAGAGAGAGCGGGAGTGAGTGAGATAGTAAGTAAGAGAGTGAGCAAGAGAGAGAGTGAGAGAGTGAGGTGGCACCATCGCCCCTCTCGGCTCCCGCTCTTTCCTTTCCATTTGCTCTGCTTTTCTATTGTTCTTTCTTACAATTCACTGCGGAGTTTGTTGATTAATTTCTTCCTTAATTGCTCTTCTAGCTTCTGTGGTGACTATTAACATGTATGTGCCAGCTGGAACTACAATACCCACTCTGCTGAACTAATTGTTTCCTGATGGTGACTGCATTATTGGAATAGCTTAATCAACCTGCAGCATTCAGCTCAAACAATGTAAATGTGACACACACGTCAAGTTGATCTATAGAATGACGCTGAAACGCATGTGTGTGATTTTTTTTTCTTTACAGACCTCATGACGACACGCTCCATACTGTCTCATAACTCATAAAGTCACGACAGCTTTAAGGGTGAATGGCTTCATCGTAAATCCTTGAGAAATTGGCACCATTCAAGCTGAATTGATGTTGATGACCCCTTGGAGGTCGGAATGGTTTTTTGAAATCCATCGTTCTATTTCTGGCCCAGCCTTTTTACTCAGCCTTTGTATCTATTTTTCATGCACTTTGGCAACTGGTGAGCTTTTTTCTTTCTTTCTTCTCAGTGTCAATGCTTTAAAGCTCCATCGCCAACATTCATGAATCATTATCACTTCTCTTTTCATCCATTTTGTCAATTGTCCTTATCTTGCTCTGCGTAATTTTTTCGGTCTTTGGCTCTTTCCCAGTTTCCATGGCCTCATTCACATGCTGGTCAATGCCGAGTTGGATTTTCTTCCAGTGAAATGAGCCCCCCTTCCTGTTCTTTTGTTCCATCTTCTCTTCTTGCTATACTTGTCTGCCATTGTTGTCGGTAAATTTTATTCCTACGCACCTTTTAGCCCCCTCTTCAGTTCTTGCTGCAAGTCCTGATAACGAGATTCTAGATCACACTAATGAGGTTCACACACACACACACACACACACACACACACACACACACACACACACACACACACACACACACACACACACACACCTTAAGATGGCATTTTGTATTGATCATTCCTTCATTCTTCTGTCCATCTCTCCACCTTTTTTTCTCGGCTATCTGCACGACTTCTTGTTCACCCTTTCTTTCTCCCACACTCCAATCACTTCTGCTCTGCATTGATGTGACAATACATAATGATTAGTCCTTTTTCCCACCGATAAATATACATGCTCGGTCTCATGAGGTGTTTCCATAACGACCAGATTTTCCAGTCCTCGTTCTGATGGTGGAGAGCACACGGCTGGTCGTCCTAGCATGTGGATGTCTCCTGACATTTGGCCACCCATATGGGATCTGTTTCGAGGAAGAACACGGTTGTTTGGTGCTTTGACACTTGAGGGAACACAGTTCCTGACCAACGTGGCTACGTACATTGAGAAAGAGACCAATTTAAACAAGCTGCTGCTGCACCGCTGGTTTAATTAGTCGCACAGACGGGGCAACACTGCGCATTAAAAAAAAATTCACAGTCACTAATGACAAAATGATACTACTGTCTTGTAACTTTACAGTTGAGGGCTTGAAACTAAAGAATATCATCTCACAGACAATTAAACCAATTTAACATAGAAGTAGTGACAACTTTGATTCCAACCAAGAGGCAACATCCGTTCAAGACCAGGGAACACTTTGCGGAAGTGCAAAAAACTGCAGTACCTCGAGTGTCCACTAGATGC
>JAUESE010000056.1:7623284-7636761 GCA_032274725.1 Malacoctenus triangulatus | reverse complement strand
TGTGTGTGTGTGTGTGTGTGTGTGTGTGTGTGTGTGTCTGTGTCTGTGTCTGTGTCTGTGTGTCTGTGTAATACGGGGAGGAAGCAGGGGGTCGGAGATGAGCATGTGTCCACGGTGGTACAGTGAGAAACGCTGCAGGCTTCCAGTGACTATGTGTTTTTTGGATGTTCCATTTTAAAAAATGATGAAAACTCACAGCTGAGAGCAGCGTAATGACTCCCCACCTGGGTGGATGCCACAAAGGGAGCGACGGAGGAGGAGGGAGGGAAAGGAGAAGGGAAAAAGTAGCGCTGATAACACGGGTAGGAGGTGGACCTCTGTGAGAGACGTCGGTGGGGCTGATGCGAAAACGTTTCCATTTATTTTTGCCCTCTGCTTCAATGTGAAATAGATTTTTTTCATGTTCTTGGTTACATTTTGTTGTGTAATATCTTTGTCTGCATATTTAGCCGCTAGTCCTCAAAATAAGGTCAATGTCAAAGCTCTCTGCTATTTACCTGATGAGAACACAGGAATAGACGTCAGAGTGTGTACATGGTGAATTACTGAAGTCACTGTTTCACACTGTTGACTGGCAGCCTCGTCCTTGTCACAAACGTTTCCTTTTTTTTAATTTAACAGATTAAACTCTCACGCTTTTAGCATTTAAATTAGGGCTGTCACAGTTGATGCTTTAAAGCTCTGTCCCTAATTTAAAATTAATGATATGTTAATTAGATTTAATTGCATCAATCGTGTTCAACTGTTTTTGTCTCGCTGGACATCTCGTAGGTATAATGAACCTAAAAGCAGATAAGTTGAACTGAGTCCCAAATTAAATAAAAAAGGAAAGAAAACCTCACTCAAGAAAAACAAAAATCATAAAATGTGACAGCAGAAAGGGAATTTGAATCTGTACTTCTGGTCTTTCGAGACCTCATTGATTGCAACTATCAGCTTTTCTGATGTTTTATCCCCTTTGCGATGAAATCAACTAAAAGGAATATTGTGCGACACAAATCAGGATCCTTCTGCACACAGAGGCTGGCAACGCAAAACAAGTTGTTTTTTTCACGTGTCTAATATTTATATTTCACAAAAAAATTCTAAAATTACTCGGGTGTAATTTTTTTCAACAAATTGGCACAAACCTTTCTCCACGTCTACAGTTGGTCTCATGAGTCAGTGGGAGGTGGTTAAAGTTCGATTTCTCGATTGGAGGAAAAACATCGGACTCTCACTAGCTTCCCACTGTGAAAATAGGTTTTGGAAAGCTCCCAAAAACGGGTCAATTGTAGTGAAGATGAAGGAATGTACTCGCTCTGCCCACAAATAAGTTACCTTCATCAGGTTTTTATGCTCCATTCATTCACTCCAGTCATTAGTCATGACAAAAACAATAACAGTTGTGAGGATTTTTTAATATGTTAACATCAAAGTGGTCCTGCAGTGAATGTGCATGAATGAGGTAAGAATGAATTGTGCCTCTTTATGTTCATTTCCTCCATCACTTTCCTGGTCTAAGAGCTGCTTGTTCCTCTCTGTTCTATATTTGACAGCAGCAATGAAATATTGCTGTCAGAGGTGGACATGTTGGTTGTTTATTTTTGTCACGTGATTCGCACAGACCAGCCAAGGTGACGCGGTTTGTGGTTTGACACAGCAAGCCGGCTGCAGTAACTGGAGAGGTGATGCGATCGGGGGTGATTAGCAAAGCTGTAGGTGGAATTGATTAATTGGCGTTTCACGGTCCCTCGCGATGATCTCTCATTTGCTCTAAGGGCGAGCAGCTCCCACACATCAACATCCTCCCACATAGAAGTCATTTATTTAACTGTTGTGGAAAAAATAGTAGCCTGTTGTCTTATGAACCGTAAAAATCTCCCGTTACCTGCCACATCTGTAATCCACCATTTTATTGCCCCGTCCTGTCTGACCGTCTTGGCTTACCGATTCACACAGAGAGTGGCCCCCCCTGTGTCAGCCCATTGGGACTGCCTCCTGAGAGGTACGAGAAGGAGGGCGAACATGTCATGCCATCTCGCCTCGGTGCGTCTCGCACAGACACCGGGAAGCACAAAAGGGTGTTTCAGTGAGACAGAATGGGTTTGTGTGAAGGGGGCTAATGTCCGGGTTCCCAGTAGCATGACAGCTGTTTTATTCACCATGACATGTCGGTGCTATTACACTTATCTTGTAGGAGCTGAGCTGAATACTCTCTGAATGTCTTTGCTGACAAAAACACCTGATTCATCATTCACCGTATGACATTTATTTATTCACTGGTGAGAGATTTGCAAGTTTGTTTTGGAAAAGCTTTGACAACCAAGGGACGGCAACAGAATTTGCAGATCGAAAGTATTTATTTGAGAGTGAAACGTGTTCTCTCGTTGCACCAGTATCATCTGTTGAGATTGCTGACTGTGATCTACACAACTATCGTCGCTTCTCCTTTCAGTTTGATCAAACCACCACAGGTTTGATAGAATCGCGCATTGCGTTGTACACTGTGTAAGGTGAAGTATCTCTATTCAGACTGCCGCTCCTGCACTGTATCCGGGTTCATCCTGTGAAATCTTTGCTGACATCACAACGAGGAACGGTATAAATTATACGACAAGGCGCCTCTTCAGTCGATTGACTCGGCGAAGGTTAGGCGCAAAGAGTTCACGTCGAGCTACTCTCAATATCTGCAGCGTTGATTTGTTTGGGTTTTTTTTTTTTTTTCTTTTGAGTGTCACTGACAATGCTCACAGCAGCTCTGATGTGTGTCATCACAGCGCAGTGGTGTGAGTCAGCTCCCAGCTCAGGAAACATGAGTAAGTGTGCACTCACCTCTTTAATGAGCAGCACTGCTCCTGTGGGTTCTCGCTGTTCCAAGGCTTGGATTAGATTTATTTCATATTATGCAGGTGCTGTTTCAGGTAACTGTCGCTTTGAAGCAACTCGGAAATTACAGCTGTTAATGCATTATTAACAAGAGTGGCCAGAGTGAGAGGACGGCTGGATAAATGGAAGGAAAGTGAAGGAGGGTGGAGGAAAAAATGTGTGGGGGGGGATGCTACACCTCGCCAGAATCAGTGTCCTGATTCGTCGCTAATCTCCTCTGTTGTGTAAGGCCGTTGCCTCAACAAGCCCTGAGAGCTCGCTCTCTCTCTCTCACAAACACAAACACACACACACACTCTCTCTGTCTTTAGGAATTGTCCCTGTTTTTAATTTACACAGGACAAATGGGCGCTCCTTATGTCTTTTTGAACTGTGAGACGTGTTGATGAAACACATCGGTGCGTGGCGACACAAACTGTTGATGATTGGATATTTGGCCCTGGGAGAATTTGCGTCGTGTTGAGATGGTGTTAACTGAGATTGAGAGCAGAGGCCCTCAGAGAACACCAATTACGGTGAAGTAGGGCAATAAGGCACGTGACCTGCACTCCAAAACACAGACACACACACACAGTCATGGAACCAAAAACTACTGAGCTGTAGAAAAGTTTGGTGTGTGTGCGTGCATGTGTGTGTTTTTTTTTAATCCTATTACTGATCAGTCATTGCACACTAAAGAGGCAGAGGAGGAGAGAGAGGCTGAGAGGAAGAAACGGGTTAATTGTAAAGCTTCCTACTGTACCGTTAAGCGTTTTTCAATTACGCAATTTAAATCGGTGCCAAAATGTCGGGAACACCGTCAATGTCGGAACATTCAAGGACCAGCTGAACATTGTTTAACCTTATTTCCCCGTTACTTCCAGCACTTACTTAGGTGTCACTTTAAACTGATCCCCCAACGCTTTTAAAGAGGGAACATGAGTGGGAAGAAAGAAGAGAGGGGAGGAAGGAAGCAGAGATTAAAGGAGGGAGTGAGGTGACAAGCGTCTCTGGTGACATTGCACTGCAGAAAGAAACATCCCCGGCAATATATTTGTTTAATGGAGTTTCAAATGCAAGTAAGAAAATCCTTTTTATGTCCATTTGGTGTGTGCGCGCGAGTGAGTGTGCACACACTTGCTGATTCCTTTAAACTCAGTTGAAATGAGTTTTTGTTTGAAAATATGAAAGGACAAAGTGTATCTCTCCCAGCAGAACGAAGGAGCGCAAACACACACCCTGCGGTTTTGATCAGATAAAAAGCCTGCTACCACATTGGATGCCATTCAACTTTCATCCACTGTTAGTCCTCCAAAATCTCTCATGTTCCCCTTTCTTGCCACTAGCTTTAAAAGAGGAAATTCACCCAAAACGTAGTTGCAGGAACACTCGTGTGGGTTGATGTTGCATCTGTGAAGAAGCTTTCTGTGGACTTAAACGATGAATCACAGTAGAGGAGAAGATCGGTGAACGTTGACGTCGACTAAAAATGAAATGGGATTCAAACCGAAGGCGGTAGTTGACATTGTGGTCTTTCCGTCAGAAGTGTGAAGGCAGCGAGAAGCTGTTTCCTTCCTCATGGCTGCACAATACTTTCACATCGTACAGCTGTAGAAGCGCCCAGACGCTGACTGTCACAGTCTCAACGACAACAAAAACAGCCTCGGATGTTCAGGATGACATTACTCCTGCAGTTTCACACATTTTCTGGGGACCATCATCCCCAATTCAGCACCGGTTGACACCGGCAACAAGTTGATGAGATCCAAGCTGCACAGTGTCGCATTGAATAAACTTATGGGATTGCTTCAACTGCACAGTCGGTGGGAGACGTAAAGGATGATCCAATCCCTTTCAGGCTCAGTGGATGATGATCATCCCGCAGTTGAGTGAGCACAACAAACTGTCTGGCAGATAGAGGGGGAGGAAGAGGAAATAATGAAAGGAAACTGGGCAGCGGTTTCTTCACTTATTTAATTTCATTCTAATTATTTTCATGATCAGTTTTTTTTCTTTCCATTGAGAATTTAGTTTCAAGTCACCCATTTCCCTTTTTGAGGGGGGAGGGGTTAATAAGCTAATTTCCAGGCCAGACTGGATGAACAAAGGGCAGGAAGGTTCACTGAACAAAATGATTGAAACTCAGTCTTGCTGCTGGACTTCATGGACACGGAGCTGGGGACAAAACAAAACAACACGCCCAGTGAAAAGAGCGTATTCTCTGCGACGAGTGCGAGCTATTTCCCTCTCTTCTTTCATGCCCTTGAATATTAATGCCAGTGTGGCTCAGTTGTTCCTCCTCCTTCTTCGCCTTCTCTCTTGCCTAATAAACCAGCGCCTCTTTCAGCATTTGAGTATGGAAAAAAATTTGCACAAAATTTGGATGAATTAGGTTCCGTAATGCAGTTCGGGCAGCTTTTCCAGCATATGGTGATTTAAAATAAATTGAAAACTTTTCTTTTTTTTCTCTCTCTGCCTGCCTCATCTTTCAGTACTTTCCTACTTTCACATCAATGCTTTCTCCCCCCCCTTCCACCTGCTCCTTCTTTGGACCCTCTTCTTCATCTCCTCCTTATTACTCGTCTGGCTCGTTGTGCTTTGGTGTACCCACCTTGGGCCATATTTAGAGTTAAGTGTGCATAATGAGAAGTTAACAGCTCATTAAAATCTAAACAATAAAAAAAACAGCAGCTTGTAAATTTTGCATCGTGATTATGGTAATAAAGTTTGTACTTGATTTTCTCTTCTTTTTTTTTGTAGACTTGGTAGCGTGTAAATTGTGGGCTGACATAACTTTTTATGGTATAAAGTACTTTGCCCTTGTGAAAAAAACACATTGGCCGGGGCAATGTTTACATTATCTCCATCCATCTGCTCCAGTTAGAGTGATATTTGAAAAAATTTCACACTAACCAGTGATTTTCCAGTGATTTTTAGGTTTTTTGGAGTCATGGCACCTCTTTTTTTTACATTGAAATTATCCCAAGTCACACCAGACTTTAAATTTTACAAAATGATTTTTTTTAAATCTTTTATGGACCAGTTTTGACATCATCCCCTCGTATATTTGTTTTTACTGAATGTGCATTCTTTGAATTCACATCTTTTGGAAACACAATTATAAAGACTTTGTGTTTCTATCATAACTTTTGTTTTCATCAGTAGACGCTGCTTCAAACCTTGTTTTGGTGAAGCGAACCCAACAAGAATCACTCCGGCAGCCTCCACTTATTACTTTTTAATGCATTCCCGATTCACTTGAGATGAAAAAAAAAACAACTGATAATTTGTTCTTTATTACAAGTACTGTTACACTCCCTGAGTTTTCCTCAATTACAAACAAAACTGCAGCAAGATTCAACCAAGGGGTTCACAGTAATCTTTCCTAAACCACTGAGCTTTATTTATTTGCAGTGTCAAGAGCAGACAGAGGACTAACTTCACTCCCAGCCATCAGCCTCTTCTTGTAGTATAACAACATTTATACACAACTTACATTTGACACAATTACACAATTAAAAAAGACCCTGTTTGTTGTCCCAACGGATTCGATTGGTGTTTGCTCTGTCTCCTCCAAATAAGTGTGTTTTTTTTTTTTTTTTCTCAAACTATAAATTATAATTATTAGATTTTTTTTTAAGTATTACCCAGTGGCAGAACACCACTTTGTAAATACCAGGGCATGATTTAGAAGCTGCAGAGGGTGCCAATCTTCTTGGCAATGGTTATTGCTTGTTTATAGTAATTATGCTGTTTTGTGTGACGCATATTGGTAATGACTTGTTCTCGCATATGGCATTTTGTAAAAAAAATAAAAGCATTTAAGAAGTGTTTTTTAGTGCCCGGAGGGCTGCCCTTTTGTTCCTGGCCCTGTGGGCAGCTTTTGATAATGTCTTTGCTATTTGCATTGGTACAGTAATGGCTCGAATGACCATGTGACAGAACCACTCGTAGCTTGGGTTCTTTTGGATTTCTATTTTGTGGAGCCTTTGCATGATGTTACGGTTTTTCGGTTCGAACGCTCCTGCAAAGTGTACAAAAAGTGATGATGTGTTTCTCTCCCTCTCTCCTCCCCCTCTCACACCCTTTCTCTCTGTAGTCGAGGGTTGTCGCCTGCATGACGGCTATCCTCAGTCAGATGGATGATCGTCACTATGCGACGTACATAGAAACCTTCACTGGAACCACTGACCTTGTGGTGAGTTCGCACACGCCTGAGGGTATCTGCTTGTTGCTCATTCAAGGTAAAATGCTAAACAATCAAAGCTCTCGAGCTTTGAAAGTTGCATGAACGCATTCTCTGGCCCCGTGGTCCATCCGTCTATCCCTCCATCCATCCCTTTACTCATTTAATCTGCATGAGGTCAATGGTACAGTATGAAAAACGCAGAAGCTCAGGCCCCCGTTACTGCTGTAGCTTCCCCCATCTGTTAAGAGGCCAGCTGAGAGACATAGTGCCTCCATCCAGCTCTGGGTAGACCTTTGGACCTCGTCCAACTCGGCGGTGCCCAGTAACTGTCTGGTGGATTGCTGCTGAAAGGCAACTTGATCCATATGCTCGAACTGACCTAACTGATGCCTCTCAGTGTAAACGTGTAGCGGTTCTACTTTGAGATCTCTCTCAATGTTGCTACTCATCAATATGTCACAAAGAGGTTCATTAGCTTCTGTGCCTCTTGACAGAAAAACAGGGAGCATTTCTCTTGTATCAGTTGTGTCTTTCTACCTCAACATTTCCGTAGCTTTACGACAAAAACTGATTTCATTCGTCACTCTGCTGCAGGACTTCCTCATGGAGTCTTTCCTACTGTTCAAAGACCTGATCGGGAAACACGTGTATCCATCTGACTGGATGGCCATGATCATGGTACAAAACAGGTAAATGAAAGTTTAAACTCTTTACTCACACGGCGGCACTTCTGATTTTCTGTCTGAATAGGCTGCTTAGCGAGGGTCGACGATCGGACTCGCGCTGCTTGGTTGTGCATTTTAAGAGATTCTCAGCATCCACAGTGGCTTGTTCCTCCTCGCAAAATCAGGGATGAGTTAGAGACTTTAAAGCTGGGATCAAGGCTGCGAGGGTGAAAACAGCTGATGTGACAAATGATCCTGGGTGCGAGCCGATGGAGTGAAAGCTATCGGTGTATTTTTGTCATGTAAGCGTGAGCGAAAGTTGGAAGCTGTGTCAGAGGAAAAGGCAAATAGGTAGAAAGGGAGGTGGAGGGAAAAGACGGGATGATAAGACGTCTGAGGCGAGAGATGCACAGATTTATGGAAGAAGTCCCACTGAAAAGGGAATAAAAGCAGAGGGAAGGAGAGAGAGAATGGCGTTCGGCAGGATAATGATGATAGATAGACGGTGTTTGGGCGGAGACAGATCTGGGAGCGTTTTTTGCTGCTTAACTTCAGAGATGCATAAAGTCATATCTCAGCCATACACCTGCACACTGTCTTAAGTCGCTATCCTGATCCATCACTCTGACAGCAGGTTTGAATATGAAGCAACATTACGGCTTTTTCTGAAATAGCAGTTTAAACCTTTAGGCCTGAGCAGCCTGTCACTGCTGAATTTCCCTCATTTAAGAAACAGCCAAGCAAGTTGCACAGAAGATTGTTCGTAGATTAACACTTTTTTGGAACCATCCATGCTACTACTACAATGAAATGCCATTTTTATTGTAGGGGAATTGGTGGTTAGCGAAGAAAGTGGGTTCCCCTTCAGTTCAAATGTTCTGATTTCTTCATGTGTTGACGTCTCACTGACACTGAACCCTAAATTGCAGCTCCAGTTATTGGTGTACACATGAATGTGTGTGTGTGAATTTGACTGAAAAGCTGAAGCATTTTGAGGCGATGAAACACAGGGCAAAAATTCCCTCAGGAAATGGAGTGCATTTGCTTTCACAATGTTGTTAGTTCCTGCATAAAGTCATTTTTAATCTATCAATCCTAAACTACTTTGTATGTTTTGCTTGCGAGTGTCAAACTGTGTCTGCATCTGTCCATCAGAGTCTTCCTGAGGGCCATCAATACGTACGCCGACACTATGAACCAAAAGTTCCTCAATGATGACGACTTTGAATGGCAGGTGAGTCCGCGCGCTCTGGGTTTTTTTTTCTCATCTTCTAATCGGATTAATTGTGGTTCCACAGTTTTTAACAGAGACCTCCACTGCATCTCGCCACACCTCTGACTCTCGCTCCCTCTCTTAGCTGTGGAACAACTACTTCCACTTGGCGGTGGCGTTTATTACCCAGGAGTCTCTGCAGCTTCAGCATTTCTCGCCAACCAAGAGGAACAAGATTCTGGCCAAGTGAGAGAAAGGCCATTTAATTTCCTTATTTACCTCACCTACTCTCCCTGCACTAATGAAACACAGTGATTTGCGATCTATTTTGGGGCCTGCATTTACACTCCCACAACCCATTAAACCCTTGTATTACTTGCGGATGGATATTCAATTTGGTTCATGTTGGGGCAGAGTAGTGCAACATTATCTCTCCCACTGAGTTGTTCCATTTCTGAAGGTGAAAATAGGAATATAGATGAGGATGTGTTTTCTAAACTAACTGGCTAATTTCTCTTTCTTTTTCTCGGCGTCTCTGTATATTTCCTTGCTCTTTCTCACTTAATTGCAGGTATGGAGACATGAGAAGGCTTATTGGCTTTGCCATACGTGACATCTGGTACAAACTCGGTAAGCAAGTGTAGATCGAAAGTTCCTCCCTGCGCCTGGGTAAGAATCTCCAGCTAAACTTTTGGGTCTGCGAATGATATTTTTTACCATATAGTGCAGTAGCATAGCCAGTCCTCTCTTACGTAGATGGACATCAATATCACATAGCTGTCCTTCATTAAAATTCTCCTTGGTAGACGGGGAAAGCTGCATGTACAGGAATGTGGGGCTATATTCTGCAGATAGGAGACAAAGTTCAAAGTCCTTATCGCAGAAGAAAAACAGCGTCTTGAATATAGTAGATAGAAACCCATGGAGTTACCTCAGGGCATGTGGAACCTGATGAGCATGGCCTGATCCTGTAGACAAGACTTTCTCTGTAATTTATTGAAGAACATATGCTCGCCTGTGTCTTTCAGGCAGTCATAAGATCTGCTTCATCCCGGGCATGGTGGGCCCAATCCTGGAGATGACGTTGATCCCCGAGGAGGAGCTGAGGAGGGCCACCATCCCCATCTTCTTCGACATGATCACCTGCGAGCACGCACACTGTGCCAACTTCCACATGGTACGTTTCTGAAGGACGCGGGAACTCGTGGATGCAGCCAATGACAAAGAAACACCTAACGAGACAGCACTCACATTGTTCACCGAGCAAAAACATCCCGGGGTACAAGCTCGGACAGAAACGCTGGCGCACACTGATTGTCCTCCTCCATTGATTTGCTGTGACACAGCACATAAAAGTAAAAGAGACACCTTAATTATGCTTGCATAATTGATTCCTTCTTCTATCGCTCTCCCCTTTTTCTTTAACTCATCCCTCTTTGGTTCCCCACCTCTTGGCTTTCTTTCCCGCTTTCCCTCCACTTTTTTTTTCTCCTTGCAGTTCGAGAACGAGATCATTCTGAAGTTGGACCACGAGGTGGAGGGTGGAGGTGGCGACGAGCGATACATGCAGCTCCTGGAGACCATGTAAGCCCATTCAGATTCAGGATTTACCGTACGCATCATGTGCTGTGTAAATGTTAACGCCAGAGAAAAGCCTCAGATAGCAACAGACAGTGGATCCGTTTACATAAACCAAAGTGAAAAAGCTAAACCGCAAACTTGACATGAAGCAGCCGAACATCAAAAAAGAAGCAATCGAAGGACAGCAGCAGGATGGAGCCTGTTTTCCAGGCCGATTAATTCACACATTAGGACACTGACCTTGAAGACCTTGCAGACGTCACCTCACACGTAGAAATAGCGTGAGATTTCATGGGCTGTTCAAGTTTGGTCCACAAGGACTCAGGAAGACTTGACCGCAGTCGTGGCATTCCAGGTTGATTTTATTGATTGAGAGTGAGTATTTTGTCAACTAAAATGAATGCTCCACATTTGGAAAAAGGCACCTAGGAAGAACGTTTTTTTCTGCCGGTGATTATTATTGATTTTCTGACTCCTGCCCTCTATAAGCCCACATTGGATGAATCCAAATTTTTGAAAAACAACCTCAATAAATCTATCATTTTAGTTCAATTTTGTCTTATTTTCTCTGTTTTTTCCCTCCCCTCTTCCATTAAGTAGTAAAATAAAAAAGTGAGTTTTTCCTCGGATATACTGTTACTGAGGGCAAATTGCTTTATCGGTTAGGTTAAGTGTCTTCATGGTTCTCTTGGGGAGGTTTCTCCTATTTAATAACTTTAGGTTTAAGACCTTGCTTAAAGGCCCAGAAGGGGACAAGGAGTGGCTAAGTGGTGGGGACAGCATGGCTCATCTACAAAATCGATTTCACCTATGATTGTTTTTGAAAATTATGAGTTTGTACTCACCGTTCACTCAGTTTGTTCAACAAAAAATATAGATTCGCCATTGAGTCAAATATTGCCTACAACCTAACCTTTGACGTGGCTGCTCTGCTCGCTGCCGCCTGTGACCTTTGACACCTGTCACCGCTCTTTCTCAGTAATATATTAAATCATCAGCGGAGCCACCTTCAGATGTCTCTGATGATTAACTCCTGGATGCTTGTCTGCCAGCTTGCTTGACTGTGCCGCCGAGAAACCCACGTTGAGGCCACAGGTGCAGCACTTTGTCTCCTTGGTGAAGGGCCTCCTTATCCGTCTCCTTGACTACCGCACTGTGATGAGCGATGACAGCCGCAACAACCGCATGAGCTGCACAGTCAACCTTTTGGTGAGTCTGACCCTCTTTAACATCGGCAATGAGCTGGCATGGCGGCCTCTGGCCTTTATTTTAATGTCCATCATTATATCACCTTATGTGTGAATAATGTAGCCTTGTTCCCCACTGGTGGAGAAACCGATGATTGTGCGGGATTCGTTGACAAAGGGCTTCTTAGATTTTCACCGCAGTGGTTTGAGCTCCCAATGAATCATTTATTTTTGTTTGTTTTTTGTAGTTTCGCTTATGTTTGCTGAACCTTCCGGGACTCCCCACATGCTGTGATTCTCTCATTCGTCATCACAAATTTGCATTTATTGACTCTTCAGCCTTGTGATTTTTTCCTTTGCCGCACTTTGTAGCGCCTTCACTGAACCTCACAACAAAGATTTGCTGATCTCAGGCTGACTCCCTCTCACATCAATAAACTCATTATTAATTGAGAGACTATTGTCAGTGGAGACTTGTAAGTGAGTTTGTTCCAAACAAATCTCTGTCAGTAATCTCAATGATGCCGATGAGCCAAGTCTTTTTTATTTGTCTTTCAATTCAAGGTCCTTCTCTGACTTTTCCACAGTGAATTTGCATGCTGATTGATCTCGGGAAAAAGATTTATATCTGTGTCTGGTCTCCGTCTGTTTGCAGAGAGTTGCGTCAGCTTCTGTCTGTTCCACATCCTATCTCTCATATGATCTCCTCATCACATTCTTCCCCATGGTGCTCTCAGGTTCAGTAATGGATCCGATGCTCAGACCACACGATCGCTTCCAGAGCAGATTGAAGCACGCGACAACGCCTCTGAAAAATCTCGCTTCTGTGTTTTGTTTTGTTTTTTTTGACAAATCATTTTTTATCTCCATGACACTCCTGAGATACAAACATTTAGAGCTCCGTGTTTGTGTTTTGTAATGTGTTGTTTTCTCCCGAAGGTGGATGCTGCTGGCACATGGCAGAGGTGTTTAGCCTGTAGCCTCTGGCAACTGCCCATTAGCTATTCTATTTCATTTGTTTGGCCAGCTGAAAAATCCTTTCTGCAGGCGAACAGGCACCGCCGCTCCTTCCTATCCATGCTGCTCCGGGCTAAGTTCACGGAGGAATTACACACACAATCACACACGTATTTGTCATGCTCCCTCATGCAGATTCACTTTTAAAAGGACACAAATATATTTTTACACTTTGAGAAATACACACCAGTCAGACAGAGGAAACCTCTGGTAACCTCTACTTTTTGAATTTAACTTTTTTGATCCAACCATCAGTAGAGATACAGTTTCTTATAAACATACGTGGAGTATTTCAGTCCAATTACAGTTTACAGATGGAAGTTTGCTTTTTATCTTTACATTGCGTCAGAAAAGATAAATGGTCCTCTTGTAAATACCATGCCTGTGAATTTAAATATGCATGCAGCGTGCTTTGACTTGTCAGCAAATTACACTCCAACAGAGTTGTTAATTCCTTCTTTGTCTGTGTCTTTGGTGGTCAGTCTGTGTGTCAGTTCATTTGTTTGTATATTTGTGACTTTGTGCTTGCCCTCTTAAGCAGTGTGTTGCTTGTGCTGATGGGGGCGGGGGGTTACATCAGCTCCTTCCTCTCCTCTGCTCTCTGTAGATGTCATTAAACTTCATTACACTGGGAGTTTGTGCTGTTCAACTAACAAACCCATTTGCACACACTCCCACACAGGCATTTAAAAAATATGCAGCGCAACACACACACACACACACACACACACACACACACACACACACACACACACACACACACACACACACACACACA
>JAUESE010000056.1:7572796-7583063 GCA_032274725.1 Malacoctenus triangulatus | reverse complement strand
GAGAGAGAGAGAGAGAGAAACACAGCGACACAATGACTTTGGCAGCAGAAATTGGCCCAGTCGTCTCCTATAGAATTCATTCCAAATGGCATATAGATTTATTTGCATAAGACTGAGATAAAGACTCACAAACCCCTGTGATCAGCACAATCCAGCTGATCCATGTTTTAAAAAAAAAACTATCCACTGAGTCGTAGTGGGACATACATGATGACACTTAATGGATATTCATGTAGCTGTGCCAGCTTAGCTGCGACTATCAGACTGTGAGACTGCCAGGCCTCAGTGCTGTGTCTTTGATCTTCCATGGTCTGCCTCTTTGATACCCCAGTGTTCAGCTTAAAAGGCCTCGCATGGAGGAGAAGCATGTATGCTCTCGCTGATGCCTTCCTGGGCTACATGTCGGACCCCCATGTGTGCGTGTGTTGAGGAAAAGAGTGTGCAGGAGAGAGGGGACATGCCTGTTTCTCATTACTACTAAATTACGGTGAGCTACTCACCTTTGATCTTAAAAAATTGGCAATTTGCTGCTTGAAAGGATGTCTGTGTGTGCGTTTGATAAAGCCAGAGAGAGAGCGCAGGGAGTGTAACTCTTCTCAAATATTCTGCTTGTGTCTGCTTCCTGATAAAGTTGTCACTCATTAGGACGGTTCTGTACATATTCCTGCTGAGCAGAAACATATTTCTCACTTTCTGTCCTCCTCATTGGATTTCAGACCTGATTCATCTCTCTTTCCTCCCTTCCCTCGCTCACCGGTAAATGACCCAACCTAATTGATTGCTTTGGACTGATTATAAGTGACTTGGTGGGCCAACCTCGTGAGGTTCATCTGTGAAAAGGAGGACGTTCTGTGCGAATGAGACGCGATTACGCAGCTCAGTGTCTCCCCGAAAAACTCACAGTGACAGCTGCTTTAGTTTTCCTACTAAAACACACGTGCATTCCCATCACACTTTCAGTGATCATCCCATCTACAAATGTCTGACTACTCTGCTCATAATTTGATGGAATAAACTTCTGAGTGCTGAATACAAACAAAATAACTTGTTTTGTATCCTTCTAAAAAGCTACTTATTCACATCACTGCCAATCGAACGGTTCTTTTCCACATTGAACCTCTTGGTTAAAAAAATAAAAATCTCATTACAATGCTTATATAACGCTGAAGTGTGAGACTCGATCCAGACTGTCCAGTTGTACCTAATTACCAAAACTGCGATTCAGATTGAACTCGTACAACTTCGCGAGCTAAATCGGAGCCAATTAAGTTTCCCTTGATGTCAGAGTGAGAACTTTAGCTAAATAGGAGAACATTTTAGAACAAGCTGCAGTCATGTGTTGGAATCACAGGCAGCGATGGTACAAGAGGGTCTTTTTTTTCTTTCTTTCTTTCCTCTGACAGTTTCTGTTGTTAATAGGAGAGGGAGCTGCTTGGTTGGACAGGCGCTCTGAGGGATCTCTGGCAGGCTCTGACTCGGACGCAGCGGAGGAACACGGGCGGAGTTGACTGAGGAGAGGCTGAGCTGCCGCTTCCAGCTGGTTTCTGGATTAAGAAATAATCGTGTCGTGAGGAGTGCATTAACACTAAATCAAGTAGAGTGTGAAAAGGTTACCATCACTGCTGATCCCGCCATGAATCAAAACTCATTGATTTTCCATTCTGTAAGACTGCATCCACATTTCCTTCAAACTGAGCCATAAAAACTACTTCTGTTTCTGGCTGTGTGGGAATTATATAGTTGAAATAAGAGGAAAGGTTTGCAAGGATAATGAAATGCACTGCACAGTAATTTAAAGTATTACAAACTTTGAAAGGGGCTGTAAATTCAACATATTGGATGGAGCGCTTTCAGAGAATGATGTAGAGCAGAGGTCTCCAACCTGAGGTCTGGGACCCCCCTGAGGATGCATAGGATATCAGAAATGGCCCCTCAGCTTTCCCTGTTCTAAAGTTATTAAAATTGGATTTGCATAAAGGGAGAGAGAACATTAAGAATCGTCTACTGCTTTTATTTTGAAGGCTGGAGGTGCCTGCTGGTGTCTGGCTTGATTGTAATGTTTTCGAGGTTGTGGGGAGGGTCTCACCCTCCTAAGAGGCATCCCGGTGGGGCTGACATACAGTATGATGTATTACTGTTCAAGCACATTGTAGTGTCACAAAAACCACAGCAGAGTTCATTCATTGTTATGTACAAACAAAATAAGCTGCATGTCGACAATCAAACACACTAGTCATGTGATGTGTGCATTCGCATCTCTCTTTACTAAGTTTTCTTGAGTTGTGTCCCACACACACAAGCGCCGCTTCCATCCATCTCCATTGTGTCGTCCTCCTCCTGCCTGTGTGACTTTAATTCCGCACAGAATTGATGCAGGTAAATTCTATTTCAGATCCAAATCACAAACAGTGAAAGACGAATGGAGAGGGAGAAAGAGGGGGGGATGGAAACTGGCGATTCATTACCTGACTATAAGGTTATCGAAATGGGCTGGCAGCCAGCCTGTTCATTCATTTATGAGGGATCCTGCCAATGCTTACAAATACATGTTCGTGTGTGTGTGTGTGTGTGTGTGTGTGTGTGTGTGTGTGTGTTGGAAGTATATAAGTTGAGTGCAATGAACACAACCTACTGTGCAAAATCAGCCACACAAACAGCGAATATTAGGTAAACTGAAACTTCTGACAACAACTTTGTGAGTAAATAAATTGGCCCGATAAGCTTTATGTGGGCAGCACTTGCTGGAGGACTATTGTATTGGTATGCATTACTCTTCAAAGAGAATGTACATTGGGTCTATACTCTGCAAAGTGTCCAACTGTGTGTGTGGAGCACCTCCACCCCTCCTCCCCCTGCTTTGATTGACAGCCTAAGGCATGCACAGTTGATTGTGTAAATCGAAAATCAGGAGCTACGGACCTTTCACAGCCTTTAATCGTACGCTGACAAACACACGCGCTCTCTGTCTATCTCCATCCTTCGCTCTCCTCTTCTCACTCTTTCTTACACACGAGATTTGTCTGGGTGTGTTCTCTCTTCATCTTCTCAGCTGCACCTTTTGATGCCCCTGGGGTATGTTTCTGCCTCGGACAGCTTTCCATTTTCACCTTTTCCTTCTATGTTCTGTATTCTGTGCACACACTTACACCGGCGAGTGCTCACACACATGCAGTCCTGGACATGGAGTAAAATGCTATTTCACCCTGCTTTTATGTGAGGGATTAAATTCTGAGATTCTTCTATTATTTGGGCAGCAAATATTAGTAGAAATACATTGAATATTTAAAAAGAACTAAACCGATTAGGGTATTAAAGTTTTTTTTTTTTACTTCACAAGTATATGAGATTTCCTCCAGTCCACTCAATCAGGACTGTTCTGATTAAGCCCAGAGTGACATGCTATCATATTAGCCTTTTCTAAATTGAATCCCAAGTCGGAATGGGTTATTTCGTCGTGGAAAATCAATCTGTGCTGGTCAATAACTTTTCACCGAGGCCTCTCCTAATTTCCATTTCCTGCTTTTCATCTCAAAGCTCTCCAGTCAAGTCAGTATCTCGAGCTTTGCTCCCATGGCTTTTTTTTCCCAGAGGTTTGGTGAGCATCAAGACTTTTCCGCTGTGTGAGTGTTGAAACAGAAGCAGAAATATATCAAGAGGAGAGTTTTCTGTTTCTTAACATCCATGGTGGTTTAAGACGTCCTTTGGAGGACAGGGGTGACTTCTGTGCAGCCTGATGTAATGCAAATGAAGACATTGCATCGAACAGGAGGTTCATGTTCACACCTGTATTCAAACAAGCGATGACAGATAAAGACACGGTTGGCAACGGTCAAAGGGTCACTTTTTGATGACCGCTGCTGTATTGTGTGAGTTTGCCAACCTGGAGCCAATTAAACTGACAACCTCATCCCCGTCTTGCCAATCACAGCTATTGACCCGAGATGATCACTCAGCGAGCTTTGACCCTGGCAGCAGCTCATTGATCGTGTGGGGAACAGATATATCACTGGTGTCTTGGTGACACTCTCCGTGAGGTCAGGAGGAGATTCGGTGCCGAGCGCTGCTGATTGGGTTGGAGCCAACCCCCCCCTTCGTCCAAAGCAGACATGCACGGGAGGAGACAGTCATGACTTTGTTTGCCCTGATGCACCAAAGGAAGTTGGATGCAACTAATGATACTGTCGTCTCCTCTTTCCTTGAACGTTTGCTTTGTTTCCATCACCTCACTTTCTGTGACTCCAATCTGTACTTCTCACATCTCTTTTTCTTCCCTCCAGCTCTGAGATGTTAATTAATTCTTCCTTTGTCTCAATACGCTGTTTCCTACTATCTCCAGGGTGGAAGCCATGCATCGGCGGCACACTACCCTGAGGGAGAAGGGGCGTCGCCAGGCAGTGCGGGGCCCAGCCTACATGTTCAATGAGCGTGGCTCGCCCCTCACTGCAGAGGAGGAGCGGTTCCTGGATGCTGCTGAGTACGGGAACATTCCTGTGGTCCGCAAAATGCTGGAGGAGTCCAAGACCCTCAACTTCAACTGCGTGGACTACATGGGCCAGAATGCATTGCAGCTGGCGGTGGGTAACGAACACCTGGAGGTGACCGAGCTGCTGCTGAAGAAGGATGGTTTGGCTCGGATCGGGGATGGGCTGCTCCTGGCTATTTCCAAAGGTTACGTTCGAATCGTTGAAGCCATTCTTGCCCACCCGGCGTTCGGCGGAGGTCTTCGGCTCACTTTGAGTCCCTTGGAGCAGGAGATGCGAGATGATGACTTTTACGCTTACGATGAAGATGGAACGCGTTTTTCCCACGACGTCACGCCCGTCATCCTGGCTGCTCACTGCCAGGAGTACGAGATTGTCCACATCCTTTTGACAAAAGGGGCCCGCATCGAAAGGCCCCATGACTACTTCTGTAAATGTTTAGAGTGCATCGAGAAACAGAAGAAAGATTCGTTCAGCCACTCACGATCCAGGATGAATGCCTACAAAGGTCTGGCCAGCGCGGCTTACTTGTCCCTCAGCAGCGAGGACCCTGTGCTCACCGCCCTCGAGCTCAGCAACGAGCTGGCCAGGCTGGCCAACATTGAGACCGAGTTCAAGGTGAGCTGAGTTCATTTTGCTTTTGTTTGTGTTTGACTGTGTTACTAAAAAATGGGATTACTGCATGTCGTCAGTCGTCACAATACAGTTTTAGAGATATGAGCAGTCCAGTTGGAGCAATAACACAGCTCCATGTTGATGTTACATATCTGTAAACCTCAGGTCACAGTTTGATAGACGCCACTGTAAAAAACTCACAATACAAACACATTGAAGTTGCGCTGACTTAGCAGTTCATTGACTTTTTATCACATCATGTTGCTGTTTTGCACAGACATTCATTCACTTTGTCCTAACTTATGTTTCTTTTGGCCATATGTGTAAACACTCTTACTTTGTGCCTTTGCAGAACTGCACGTATGATGAACAAAAAAAAAAAACAGCTCAACAAACCTGAACATGAAGGTTTTAGATCTATATTGAGAATATACTGATGGTTTAAACCACTTTTCTTTCTAATAGTCGCGGGGGCGAAGGCAGTGGGTTTCCTGGAAGGTCAGAGGGGGGAAAACAAAGGACAATAGCCACATACACACAGTTTTACCTATAGGCTATCTGTTTTCAGTAGTACTCAAATGCATGTTGTTGGGCTGTGGAAGCTGGAGACCAACGCACAGTAAAAACATGTGAACTCTGCACAGAAAGGACCCAGAGAGGTTTGAACCGAGAACTGTCTCACTGTGAGTCCAGAGGACGAGTCCCTACAACGCCGTGCTTTTATCATCATCATGTAAACATCATCGAGATGAAACTTTCCCATGTTTCATCTCCCGATGAATATGTTGTTGCATCAGTGCAGGTCTCAGAATGTTGCAGTGTGCACATTTCATAACACTGATCCAACAAAGCACCTGTTCCTACTTAACCATGCTTGATGAGTCTTGAAACAAAGAGGGATTTCCTCTGAGTCGAAGTTGACTGCAAGTTATTTAATTTTACAGATTTTCCCGTGATTTCTGTTGAGCTTGTCAACAACAGTTTCACAAAGTTGTCACAAACATCATCTGTCATTTCCACCACTGAGAGTAGCCTCAGAGAGAGATAGATAGATAGATAGAGAGAGAGAGAGAGAGAGAGAGAGAGAGAGAGAGAGAGAGAGAGAGATTCAAACTCGGACACATTTAAACAGGACGGATGAATCAGAGGTTTGAAACATGATTTCCTGGTCGCTGATCTTTTAAAGATACATGTATCAAACATCGGAGTGATTCCAAAATTAATCCATATAACCTGATTCCATCGTTTGGTTGATGTGAGATTATTTCAATGTTCTTCATTATTGTCTGAGTTTAGATAGAAAACCGCACTGCTGAGATAAAACCTGGAGATCTGCCAGCGTTTCATCCATTCCTGACAATAATTCAGATAACTCACTCTACGTTGATACTTTATGGATGTCTCACTGCACTGCAGAGGCTTTATTACTTTTCTTTTGCCACCTGTTACCAACCTAATCTCTTATCACTTTGGGGTGAAATGAGAATTGCAAAGCAGAAAGTCTTTTTTGTTTGATTGAAAATAGGAACGGATTTTTGTGCTTTTTAAGATTGCTTTCAGTCTACTGCAGTCAGTGAATCGCGTCTCGCCCTGATAGTGCCAGAAAGGAACATAATAATGTAAAGGAATGTGAAATAGCGTGTATTGTATTGGTATCTCTCTAGGAACTGATTGAGTTTTAAAACTTTGGGAGTAAACTAATTTTCAGAAAGTCCCCCAGCAGGTAAATGTTCTTCAGAGGAAAGACTCGGGTTAGAAGGATCAGATGGGGATAATGGCTGAAGTTTAGCTGTAAGGATTTCAAAAACAGGATGCATATTTGTGTAACACTCAACGATATTTGGAAAGACGACTGCCTGCATTTTAATTTTGTTCAGCAGGGATCAACCCGACTCTATGCTGGCATCTATCCGGCTCGGGGGCTGATTGGTTGTGGCTCAGGGCACAAACACGTCACACTCGGAGGCAGATGTGGGCAAGCTCTGAGTAGCAGTTTCAGGTGGGGAGGAAAGTAATTCCCTCCAACTGTGCCAGCAAGTGAACATGCCTCAAATCATTTGGCTCGGCATATTAAGGCCACCATGCTCGCTGGCGAATGACGGAAACTCATGGATAAACATGCATAATTAAACAGGTTAGGAAAAAAAAGAAGCAATAAAAACCATTAAACATAGATTATATTCAAGAAGCAAATTATGTTAAGCTGAAAATGTATTTTTTCATTAATTTCTACTTTAAGGAGAGAGAGATCATCAAGTTAGTTTTTCCTAAAACAAAACTTTGCAGCATTTATAACTCAGATAAAGTTTTTTCTGGGATGGACTTGGAATGAATATTGGTTTGGCTCCTCACTCACTGAAACCCATCAGTAAGCACGGCTCATATTCAGGCAAAAACACTGAAAATAGAAGAAAAAAAGAAAGAAAAAAAATGTTACATGTCTCTTCTTTCATCTCGAATCAAATCACATGTTGCCTGAGCCTCGGTGCAACGTTTCCACTGGCTTGTCAGCGTAGTTTATTCTGCTCAGTGATCTGCTTCAGACTCTCTCTTTGCATTGATTTTGCTCACAGCTGCAGTAACTTTTCAATGTCTAGCTGGCTGCAATATCCTGCATTCGTTCATATCTCGTGAATGGTTGCCATCATTAAAGTGTAAAGCACACTCATAATTCTATCGAGTGATAAGAATAATCTAATGTGACAATTTTCATCTCTCATTTAATTTGTTTGCCTTTGTCCACTCGTGTTGTTTCGATTTTTTTCCGTCCCCCTAAGTCACTCTTAATTTCCGCCTGTCCTTTTTTTTTTCTTGTGTTCCTTCCGCTTTCTGCCCACCCCTCGTGTCTGAGATTCAGGCTCTCTGCTTGTCACTCTGTTCCCTGTCTTCAGACAAGTTAATGAGAGGGTCTCACCTGAGGGACCAGAGTTGTGTTGGCACTAGCCCGTCTCATTACCATCTCATTATCACCCCCCTAAGTCCTCTCGCGTTATTTGTATCCCCGTCCTTTTTCACATCATCTCTTCTTTTCTCTAATACATCAGATAATATCAAAACAGCCTGCCAGTAGTAAAGGTTAGTAGTACCTAGAGAGAAATCCAACGTGCAAAATTAAAGTGTCTTCGAGCTGGTGAGGGAAATGTATGAAAATTATTGGCGGTTTTGTGCCAGCCAAGCCTCTAAAATATTCAATGAGTGCAGAGTTTGGCAATAATGTTAATGTGTGCTAAAAACGAGTCGAAAACTCAATTAGTGGCACCAGTAGAAGGGATTGCATGTGGGCAATAATTTCCTTGAGGCGACTATAGAACTGTTTCTCTCCAGTGCTTCATATTTACCAGACTGACGGTACAGCTGTATCTTCTCGTGTGATGCTGCGCAGAAGAGCAGATTTCCTCGACAACACTTAACGTTATCTGTCACACGATTAACAGTCAGAGCTAAACCAAGCCCACGAATGAAGATAGTTGTTAAGGTGGTGCTTTACACGATTGACTTCATTTTTGCTTAGTCTGTGCAGGAAATTGTTGTTTTTTTGGTTTAACTCAGTGATGAAGTTGAAATCCTTACGTGAGCACAGCCAGTGTTTACAGAACTATGTAGTATTGATATTTGTGTTTTTTTGCTCATTTGTGAGCCTTGTCATAATACACAACTCAACTGTTTTCTCTGCCCAAACCTGAAATATTTATACGCCAATGGAAGCATGACTCCAGCAACTTTTGTTTTGTGGTTGGACTCAAAGTGTTTAAAAAGAAAACACTGCAGCATCCTGACGCGGTCCCTGCAGTGTTACACTATTGAGATCCTGTTTCTTTCCTCTGTGTCTGGCTGTTGGAAGTCTCTGCGTGCCGCTGAAAAGTTGTTACTTTCACATAATAACTTCATTATTCACTTGTAATGATCTGCACATAGAGGGCAGGGTGAGTCAGAGCCCAACAGGCGATGAGACAGTGAACTCCTCATGACTCACACACTCACATCGTCGCAGAGTTCAGACGACTTGTTGTCGTCAGTCCTGAGCTTCACCAAAGCCGTCGCTTTGACTTCATGTAGCCATGCAGGCGATGCATCGAAAAGTTTGACTCTGATGTTGCACCTCCTCCAGCCCCCTTGGTGACCGACGACCCCCGCAGTTGGTTCCGAACGCAAAGCTGGGAACCAGTCTGATGATGGAATGGAAACTTTGCACTCAAAATTTAATTTATGTCCAAAACACACCGGTGATTGATGGCAGGTTCAAGGACATTCCCCTATTACCATCAACCTTCAAACCCACTTGATGTCGGCCAGGTTCATTTAGGTCGGAGCGTTGCCTCGCTGTAGGTAGACAATTACTGTTGAGAGAGGAACACAGGATGTGTTGTTTTCGTGCTTAGGGAAAATACTATTATCTGAACACACTGAAGGAGAAGCATCACTCTTTGGCTCACTCGCACTAATAGATACTGGAGGCTGCTGTGCATTGGATGCATATGGAGAGACTGCTGAAGGCGAACCAGGACCTCCCTACCAGCCCCACATTTATCTTCAAACATCTAACCTTTCAAGACAGTGTATCAATTTCTCATAAGAGCCTCTGGGCAAAATAATACACACCCACAGTTCTACACACACATCCAGGTCCACTAATGACAGGGATAAACAAAATAATGAAAAAGGAGTGTTAAATTTTTGTTGTTTATTCAAATTGGACTCTTTGTTCAGTTTCGTTTTACTTCAATTTAGTCTGTTAATTAGCTGGGATAGACGACATCAAGAGATCATGTGAGAAAAAGATATAAACTAATGGTGTTTAATGTTCACTGAAGTGCAGTACAGCAATCTCTCCCTCCTTCCCATCCGACCATCTCCTCCTCTCTCTCTCTCTCTCTCGCTCTCTCGCTCTCTCGCTCCTTGTTTGCCTCATGTCCCTCTCCGCTCACTCATCTGTGACCATTCTCACTCTGTTTCACACCACTCTGTCTCCAATTTCAATCTCACAGCATTGCTGTCTTTCCTTAATCTCAGCTCCTCCAGCGAAGAAAAAAAAAGAACCTCATACCTTATATTGTGATTGGATTTTCTCGTGTGTGTGTGTGTGTGTGTGTGTGTGTGTGTGTGTGTGTGTGTGTGTGTGTGGGGAGTGGAGACATGACATGGGGGTGTGTAGGTCTGGAAAAGTCAGCCGA
>JAUESE010000056.1:7531684-7547270 GCA_032274725.1 Malacoctenus triangulatus | reverse complement strand
AGATGATAACACATTGTCCATTGCTGTCTCCAGATGCTGACTGTCCCTGCTGATTCACTGCCTGTTGTACAATGCTGATACAAAACACACACACACACACACACACACACAAATGTGAAATGAAATGATCTGATCCTTATGTTGTTAAATATTCATCCATTATCCAGGAGCGTTGGACATCCCATCCATCTCTGCTGGGCCGTATTGTATTACGCACACATGACCTGCAGCCGAGCTGACATTCGCACAAGACAAACTCCGAGTCATCAGAGTTGCTGATCTCCAAGGACACGTTGAAGACTTTCCATAATTGCACTTCCTCCCTGAGAGGCGTCTTGCGCAGATTTAGAGGAATTAAATGAGCAGAAAACAAGGCAAGCAAAACAAATGGGAAAGCACAGCAGCTCCGACTGCCCATGCATCAACATTATCCACTGTGGAACAAGAACCTGTGTGGAAGTGAGCTGTGAGTGAGGCTGAGATGCATTGTGCACATACTTTTAGATGGGTGACTTGGACACTACTTTCAGAAGGAAGCAGCAACTCTGCCAACACACTTTTTTTTTTCCTTTCCTTTTTTTTGGAAGCTGCTTCATGTTAAACTAACAATCTGTCGAAGCGCAGATGAACTGTGAATATAAATAGTCCGCTGTGTGGCAAGTGTGTTATTTCAGTCGCGTGTGTGCGCGTCTGTGTGTACGTGTGCATTTGTTCCAGAAAATGTCGGGTTTAATGGCACATTAATGTTGGCTGGAACAAAGCCCTCCGTTATTATCTACATTTACATTTTGGGGGAACGGGAATCTGAATCAACTGAGCATTTCACTGTGGTGGCAACGAGAGCCGGAAGACTGACTTGAAGAATAATTTGATTTAAAAGATAATTGGGATATAACGTAATCGGGACCAGATAATTGTTCTCCCTTTTTCTGTTTCTTTTTTTCCCCCCACATTTCATGTTTCATATTTCAAAGCCACGAGTAAAGTGTCTTTATCTTGAATGAGAGGCTTCATATAACTGACGAGACATTATTGAAAGAGAGAATTCCCAATAACAGGGGTTTTTCTTTCAAGAGGAGTCCACCAAAATCACCTTCCTCGACTCTGCCTGATTGCGCGATAGGCTCTCGGGTGTGTGTGATGTGAATAGTGAGTGAGGGGATGGTGGTGGTGGTGGTGGTGGTGGTGGTGGTGTGTTGGCAGCAGCTCTCGCCCCGTCTCGGTTAGCCTCAAAGAAACCGACAGTCGGGTGCCAGAAAGAAATTGCTCTGTTTACACGGCGTCGCTGCATGTTTCTTTCCTCAGCAGCCGAATGATGTTTGTTAGCCGCAATAGGAGAAGTCAAGTGAGTCAGAGGTCAGCCCATGTTGCACATACTGATATTGTTGCCGCTTTCTTTCTGTCTTTCTTTTTATTTTCCAAGCGTCTTTCACTTGACACGGATCGTGCTCAGAGTCCGGGAGAAATAATTAGGAAAATGTGCGATAACATAGCATGAGGTTGTTATTGGCAGTGAGCGTGTTACCTGCGGTAAATGGGGGTCACTGGTTCACAGACACCAAACTGTAGACACAAGAGGAAGAAAAACACATTTTGGTCTCCTGAAAGATAAGAAACTTGAGGAATAAGTGTAAGTCTGGGCTATAATTAGAATATTTTCACTGCTGCTGTCAGACAAACCCTCTCTAATAGGGAACTAAAGCTGTTACATCTCCTTCTTCAAAGCCACCAGAACTCCGCGGACAAAAAAACAGTCATTTTATCTGGCAGAACACAGAACCTGCTGGTCTGCTGCTGCCTCAATTAGTTTAGTTTTTTTTTGTCATTGTGCGATTTCGGTGACCTATCACAGAAGTGTGTTGTTGCAGCATGTCGCCCAAGCCGCGCGGTCGCACGAATTAAACGAAAGAGGCAGCAGTCGACCCCGGCGGCGTCCGTGTGCTGCCGCGGAGGATTACTGGCTCTGACAGCGGAGTGTGGCGCCTGCACCGGGGCGGCTACCTGCTCTCCAAGCCGGAGACAGGCTGCGAGTGGAGCAACGCCGTCCAGTGTCTCTCACAGCCTCATCCGAAGTGGTCCAAACCATTCCCAGGAGACGTTTGCCGTCCTCCCTGGCTGAAACATTTCATCCATTTTTTAAAGTTTTTTCCTGAGTCCAGAATTGAGAGAGTTTCCAGCACACCAAACTGAAAGCTGCTGCAGGAAAATCATTTTAGATTCAGAATCTAAGGTGAATAAGCAACAGGTGACAATATGGCTTCGTCAGATTTCTTTGGATTTCAACTTCTTTGTTTCTTGACACTTGAAAAAACAGCAACTATGTGAAAGCGAAGTCTTATAGATTGGACACAGTCAGCAATTGGCGCTTGTTTCTAACAGTCAACGAGCTCTGTCTCGTTAATCAAGCCCTTATTTACGTTAGCATTAGCAGGAGGGGGTTGTCCCCAACTGAGGAGCAGCTTTGTTGCAAGTTCACTGAACTCCTGTTCACTGCACACTCCGTCACTAATCCTGACTCTGCCCCGACGGCTCCATCGACGATGCCGCAACAAGTCGAGCTGCATCCTCTGAAGTGTTTAAGACACATGAGCATCCCTTCGTTAGGGCTGCCTGCTGCGCTCCGCATGTTTTATAGCGTGTTTCTGCTGTTCCTCATTCATTTTGAGAAGCACTGACACGCAGATTGTTGTTTACCTTCCGCCAATTAGCTGATCTCAACTTTAGCAGAACTTAATAAGCGAATCCATCATTTGACTGGCCCTTCGAACGATGGCAGCTTCGGGAGCGTCTCACCGCAGCACGACTATTATACAGCTTGGTGCCACAAAGGGGATGTTTAGCGATATTGCAAGATGTAAGTCCCTCCGCAGAAGACTGGGGGGAAAAAAATCATGCGACACCTTCATTTCAGTTGATCATGTCGCTTTGTCCTTTCGAAAAGTCCTCTATCTGTCACATGGTGATTGTCTCGTTCCTGCTCAGGCTTTGGCTTCCTTTTTTTAGTTGAGCCTTGTGCACGATGCCTCTGTAGCGGCTGTTCTGTCATTATACTTCAGTGCTCCTCCTGAGAGCTCAGAAAGTACCAGCAAGCCCACCGCTCCCACATCAGATATGTCAGAAGGATCCATACAGCGCGAGACTTTCCCAACTATAGGAGCTCCCATAAGGCTGAAAACACCCGCGTCAGCCTCCAACAGCAATCTGTGCATTTCACCTCCGTTCCACGATTGTACAACAGTTATAATAGGCGGCCACCGCGGCTATATCCTCTTGTGCAAATGGCCATAATCACAGTTAAAGAGTGAGTCTGTGTCAAACAGAACAGCCAGAGCAGCAGTTTGTGGGAGAGCTGCGAGGAAAGGCAAAAGCTTTCCTCAGAAGGAGGGAAAAAAAAGCAAACCTTTCTGAAGCTCATTTTGAATGCCAGCACTGAACAACCGGCTCAAAGGTCTCTGCACCTCATATACAAACTGTCCACATGACGCTATGGGCTTTTGTGCACATTTAGATGAAATCTGCATGCTTGTAATGGTGAGGAAAAGGTTTACCGTGAAGGAATAAAAGCAATGCATAACGGGGGTCTTTGTGCAAATGTTCAGCGAAGTGAAGAGAGACCACTTGTTGGCATCTGGCAGCCAGCTCGATAAAGGAAGACATTGAAGGGAAGCATGTCTATGGAACAACTGCCAACACTGATCGACACAACAACATGAAGCAAGAATTAAAGGGGCTATTTCATGGTTTTGGTTTCAATATATTTGAGGAACTCTACAGATCTCTCAAGCTAATACTGTGCAGCAAGTTGTGGCAATTAAAGTAACGGAGCATATTCTCACACCTCATGTGTCTGAGGTGAAGACAAAGAGTACACGCGGTTTGGTGTCGTAGGTTGAAGGGTGTGTCGTGCTTCTTCTGGAAAGGTTGGAGCTGAAGTACCAGGACGAGTCTCCTTGTTCACGTCTTCTCGCTCCGGAGCAGCGAGAAGACTCGATCCCGGCGTGCGTCTCCGTCTGTCTCTCATGTCAAAGTGTGTCCTCACCCGTCGTGCCAACTCAGAGCTGTCTATGCGCCAGATAAGCTGCGTCTCTTTAAAGGACGTTGACTTGGAAGACACCCACCCACTCCAGACCAGACACCCCCCTCCCCCCCTTCCCCCTACAGCCAGACAGCCCCCTTCTCCAAATCATCTCAGGCCCATGCTTGCCACTCATGGAAAATTGAAGCGCAAACATGCACTTTGAATGTCAATGTTCACAGGTTTCTTGAGCCTTGTGTGTTTTTTTGTTTTTTTTTCCTCCCATGTCTCGGATTTTTCCTTTCAGCCCTCGGGCAGAGAAGCTCACACTGGGTCAGCGTCAGAGAGCGATCCTGCAGGCAGGGCTGAGATTCGATTGTGGACCTCGGGAGGAAGGGACCCCATAGGTTTAAATGAAACATTAGCAGTGCGTGATTCATCTAATGTGAATGCCAGGGGGAAAGGCAGGAGAGGCCTGATGCATTTACAAAAGTGGAAAATTTAATTCGTCTTTTTTTATGAAGAAAGTAATATAACCGGCATAAATTTTTGAAAGTCCTCATTTTATTTAAGTTGAATGAAGCTTTGGTCAAAGCATTCTTGGAAAGGTCTTATCAAATGTAACCCTGACACCCCGGAAAACAAGTTGTTTTATATTTTGGTTTGTATTTTTTTCAATTAAACAATCCCCTCCTGTTGACTTATGTTTGTGTGTGTGTGTGTGCTGCATCGTCTGTGTGTAATTGCAGGTGAATGTGTGAGAGAGAGAGAAAGAGAAATTAGATAACGTGTTCAACTTGGACGTGACTCATCAGGCATTTCATCAGTGCCACCTCATAAATCCCACAGCATTAAAATGCCTTTCATGTGTTTGCATGCGGGCATCTGTGTGACTCAGGGAACAATTACCCGCTAATGCGATGGGCTCCTTTTCGCTCGACGTCGTGTCTTTTTCTCTCGCAGGGTCGAGGAGAGCTTCAAGACTCTGTTCTGGTCCATCTTCGGGCTGTCGGAGGTGATCTCCGTGGTGCTGAAGTACGACCACAAGTTCATCGAGAACATCGGCTACGTGCTGTACGGCGTCTACAACGTCACCATGGTGGTGGTGCTTCTCAACATGCTCATCGCGATGATCAACAGCTCGTATCAGGAGATCGAGGTACGCGAGCGGGACGGAGACGAGGCCGATGTGAATCAATTGAATGAGTGTATGATCCACTTTGAGCAGGCGGGGGAGTCTGAGCCTGACTTTCAAAAATATACCACAGCAGTCAATATACAGAAGAAACCAAGATTATAGAAGATTCAATAAGAGTCAAAAAAGATTTAAATATACTCTCCAGTGCCTGATATGTCATATTAAACAATGGCAAATGCACTAAATGGGGAGTTTGTGCTGCCTCATTTCTGACAGATGCAATCCTCAGTGCAACCTGTTGGTCAGTCAGACTCCATCGGTATTGGTTGCACGTTATCCGCATGGAAAACTTTATCAGATCAGGGCCGATGATGTCAGCCGTCCATATCTACTGAGGGGAGCGTGTATCTATAGCAGGGCTTCACGTGATTGGCCCAAAAATGTTGACATGCAGAACATAAATACATAAAGTAAAGATGCACAGTTCATTGTAGTTCAGTATGTCTTTTGTGCACTTTTCACATGTTGATATTGTGAAAACAATAAAGTTGTGATGTATTTTACAGCTCTGTTTAACACCAGTGCTTTAAGCGCTGTGTTTACAACACTGTGAGTTGTGTTTTATCGCATTCTGTGTAGGAAAGGTCAGCGTCGCGTGCAACTTCGGGGATAATCAGTCTTCCTCTGTTGTAGTTGGAACTCTCGCCCCCCTTTAACCACTTCCTGTCCCCCCTCTGTGTCGGTCTGTGCAGGAGGACGCTGACGTGGAGTGGAAGTTCGCCCGCGCCAAGCTGTGGCTCTCGTACTTCGACGAGGGCCGCACCCTGCCCGCCCCCTTCAACCTGGTGCCCAGCCCCAAGTCCTTCTACTACCTGGTCCTGCGCATTAAGTCGTGCCTGATACGTCTCTGCAAGGCCAATGGCCATCGCCATAACAACGAGGTGGAGATGGGAATGCTCAATTCACAGGCCAAGGTTGGTGCCAGTAACTCCGCGTCCTCCGGTCTCGTGATGAATCACACAAACCAAACAGCGTTCCTGCTCTTTGGGGAGCCGTCCTCCATCATCCTCTCAGCAACTGAGAGGATCAAACTTATTTCAGCCGTAGAATAAATGGCAAACATTTTCTTCTCTTCATTGGGAAACTGGCACAATGAAGTACCAGTCTGCACAGAAAAGACCCTGTGGAATCAGTTCCACTCTATCACAAAAAACAATACTGCTTTTATGCATATTTTCTCATTTTTAAAGAGACTTTGATGCATCCACTGGTGTATATCTCACCTGGAGTGCACTTGTCTGTTTAACGACAATATTTACCTTTTTTCTGCCAGACTCCTTTGTTGCAAATAATGTTTATTTCCACTTGTAAATTCAAGTAGAATCTTCCACCCACAAAAATCCTTTGTGGGCTTTTTTAGTTTCTTCTGCATCGTGGGCAGTTGTGTGTACCGGGAATATAAAGGACCCAATCTCCAGCATATGTAACATGTCTCGTATGAGATCCGATATTTTTCGGGTTATGACCCACAAAATGTCAGCTATTCCCCCTCCGAGCTCAAGATCCAGCTGAACCCTTCATTAATTTTTCCCTGCCGTCTCCCTCCAAAGAATTGTCCATCTAAATAAAGTCGGTGTAATGAAGAGAAAGACTTGCAAGACAGAAAGAAAAAAAAAAGACCGATCACTTAATAAAGAATCAATCTCGGTGCTGCTCGCGTCTGCAGACGTCCCCCCCCACCCCCCCACCCCCTGCCTCCGTCTGATTCGTCGGCTCAAATGTCTCAACACAGCACCTCAGCGAGGCTATTAGTCAGGCCATTGGCTCTGCTCGGATGCTTGGGAGGCTTTCGTATCGGGGACAAGATGGGTTCCACCCTGCTGCCTCCGTGAGCGCCCAAACTTCTCCACCGCTCAGACAGTTTAACAGCGGAGCCAAGCAGGTGCGGGCGAGCGATCGATACGCCGGGGCTCAGACTCCAGCGCGGCACGGCGCCGAGAATGTCAAGTGAGATGTCGGAACGACGGCGTGGCCTCTCTGAACACGACGCGACGGGGTTTTCTCTTTTTTTTTCTTTTCTTTTTGTTCCCTTCCTCCCGTCTTCCGGTGCTGCTTATTTCTCAGCTCTTTGAATAAAGTGAAGCTTTACTCAAGGAGTTTCAAAGCAGCATATGCTTCTGAAGATAACAAAGTCCTCGGATCGGGAAATATTATTTTAATGACTTGAATGTGTATGTTTAGAACGGGGCAGGGGGAGGGACAATTGAGCTGCTGGTAATGCATTTTTAATGAGTGTGTGTGTGTGGGAAAAAGTCAGAAGTTTACATGTTCACCCAGGAAGTGTGTGTACTAAGCTGTTTACTGCCCTTGTATGTATGTGTGTTTGCGCACGTGCACACGTAATAATTTGCGCTGGGGCCCTTTGGTGAATTTCCTTTCATATGTTCACAGCAGTTAGGACAATTAATTCCTTGCTGGAAAGCAAGCAGAGAAATGGAGTGTCAGTTTAATGGAGGCAGCCGAGGCCAACAGAGCAGGTTATTGGCGGGGAGCAGATCACAGAGCCCACAACAAAGAGATCTGAGCTCCGTCGGCCGGCCTTTGGAAAACTTCTGCATAAAAGATGCATTTTTTCACACAAATCCAAAGCGACGGAGGCCGAGCGAGCGTTCCGATCTGTCAGTAAAAAAAGAAAAAACAATGTTTATTTGCCTTTTTTACAGCTCATAATTAGCTGCCACAGTCGACGCATTCTTTTGTAGTCTTTAAAAAAAAACAAAACAACAAAAAAAATAAAGGACATGTTTTCCTGTCGGAGCAAACAAGACGAGTTCTCGCTGCAAATTGACAAAACAAACGTCTTTCAGGAATTTGATTAGCAAAACATGGAGATAGTAAATAGACGCCACTGTGGTTGGTCTCTGCAGTAGGTAATCACTGAAATAACATAATTAATCACGATGCACCACAAAATGCTCTTTTTTTTAAACAGAAGCCTGTTTCAGAGGTGCCAATACACACATTCAGAGGTTTTTATTGGTGTTTACCACGTGTCAAATCTCATTAGTTCAGTGGACACACACACGGCAGTCTGATCTGAAACAGGCAGGAGTCGCAAGACGCAGGACAACACGTCAGTAGTTCCAGCTCCAGATCTTCTGACCGCTTTACAGCAAAAACAATGTTCAGCTTTCATGACTCACTGTTTGGACTTATCGGTGATCAATTTGATAGCCTTCCAAGTCTTGGCAGCGTCACGCTGTTGAGTAGCAGCTAGTTGCATGAGTCCACACTGGAACGAAAACTCATTTTTGCACCACAGTGTCAAAATGGCACACATGCTACAAAGCAAGGTCATGGACGTGGGCGGCATGTGGAAGTCGGCTAATAAAGAGGCACTCAAGTCAATTGATGCTGTCCATCCTTTTAGCCCCCCCCCCATCTCTTAAGACAGGAGCTTCACACAAACGTCAGGTTTCTGTTGTTTTTGTTGTGCCACTACACCGGCCCACTTTAACACCTGTTTCAGATTTTTCCATTTATGAGAGCGCTCAGCCATGTGATGTGGCGATAACTGCAGGCTGCTGTCTGTTGCAGGATGAGCGCTTCAGGTCGTTTGCCCGGCCAGGGGAGGAGATCATCCAGAGGAAATCCCGAAAGCACCCGACGCGATATCAGGTAAGACAGAGGCAGAATCGGGGAAAAAAAAAGAAACGAAGTCGGGAAAAGAACGAATCAGAAATGTGATGGAGCCGAGAGGAAAAATACAATGAGAGGGAAAGTTACCGGCTGAGGAATATAAACCAGAAAGTGGAGACGCATCGAGTGAGAGAGTGAGGATGGCTGGAGTGTGATGACAGGATGACAGGAGGGGGGGGGGGCGAGGAGACGTAGGGAGAGAGTGATGCAAGAGACAGAGGTAAAGAGGTGTGAGGGAGATAAGGCAGAGACGGCAGAGAGGGGAGAAGTTAACAAGTTTGGATGGAAGGGCACCGGCTGCAATGAAGTGGCGAACAGGGAAGGGGAACAACAGGGAGAGGCTGAAAATTTCTCTAATGAGCCGTTTGAAGGAGATCGAAGCCAAAGTGCTCCACTAAATGAGCTCCGAGTAGAGAGAGACTCTCCCTCTTCGTTTGCTCTTCACCTTCACCCTGAGGGAAATCCCGCTTCCTTCACAGGTTGACTGCACTTTTGTCTCAACACTCTCGTTTCGTTGCATTTTTTTTCTCTCTCTCTCTCTCTCTCTCGCATCACACACACCCTGAGCTGCCAGATTAGTCTTTTGGTGTGTGTGCTGTATGAGTGGTGAAAGGTATCGACTCGCATCCAGAGCGACTGCTGGAGCTGCAGGACGATCCCTGTTGGCCACAGATTAATACCGACGCCGTGACATCTCATCTAAGACACGCACACACGCCTCCCGCGCTGCCCGCACGGCTTTGTTTGTGTACAATGCAGTCGCTTTGAAACGTAATTTTAGCAGTTTACCCATTCGAGTTGGGTGTATCACCTCGTCATGTGACCCTCCTCCTTCCTTCTCCTGCCAGAACATCATGAAGCGCCTGATTAAGCGTTATGTGCTGAAAGCTCAAGTGGACAGAGAGAGCGATGAAGTCAACGAAGGTAAGACAAGAAATCAAAAGAGAAACTTTTTTAGTGTGTCATTAAGCGCACAGGGGGGGGGGGGAGGAGGGAGGGGAGGGGGCATCCATGTGCTTAAGTGGAATGAATAACACAAGTGTGGGAGTCGCCGTGTGTGTTTGGTCTGTATGTGAGTGATCACCTGTAAAATGAGGTCACGCTGGGATGCGGGCCCCGTGTCATCGTGTTTCCTTCAGTGCTGCGCGACCTTGCCGCTGAGAGCACGCCCGCGCGCGTTCCACGCCGGCGTCGCCTCGCGTGTTCCGACTGTCGCCCGTTTTGCTGACCTCTCCTTCCGTGTCCCCCTCCGGTGGCGTAGGCGAGCTGAAGGAGATCAAGCAGGATATTTCCAGCCTGCGCTACGAGCTCCTGGAGGAGAAGTCCCAGGCCGCCGGAGAGCTGGCTCTGCTCATCCAACAACTCGGCGACAAGTTTGGCAAGAACACCATGAGACACTGACAGGACGACAAGAGGGGAGGGGGGTGGGAGGGGGGAGGTGGGGTGTCAGAAGTGGGGTAGGGGGCAGACAGCCAGGTCACGGCAGGTATTTTTAAGAGCTCTATAGTACGAGAGAGAGAGAAACAAGAGAGCGGAAGCAGGATGTTTATGAGGGTGGACAGGATGAACGGAGGACAGCAGAGAAGTTGGAGATTAACTCGGCCGAGCGAAAATTTACTGGAAAGCCGAGAGATTTGTGTATGGAGCGTCCAATTAGGGCGGAAGGAGAGGAGGAGATTGAGAGCGAAAGTGAGCGCGAAGTAGGGGGGGTCAAAGGGTCGGAGGTGAAGTAAACTCAGTCGGAGGGGCTTTGTGTTGACAGTTCAATTCTAATTAAAGGCAGCGTCTTCAGGGAGTGAGAGGGGGAGAGCGGGACGGGTGGGAGGCAGAGCGAGACCAATGAGAGGAGGGAACACAAGCACGGCCAGATATGTGGAAGCACCACGGGGCACAAGGCTGAGGCAGCACAGTGATGGGCGGGGGGGGGGGGCACATCCTCTGCCATGCGATATCAGTGTATCATCAACTGGCCGGACAGAGAGAGAGAGACAGAGACGGAGGAAAACCCAGGGAAGGATTGACAAGGAAGGGGGGCTAGGAGGGAGGAAGGGGGGGGGGGGGTCTTCATAAAAAACTGCCACTGTTATTCTCTCCTGAAAGGCCGGATTTGTGTCTTCACTTTGTCGAGACGAGCAGAGCTGCCTGTCGAGACTCAGCACACACACTTTTCTACACCAGGCTGTCTAATTAATGCATTCCCATCTGTAATGCACAAGCTCGCCATCAGGAGTGAGACGATTCAGGACTTTTTCAGAAAAAAACTAAATAAATAAAAGGCAGGAAAGGTATGATTTATGCACTCATCTGAAAGTCATTAAAGGAAGCTGCTCAGAAATGAAGCATCACCACTCTCGTCTCGAAGCCAGCCGGAGACCGAGGTCCACCATCGCACAGGCGCGCCGCCGCTCCGTGTGAAGCGCCGCCGACTGATCTGTGTAAGTAGGAAAAATCACTCAGAGTTCCAGAAACCACACGAGGGGGTCAGTGAAACCGCTCCAGACACCCCCCCCCCCCCCCTCTCCCGCCTTGTTCGTGCCGCCAGAAATGTTGCAAGTACGAGCGAATCGTGAATCGAAAAAACGCCGAGCGGCGCGCGCAAACACGAATCGGGAAAACTTCACGTCCTCGCTCTCACTTTAGCAATTCGGTGCCACGCGGATCTGAACTCCAAACGGAGGCTGACCCAGATAACTGCAGTGGATCTCCTCCTCATTGTGCCTGTTGTAGCACTAATTGTCTCTGTTCAACGGCGTCTCTTAAAATAATCACCCCCTCCCCCCTAAAAAAAAGTGCGACGTCTCGGGGGAGCTGTGTTTACAGCTGTACAATCCTGGAGGTCAGTGGCTCGCCGAGGCGCAGAGCGGAAGGAGCGCCGCTCTGTCTGATTGCTTCAGGCGAGCCAGATGAGACGAGAGAACCTCGGAGATGCCGAGCGATGTTTATGTATGCAATCATTTGGCTGTAAAAGCGGGCGAGTGCTGCAGGAGGCTGTGCCGAGTCGAATTCACGCTCCTGTTGTCCTCTTCTGGAGACAGATTTGACACAGAGCTGCACAAGCGGAAGTGCTGCGTTCGCTGGCAGGTGGGAGGACGACGACTCGCAGGTCAACCAAAGCTTTAACTAAATTTTAGGGGGAATAAATAATGCTCAGTTTAAATTAGTACGACTATAACCCGAGAAATTAGATGAGTTTTAATGTGCAGAAACTATAGATCCCATCTGCAGCTGACTGCGTACAGATTTAGCCCCTCCCACCATGTAACCTGTAGGATTAGCCATATTATCCAGACCTCGTGTAACACCGGCTTCTCAGTGGCGTCCGGTCGTTTGCGGTCATCATCAGACTCATAGATATGGATCACCTGGACCTTTTAGTTTGGCTCTGTGATATATGTCAACCAAACTTCTGCAGACAATCGAGAAAATTGGTTCTTTTGGGAGGATTTTGAGAAAAAACAGACATTTCGGAGCAAAAATGGTTTTTTTTTTCTGTCTTCAACTCAATTTTGGACAAATACTTCTTTTTTTTTATAGCCACATCAACTGTATGAGTTGTGTTGTTTTATTCTGGTTGCTTTATTTCAGTTCTTTACAGTTCTCAGACAGGATTGTTTGTATTCAGCGTCGCTTCAACCACAAAATGCCGTCTGGCACTAAATCCATATCTATGTGACTGATGACAAATGTCGCAAACCTTTTTCAGTGGCGTGTCAGCGTTCGGATCTGCTGCATCTGCTGCTGCACCTTTGATTCAGACACCACAGATGCACCACACGTAGTGATCTGTCCTTTGGACTCAGTATAACGTTTGTATGAGACTTCTGTACACATCGGTGGAACACTTTCCTTCTTCACTCATCGCGCACTTTGTTCCTCCAGTGCAGCTTCTTCCTGGCCTGACCCCCGACCTCTTCACGCTGTTGTATTCAAAGACATCCAGCAACTAATTACGCTGCTTGTTTTCCGGCTCCCAGAATCAAAACACACCATTTAATTCCTTTCACTGTTGAAAAACGTCTAAAATGAATTATCTCGCCAACAACGGCACCGTATTAGTATTCTATTATTGTGTGGCTGCTATCAAATGTCATTAGCCTGAAGAGGGGGAGGGTCAGCAGGGGCTTGCTGCATCTATTAACACATTCACCGGGGGTGTCATTCGTTTTGATGGAATAAAATAAAACAAAGAAATGACTCTTGTTTGTTTTAAAAACCTGTGTCCTTTACACCCAAACTTCAACCAGCCGGACTGTGAGACGAGCACTCGCCATACTAAATGTGTTTATACTGACAAGCCTGAACTCGCAGGGGACACAGTAGCCCCCAGCATGCTCCTCAGCACCGCTGATGTGGAGCGTTCGTGTTTAATCAGAAGGTTCGAACGAGGGATGAAAGTGTGTCTTTTTACAGGTTTCTCTTTTTTCTTGACTTAAAATCGATGCGTCCGTTTTAAACACACAAAGTTCCCGTAGAGGCAATCAAATACGTAGCTTTGCTTCAATTCATAACCTTTGAATCATGTTCGAGAGCTGCTAATCATATTTCTTTGTTTGACTATATGGAGAAACACACCCAGCGATTGTTTTGTGACTCCCCACCTCTTGAAGACAAAAAAATACCTGAAATACTGTATTTTTAACTTATACACATGAAATACTGAATAAATCCAAATCTTGTACTGTATATTGTCATATTTTTGATCCTCAAATTAAACAGAATAAGCTCTGACCTCTTCACTTTATTATTGTTGTTTTTGTGCTGAGGATGAAACTTCATTTGGCTGAATGTCTTTTAAGGGTTTTTTCCTCCACCTGTACCAGATGTTGACAGATGTTTCAGTGTCTCAACAAACACACAAACCACAAACTTAGGATGATGAAAACATGCTGAGATGAGGAACAGAAACATCAGCGTTCGAATAAAACTTACTTTTTCTCCTGACATGTACATTCTCGATACTTTCACACTGTGTTCCACACCACAGGCGACTTTTCCAGGGGAACACCAACAAAACAACCTTTCACCAAACCAAGCAGAACACTCAACATGTTGTGCAAAAGCATAAAAAGTAGCTGGGAAGGGATTGCCTGGAGGGTCCAATTCAGGCCCTGTGTGACCCCGCCCCCCCCTGATCAATGCCTCCACAAGCCCCACTGCCTAAAGAAAGCGTGTTTGCGTTGGTGGAGCTGGCGGACGGCTTCTGACTCCACTTAAATAACACGAACATCCAGTAGAAATGAAGAGATGGATGGTGGAGGGGTGCGGGATGGGTGGGGGGGTGGGGGGGGACCTTGGAACCAACTGCAAATTGAAGCAGTGCACTGAAAAATAGCTGTTTTCTCCTGTTTCTTCTTGAATCATTGCAAACAAAATGTGGGATTGAGTTCATACACACTGCAGTGGAGTTGACACAGAGTTTACATACTTTGTGTCTTTGCAAATAGGCTGTAAATGAGAAAACATTCAGCAATCTTCTATAGCTTTTATTCCCCAACATGAGGTTCACTGGCTTCACTTGGGAATGACTTTTTATCCCAACATTAAACCAGATTAAAGAGATTGAACCTGCCACTGTCCCTGTATGAACCGGGACGGTGCCAGGGGGCCCCGGGGACGGGTCCCGTCCAAAGGAGACCAACTGCCTGAGTTCCGGAGGACAGTTTTATCTCCACGATGTCCTTTTCATTGTCTCCGCGGTGGTTATATGCAGCTTGGCACATCCAACATAAACTCCTCTCCAACAAGGACACTCCTTCAATGTCAGGAACATCATTTGGCAATAAAACATGTCGTTACTTATGATGACTTACTGTGAATGCCTTTGATGCGTGCGTGTGTGCGTGCGTGTGTGGAGGTTGAGCAGCACCTGTGTGGACCGTGTGCAAACATGTCCTGACAGACGCTGAACTGAACGCTGCCCTCTGAAGCGGTCCTTATAAACACTCTGCTCCAACATACTTGCAGATGTTTATCGGAGCTCAGCTCCTCCATTCTTTTCACTCCCGACTCTCTCTGCAGTGTTTCAGCCTGTCACTGAAAGACACACTTTTATTGTCTTCCTCCAAAACACAAACGCCAACAAAGATGTAAGATTGACAGCACAACTCACCTTACATGGTCATTTATTACAGATATCAGCTCATTATATGTGTTGCTTCTTTGATAAAAAGCAAAACAGTATTGTAACTGTTTTGTTTGGACAGATTCAGATTTGTATGTTTGCAAATGATGATGGTTTCTGTCATGATTCTTCTGACTTTATGTTGACAGATGTGAAAAAACAAACAGGCATAGAAACTCACATTAAAGCAAGTTTTCCTCAGAATGCAGAGAAGTCTGGTTTATAGCCTCTGTCACATCCTCTCCCTCTGTTTCCTCCACTCTTCCTCTTTCCTTCCCATCATTCTCTGCTGGGCTATATATGCAGGCCAATAAAAAACACATACCAAAACACTGTCTCCACCAAAAAAAGAAACAAGGGGGCTTAATCCGGCCCCGCGCAGAGATGCCGAGCAGCACACAGCAGCCGAGACCCTTACAGGACAATTTCCATAGCAACCAAGTCAGCTTGAGGAATATGTGCCCCTTTATTTTGTTTTAATTCACAAGAAATGCTTTAATCTGATTCGCTCCACTGCTCTCCCTCTGACGTCTGATGTGAGATTTAGCCTGAACGGGTGTTCGTCGATAAGTCTGTCTGTCTGTCTGTCTGTCTGTCTGTCTGTCTGTCTGTC
>JAUESE010000056.1:7517752-7528656 GCA_032274725.1 Malacoctenus triangulatus | reverse complement strand
GTGCGTGCGTGCGTGTGCGGACGTGCGTACGCGCGCGCAAGCGATAACTGGTTTCGAGACGAGAAGAAGCTGCGTGTAAAGTAACCGGTGAACAGTAAATCGCCAAATTAGCCCGAGTCAGTCGAAGCCGAGTTAAACATTCATTTGAACCGAATCCTTGGATGTTCCCTGAATGCTTCATCTGTGAGATGTTCAATTTTATTAAAATGGTGATTATTTCTGGCTGTGGTGCATAATCAAAACATGTTTAGAATTAGAGGAACCCTGAAGTCAGACCTGGGGGAGGGAGGGGTGGCGGGGAGGGGAGGGGGCGATCTGAGGTCCGCACTTGCTGAAAGTTGGACTTGTAATGCAAATAAATTGTTACTTGGAAGACTGAGGAACTGAGCGATTATTTGGCACATTTGGAAAGAATGGGCTTTGTGCCTGTGTTTGATTTCTCCACTTTGTGTGTTTTTCCTTCTGGTGCATATTGTAGGCAGTTGTCTATTATAGAGAATTCCTCATCAGAACCATTATAAAGTAGCAGTCATCCCAACAGTAATTAGCCTACTTGAACTATTGGTGACGCTACTGCGTCTGCTGTTTTTAATTTGACCACATGATGGAGCCTCAAAACAAAATATTACCATGCACAGTGTGGTACAAAAAAAGCATAGAGTTCTACACTTGGATTAAATATTGTACGACAAAACGACTCGAGAGACCTCTGCACAAAGCAATAACCATAAACCACAGGTGCCAAACGTGGGCCCCCATGCAGGAAGGTCCAAAACTGGGCCACAGGATGACCTTGCAAACTGCGGCTCCTCGTTTGTCTTCTCAACTTGAATTGGTTCAGTTTATCAGATCAAACGCAACACTGAGACCCAGAGCTGAACTGCAGTGACGGATACCATCTGTGATGGTGAATTTGTGAAAATGTGCACGCTCGAGCCTGAAAAGTCTCACAGCCTGAGTGACGGAAAGCTCTTGCCAACTGAAGTTATTCAGCAAGTCACAGTGGCAAAGTTGGGGTTTTTTTTTCAAGGAATTCCACAGATTAACAAATGTGTTGATTGTGAAAGATATTCAGAAAAAAACACCTTTTTTCCACAGCGACAAAAAACATTGAGCTTGGCTTTTTTTTGCATTCTGCTCAGGCCTTTATCTAATAAAGGTACGCACAACTGAACAGACATAAATTTGACACCCCTGCCCTCGATGCAGCAGCACCCCTCACTGGTTTCTACAGTGGAGAGGCAGATCATGACGCACACTTTATTAATAGCTTAATCATTGTGACGGTGGTACAATTAAAACCTCTCTGCTTCATCCGTGAGTTACAGTTCCGGTATGTGTGAGTTAAGATTAAATGCCAGCATGTAATCAACAGGGAGGGTGCAGCATTAGAGGGCTGAGCGGATGTTCTTTTAGTGCTCCACCTAAATTTTGGAGGGATCTCGAAGGCAAAAAGTGGAGATTGCAACAGAGAGGATGAACAGAGGCTGCAGGTGCACATCCTGGTGCAGAAGTCTTTAAATAGCCCAAAGGTGGTGCTTTCAGTATAGAATTTTTCATGCCACATTAAATGAATTAAATCATTTAGTAAAACGGGTCTTGTCAACTTGCCTCGCGAAAGTCTTGTGCTCATGTGTGCTGGATTGGAAAAAAAAAGCTACTTAGGCTTTTTCCTGTAGCTGTCTGCTGGTTGAACCTAAGTGTAGGTTGTAGGTAGGGAGCTGACAGTGAGCGCTGCTCTTCATAATCCAAACTGGAACTTGTAATTTGATATCTGGAGTGCAGGGGTAGCAAATTTACCAGATGCTGTCATTCTTCTCAGCTGTACTTAGATTTACTGGCCTGTGCTGCCTACTGCTGGTGGCTTAAACTACTACATTGCTTCCAATTGTGTTTCAATTTGGATTTTAGTTTTTTTTTCCTCTCTTTTTTGTCACAAACATGTGGTAAGATTGTCATTCAAGTGAACAGGCCAGACAAACTTCATGAGTCTTGAAATGACCCTAAATAAATGTGATCACTTTAAACTCACTTGTGAAACTGGGCATACAAAAAGGAAAGATTGATTTTTCAAAATAAAATACTGTCAGTCTCTGATGGGCCATACTGCCTGGAGGGGCAGTCAAGATGCCATCGTGCAGTTATCTGTCAAAGACCCTGGAAATGAAAAAGTGTCGGGATGCGTAGAAAAAGCGAGGACGGTTCTGCTGAGTGCTGCAAGCTGAATCATCTTGGTCAATTACTGAAGCCATACCCATGGCAGTCTGTGATCTAGGTGTATTATCTGGTGTCTATAATTAGTTTTACAGTGACCCCTGGTGCAACCTCTCCTCGTTTGAAGGCACATGGAAAAGCTTCATTATCCTGAATATATCACCAAACACTTTAGGCTTGTACTTGTTACGAGGCTCATTTTGTAACAAAACATAGATTTAAAAAGTAATAACTAAAGCTTTTTCAAAGCTTCTTTTCATGTTTGTTGTTAAAAAAAAAACAGCATGAATGAAAATCAAACTTAATTTCCCATCTGCTTTTCATGAAAAGCGGAGGATCTGGAGAACAGTTTCAGGTGAGACATGTAAAGACTGACTTTATTTAAATCAGGAAAATTATTTAAAAAGAAACATTTTTTCTTTGGAAGATGTTTTAATTTTATTTCAAGTGTTCTTTATTTCACATGCGTGTGATGAAAATGTTAGTGACCCACTTTCTTGCTGACCAGAACACAGTTGTGTGTCAGCCACATCTTGAAGGACAATCAGCTGAATGTCTGCAGAGGTTTATTTGGCTGTTTATCACCTTATCCATGTGTAATCAGCAGACAAATTATCTTATGCTCTATCACAGCCTATTGTGTTAAAACTTTGCCTGCTCTCAGCTTTTATGTTTTTTTGTTTTTTTTTACAAAACATGTTCATTATTCCAAAAGTGTAAAAGAAAAAGTTGCTAGTCATATTTAAAAACAAGTAAGTGTAAGCAAGTAGTATTAAGTTGGGAGAAAGGCCAAAAGAGTATTTTTCAACTTTCTTTTATCAGCAGGCAAAATGTCAGTAACACGACTGAATACACTCCAAGTGCAGCTTGGGTTCATGTTTTTGTAACGATAAAGAAAGAAAGGATGACGTCAGGGAAACCGCTCGTTTGATTATATGAAATAATTTACAACACCTGCACGCTCCAGTGTTGTTTTAAGTTGTTCCAAATCGTGTGACAGACCCCAACTGTGCGTCGGGGGCTGTGATCTGTGAGGACCCTCGGCACGGTTGGAGCTGTCACTTAAGTCCTCTCAGGTGAAGCCGCGGCGCTCAGGCTCCTCCCCCGCCAGCTCCGAACCAGACTGTCAGGGGAACAGGAAGACTCCTGTTGCTGCTCGGGCTGCTGTCATTTAGGGGTTAAAAAGTTCACCCAAACTTTGGCAATCATGGAAACCAGCCTGGGACCGACCGTCGACCCAAGTCTGCCGTAAAACTTACTCCTTGCTGGCGTTGTGGTGGCCGAACAAACTTGTGGAAGTTGTCATTTTCTTTACCTAAACGGTAGCCGACGAGCTAGCGCAGCTAAAGCTAACGTTAGCTCAGTTAGTACCGTATATTTTCCGTGGATAAAATCATCATTACCAAGACTTGGCTGTGTTACATGTGAGACGTGATAGACATAGGTCCTCGTGTAGTATTATTTTTTTAAATAGACGCAACAGGTTATTTTCTTGCCTCTCCGCGGCGGGACTCGGGGCAGCGCTTTGAATTTCCCTCCTTCAAGTGATACGGAGCAGCGGCTCAGCGAGGGGCTCGTTTGGTTGAAGTTGGCTGTCTACCAGATCATTAGCAACACGGTGCTAATTGTGGCTAGTTAGCCGGGGCACTAGCCTAGGCCCCGGGGAATTAACGGTTGGCTTTTTTCAGCAAAGTTAATAAACGTTAGCGGTGTGCTTGGAGCGGGACAGATTACCGCTACACGTGTTTATTTTGACGCCCAGTTCAAGGAAACGGATTACCGTACAAATATGGATCAACAGGCGGGGAACACTGCCTCAGCTGCTGGTCCCAAGAAGGACAAGAAGGCAAAGAAGAACTACGAGGATGGAGATGGGAAAAAGAAATTTGTGAGTATCTCACTGGTTCATTTTTGCTGCGACCATATGAGTCGAGTTCTGCCCCACCAACGTTGCACCTTAACTCTGCCGACTAGATTCTTCTTCCTGTGAAGTTACAAACTGCCACCATACTTGTAATTACTTTCACCCCTAAAGCTGTTCACCAGCTGTCAACAGTCTGAAAGGTTCCCCAGCAGGATTCAGGTCAAAGTACTAACAAGTGTCAACATAACAAGGAAGCAAGCCTGGTCTCAACTTTTCAAGTTTGAGAAACAGTTGTGAATTCATGCTCGACTGGGACAGGTTGACATTAAATCATCCTCTTTTAAAAAAACATCTAGTTTTGGAAGTGTTGAGTTTGATTTTCCTCAGGGAACTGAAATCATTATTGTCTATTTCAAAGTTCATCACAGCATTACCACAGCATGAAATCACTCTATGAAGTAAGGAGTGGCCCCATTTTTCCCAAACTGTCTCAGTTGATATGACATCATGTACCTTCTACCTGGCTGTGTCAGCATGTGTGATTCAGTGTGGTGTCTGGATGGCAGCAGAGCAGCAGGATTCACCGGCAGCGATGTCTGTCATCAGCTAGAGCAAACTGTTGTGTAACCTAAACCCTCAACCATGTCTAGCAACTGGTGAAAACTGATATTGTACATTGTAACAATAGAAGTAGCGCCGTCTAAATAAACAACTCAACCAGGCATACACAGTTAGTTTGAAGTGCTTTGTTCTACAGGTCCCCTATAAACCTGTAGGTCTTTTAAACATTGCACTACACAGGAACAAAGCATCTCTTATGACACAGTTAAATACACGATAGTGCCATCAGATTTTAAGCTTTTGGTGGCGAACTTTGTGTATCAAAGTACCACTTTTTTAATAGCAAGTAGCTATGCCAAGAAGTTGGGGGTTCTGCTGGAGGCCTGGTTTTCATGATTAATATTGAACTATAGGTGACACTACTTTCCAGTCTACATATTATTTTGCACAGGGGCAAAAAAAGGTCACATTTTCAAGGTGCGTTTATGGCAGAATTTTCCAGTTGTTTAAATCCACACACATGGATTAGGTAGGACTGTAAGTAAACATGAGTCATAGCCGGAAATGTATTGCGCAATAAGCCTGAGATAAAAGTACAGCAGTCCATTTTTTTTTGCCTGAAAGCATAAAATGTGCACTTTCGCGTGAGCTCGGCCAGACTTTACACTTGACAGTGAAACGTGCCCTTGACTTTAGCACACCACTAACTCTGGAATGTGAGCCCATTCTGGCAGAATTGTTATTACACCATCATAGCCAGGTGAAGGTAAAAACCTGTCAGATCACGTGTGTTAATCATTACACATGACACTCGCTCTCTCAGTCACCCTGTCTTGAACATTGGTTTATCTGTGACTTCATCTCATCTCCCACGAGGAACAATAACGTGATGTGATGCAAAGGTCTGATGACGTGTGTGTCATTGCCATTCAGTCTGTTTGGTATTCTCTTTTATAAGTCCTCATTGTTTTGACGACTGTCGTCTTGGTTGGTCAGTTTCTGATGCTATCGTTCTCAAAAGACATTCACCGTTTTGAGAGGAATCTAAGAGAGCGATTATGCAAGCTTTCATTTCACCTCCATGAAGGTAGTTGTGTTGTTTGGGGTGCTGGTTTGTCTGTCTTAGCACGACAACTCAAAGTTCCCCACAGATTTTCATAATATGCAGAATGAGCAAAGGTGGTACATAGAATGAGTGACATTTCGTGAGAGATCCAGTCATCGGTTTATCCAAAATGATGACAACCGACATTTCTGTGGTAGAGTGAAGTTTTCTTTGAGAGGCTGTCTGCAAGAGGTTGAAGCAGGAAGCAGGTGTGTTGGTGGTGGTTTCTGCTTTCTGAGTGCTTTTAGTTAGAATGCAGGATTTATTTTGGTGAGATTTGGTAGGAAGACAATGTGGATTGAATAAAATTTGGTCAATATTTCACTTTCTTGCTTTGCCAAACTGTGCATATTTATACTTTTTGGGGAAAGTCGAGTTTATTCATGTAGCACATTTGAGACAGAAGCAAATTGGTGCTTTATAAGGCATGAAATATGCCTTATAAAGAGGAGTAACTAAAATCTTTATCACTTTTATTTGTGTTACATGAAGTTGGAATTCAGAGATGTCTTGTACACATGAAATTCAAGTGAACTTTTACTCAACAAAAACAGTTGTTGAAGAGCCCTCACTGCTACGTTTCTCAACATGCGTAAGTCTGTGTCTTTCACACACTGGCTACAACTGGGCATTCATCACCGACAGTTATGTTTAAATGGGAATAATTATTATAATTTTGAGTGCGCTCACAAACATGTCTGCGTCTTGATGTAGATCACCATGCTTGAAGATGCTGCTGCAGCTGAACAATACCCAGGTATTTTTCTTGAGGCCATCATGGGATCATTTTCGCCGTGGTCCCTGGCGTGCTATCTGTGTTCTTCAGGCCCAGAGATACTGAAGGGATCAGCATTCGTGAATGTTGTTGACATAAACATGCAGGCTCAACGAAGCAGGCAGGTACACTGTGGATTAGGCAGGGATCACTGCCTTGGACAATATTTATGAATGATAGGTAGCCAACATTCTTCATCACAGGCTCTGTAAAACCTTTCTGAATGTTTAATTTTGATATATTTTTATTTTGTTGAAATTTTTATAATTCTTTAAGTAGTTTTAAACAGTTTTCTTGGGTCCGATAAGTAGTGGTAATTATCAGAGACAAAGAAGAAGTTTTGAAGCAGACATTGCCACCTAACTGTTGTTCAGGGCCCCTTTAGACATTCTTGCTATATTTGCAAATTGTTTAGGTGTTTTGTAGTTACTTTCGCCTGATTTTAGACATCCTATTCCAGAATTAGATAATGTGCCTTACAGACATTTAAATCTATGTCTGAGGATGGTTTGCATCGTTCAGAAATTTTGCTTGGATAGTTAAGATTTATCTCTGCTGATAAATCTGATGGACTGTAACTTCTATTTTTATGTAATCTCCAACATGAGACAAAAATATGAATAAACGTGTCACACTTTGTCTCTGGAGCTGGAAGAAGACCAACCTGTTGTGCTTCATACTAAACATTGTGTCAACTTTCTCGCTGAATATTTACAGACCTCGAAAATATGCTGACTTGCTCAAGCATGCAGCCTCAGCCTGCCAGCTGGACTGTTTTTGCTGGAGCACATGCTAGAAACCATAATCTATTCCATTCTTTTTCTGGATTACGTTTTAACACGACAGTGATCAGCTTCCTGTAGGATGTGCTGAAATTTTTACAGCGTCAAATGTCACTTCAGAACTAATTGAGAACCTGAAATCCATATTTACACACTTTTCTGTGAGCTATGCAAATCAGTCAGTGTTTTCTTTTAGTTCATATCCTGGAATGATTTACCACAGTTTTTTTCCCGGTCTTCACTCCTGTGAGATCATTGCCTATAAACTGATGATGAATACACTGAATAAAAGAGTTTCCTACTTCTCTTATTGAGCTCTTTCTGACTTTAATGTGATTTTGTATCTGAGTGCTCAAACTGTCACCACCGGCCACGAGATACAGTGTTGAACACAGGCTTAATATGTTGGTTTTTATTGCTCAAAGTCTAAATAGCAAAGATGAATGCGTCTCCCTTCAAGCATGAAGTCTTGTGCCTGCATGTGCCTTTGTGCAGCAGTGCACCTACATCCTGGGGGAACCACCTCAGCAAAGGCTTAATTTACAGTAAGTCACAAAGTATAGCAGTCGGGTCAAAACTGTGCTGTCATGGTGGAGTTTGACTCTGGCCTTCTGAGTCAAGTAGAAGAGCTGAAATATTCCTTTCGTGCACACAGGGTCTCACTTGCCTCTTTCTTTGTTCATTTCTTCCAACACACACACACACCTAGTTACACACAGACACACAGCTTCCTGTTCTGTACATCACAAGGGAAGAAGAGCACCCTGTGCGTTGAAGAGTAGGATGACTGAGTGCCAGCGTGAAACTGGAGTGGTTAATGGACTGCCAGTGGCAGGGGTCTTTTGGCTCAGAGTGAATGACAGTATTTTACAGAGCATGGCTGAGCAAGGAAAGCAAGTGAGCCATCTCAGAGGAAAGACTGGAAGGGAGGGAGGGAGGCAGAAAGGGAGGGAGGGAGAGAGATATAATTGATGAGTGTGACAAAAAGCTAAGAAAAAAGAGTGTGAGGGAAGCCAGAAAAGAATGCAGAAAATGTGCATTACAGGGGGAGTAGTGAGCTTGAATAACAAGTTACAGGTGAAGGCACACCAAAATTACTGAATTTGAGAAGGTACAGCTGAATAAAGTGCTACATCACAGGGAATGAAGATTTTCTACAACATTTCATCTTCAATATAAAACTTTGTTGTTTTTTTTTTTGCACCTGTTGTCACGTGCGTCTCATTTCATTATAATTGAGCTTCAGTTGACAAAGGAAAAAAACTCAATGGTAATGACTAAGAGGACATGTATCAAATTTGTTTTCTTGAGTTACTGAATTTTTAGTCTGTGCATCATTTGAGTTATAATTCAGAGATATTTCTGGAGGGAAGACCATTAGATTTTGATTCAAAAGTGACATTTTTTTGTTCAGTTTTACATTTTTAAATAGGAACTACCTTGTGGCTATCAAGTGCATATTTTTTGAGAACAAATGAAAAATCAAATGTCAATATCTGGATGTGCATTTATCCTCATTGGATTCCCGAGGTGGAAATTGCAGTGAAATCATAGAACATTGATTTCCCCCCCCCCCTTTCATTCAGCTTTGCTTTTTTGGATACTTAAACATTGATTGCTGTCGGCAATTTTGAATACTGGCCTTCTTGCCATTTATCCTCAAGTTAGAATAATGGCTTGTCCCAACCCCGGTAATTATGTAGAGAAAAGGCAGTTGTTGGAATAATCCTTCATTGATGAGCATAATGATTAATGTGCACAGTGGCAGTGTTGCTTCGTTTTTACTGTACTCCACACATCGGAAAGTGGCAGCTGTTTTCTCTGAAGCCTGTTCTGACTGGATGTGAGAGCTGCGTTGTGTAATAAAAGGTCCAGTGACCAATTTGTCGGGGCAGACACACACTGGAACGTGCAGTCACTTCGCCACTGAAATGCTGCACTTTAAGTGAAATCTCACCTGCTTCAGGGTGCTTGTTTGATGCCCCACTCCTAACTTTGCCAATTTTCCCCCGTGAGTCTGTGCCCTGGGATTGCAGCACATCCATTGAGATCAGTTGGGCTTGTATGTTCAGCTTCAATTATAATGAGCAGGAATACATATAACTACGTCTCACTTGAATTTCCCCTATGACAAAACGACAGTCAGAATAGTCTATTTATGTTTGCATGCTCCATGAACAGTGATTCTACAGAGCCAGTCTCACCTGAAGTCTGTTGGCAGAGCATCAAGTATTTTCTGTGCGCATGCAGGCAGAGTTAGGCTTTAAAGCTAATCTCAGCTTTGATAACCATGTAATGTTTTGTAAAGTAACAGATGACTGTTTAAACAATTGTCAAAATAGCAAGTCATGAAAAAGCATCGGTCACATATTTATAATTGGCTATCAAGGCAACATCAAAGGACAAAATGTGAGGAAGGTGTTTGTGATGGGTGTTTATGTTCAGTGTATTTTAGTTCAGTTGATAATGTGCCCAAAACAAGATGTTCATTTGCTTCACTGTGGTTCCTGACATTGTTGTTTGGGCATTTATTGAGAGACTGTTTCACTCTGACAAAGTGACAATCTCTTAATGAGAATTACAAGTGGCAACTGAATGCATAATAAAAGTAATTGTTATTTGCTGCACCAATCAAAGTGCATGTACTGTAATAGAAGACTTAGTCTAATCTGTAATGCCCACACTTGGTATCTGGCTGTCGCTTGTGTGAGCAGGCCTTGTTGGCTGACTTCAGAAGATATTACTCATCTGTTTTGTTTACCAGTAAACTGTTTCACTGTGGGTGGGGTAGGTGTTGCTGTCCAATTAGCCAAAAAACCCTGTGACAGCGTTTTTGCCTGCCTCTAGTTGGAAAAAATTGTTCCTATTTTGTTCTTTTGTTTTTGCTCTCTCAAACTTTCATGAAAGGAAACAACAAATTTGGCGTTTTACTAAAAAATAAAGTGAACAGTGATGATGAAAATGGTGGTTAAAAAAGGGGGACTGATTCACTGACTTATTTACTTAAATTCAGACACAAACAATATTTGTACCAGTCTATCTTGTCCTTTTCCTGATAGTGTGTCAACATCTTTGTGCCAGCAGTTTGCTGTTTCTGCACCAGCTCATGTCTTCCGGGTTGATTTTAGCTCCGCATGTATGTTCTGGTGCGACACAGTCAGCCTGTGAAGGAAGCAGTGTAATCTGCTATTCTGCATATCATGCCTTGTCACTTTTGTTTCCCTTTACTCAGAGGAGGAGTTTCAACAAATGCATAGGTGCATTTGTAGCCTACGTTTTTTAAGAGGTGTGAGTTGTTGTGGAAGCACAAAGCATTGAAGATATTTTGATGCTTCTAACTTCCTCGGGCTACATTTTATTTTTCTCACCCTAACTTTGTCAGCTGTAAAAACTGTTGCTGCTTTGCTTTTCTTCTTTTTTTTACACCCTTGTACATGATTAAGGGTTACTGCCCTGTTGTATTATTTCTCAAATTGCGAGGGCTGTGGCAGGAAGTTGTGCAAAAATAGAGAACAGGATGCTTCCTCATTCGTCCCCATTATATCTTGCCCTGATCTCTTTCTTTCTCCCTTTCCATCAATTGTGCTCAAAGGTTCTAGTGGG
>JAUESE010000056.1:7497527-7510385 GCA_032274725.1 Malacoctenus triangulatus | reverse complement strand
TGTTTTTATGTCTGTTTTATGAAACACTGTGCAAGTGCTGGCTTTTAAACTGGGTTATTTAAACCACAGGGAAGGAACTCCCTCATTGTTGTGACTGACTCTTTTATGTCCCGCCGCTAACAGTTTTTTACCACATGTTGATATCGTGTGGCCAAAAAACCTTTGAAGGTCCAGTCCCCATTCATCCACTCACTTTGTTTTATGATTTAGCCCCAGACAAAAGCCTTTTTCACACGTGGAGAATGGAAAAATTATTGAGCTGAATAAGTGTCAACTCAGTGGTATGAAGTATAACCGATTGTAATAAAAAAAGAACCAAACAAAAAAAAAACAAACTGGGTAATGTTATACAGTCAATATCCATATAAATCACACTATGTAGTGTTCTATACTAATGGCCATTAATGTGGCTGTTTCTACAGATAGTCACTACTGACACTTTTTGGACAAAGTGCCAATAAATGTACATACTGTAATGTAAGTGCTCCTCAGAGAGGCTATGTTATTCACCCTTATGTGAGGCAATAGCTGACACACTTTTTGGTCTGTTTGGATTCTTTGTTATTCTGTCTTAGCATTGTGTGTGTTGTTGTTTTTTAACTGTTGTGGTGTCATTTGCTAATCCAGTTGGAGCGTTTTACCAGCATGAGGATGAAAAAAGACAAGGAGAAGCCGGGTCAAATGCCAAGTCAACGACACTCGTCATCTGCCAGCTATGAGATCACCGCTCAGAGTGCCATGCTGCATGATCACTCCGATGAATATGTTCTGGAGCTCTTCGAACAGATGATGGTGAGACATAGTGTGAAAGTGTGCATGGATTGTCACCGATTAGTATTCCGTGAAAAAACAGTCTGAATGAAATTTACAGTATTTTGCCTGAACAGCTTGATTAAACTGTATTTAGCATTTCCCACTAATAGCACTCAATAACTTGCCAATTAAAGGCTCTTAATTCGGAGGCACTCTGGTAGATTGAATTACATTTTTAATGTGAGTAGAGAAAAGCCTTGGCTGTGAAGAAACTTTTGTTTCTTTATTTACTTGATGTGGTAATGTTTAAAAGAATGTAACAAAACGTTTTGCAAGGACACTTTGTTTAAACAAGCAAACTGTAGCTATTGAAGTTATAAAATTTGAGTGTTTCTGATGGTGCTCATTCTCGCAGTGCAGTAAAATGGTGTATTACAGTTCTAATTAAAGTTTGTGATCTGTTATTGATTGCGGGAGTATGTGAACTTTTCATGCTATCCATTTGTTTGACCATCCTTTTACTGTTTCCTGTTTCTTTTCTCCTGTTTCTGTCCAGGTGGATATGAACCTGAATGAGGAAAAGCAGCAGCCTCTCAGGGCGAAAGACATCATGATTAAACGAGAGATGGTCTCCCAGTACCTCCACACGTCTAAAGCTGTCAGTATCTAAACTAAATATAGCTCCTACAGGCTGCTGGGGTGCATTTGCAGAGTGATTTAGAGTCAGTTTTGGAGTTTGGTCCAGAGCCGTTACACGTTGCAAAGCATGAGGACATTAGCAGGCCTCATGGGCAGCTTTTTATCACACTCCTTTCTAAAACAAGCAAATGGAGCCAGACTAAAGTGATTTCACAGCCTCATAAAGAAGTAATTGGATCATACAGCAACACTGGTATCTAAAACTGACTGTGCAGACAAATGCGCATTAAAGTCCTTTTAATGGCTCTCTCTGATTAATAATTGATAACCTTTGCATATTATATAAATCCACATTGTTCTGTTTTTTTAAATATATAAATAAAAGGATTCACTCAAAATTAGAATCCTAACAAATGTTTTGCCATCTCTGGTGGGCACATCCTTTATTCTAGTTGTCAAATGAATGATATATCAGAATTAATAGTTGAGCTATACATATGCTGTGGAGGAGGTCGCTCAAAGGGCTAACAAAATCAAGCACAGATGGTTGCTAATACAGTTCATTTAACTGTAAAATGAGCCAATTAAAAGAAAAATGTAACACGCGAGAAGTATTCCTGACTGTTGCCCCCAATGCCTCGCTCTTGTGCTTTCTTATGGAAATAACACCAATTATAAACTGTAACCGGATAAAGATGATGCAGAACTCAAAGTAATTTTATGTTTTCGTGCCTGCTTTCTCTCTCTCTGCTTTTCAGGGCCAAGACCAGAAGGAGAGCTCCAGGTCGGCGATGATGTACATTCAGGAATTAAAGTCAGACTACAGAGACTCGCAGCTGCTGGCCTGTTTGGAGTCACTACGAGTGTCACTCAATAACAATCCTGTCAGGTTAATGCTCACATACAGTTCACATTTTTCACAATAATAAATCTTTGTTCTCCGGGCTTCAGATTGTTAAGAGGTTTAGATGAAATGCGATTATAATGTGTGAAGAGTCAGAACTAATTTGTATAGATGTAGAAGAACTTTATGGGTCTCATTATCTTTTTTCCTTCGTAGACACAGACTCTTTTTTTTTTTTTTTATTTTACTTGACCTGAATCTGAATAACTATTAACTAATAATGAGATAACATAAATTCAACACAGCTACTGGAGAAAAAAAACCCAACAGCCACATAGTGACTGTTGAATACTGAGACAAATACTACTTACACTGTGTGTAATCCTTGGGGGTTGGAAGATCTCCATTGAGTCATTTCCCCCTCAGGTCATTAAAAAATATCATGAATCACCTTAGATCTGCACTTCACTGTGCTGTCCTTGTATTTTTTTTTTTTTTTAATTTATTGCACTGAAGTAAATAGCCAGAAGAAAAAGAAGCTCAAATGCTCACACAAATATTCAGGGGGGTATTGTGTCAGTAATTGAACTTCGTGTTTGGGTATATACCATAGTACTTTGAAAAGCTGAAGGCAAGTCACATGCTTTCAAATGTGAATATTCAGTTTGTGAAAGATGAAAACTGTTTCTTGACACGTCTAGCTGGGTCCAGAATTTTGGAGATGAAGGACTGGCTCTGCTCCTAAACCTGCTCAGGAGGCTCCAGGAGGAGAAAGACGAGTACCCGTAAGTCACTTCTACCACATCAAATGAAATCATACAAGTGCTCTGTTTGTAATGACTCTCTGCATCTGTCTTCTGTTCTTTGAAAAGAATGATGGGAGTGAAATGTCAACACGAGATCATTCGCTGTCTGAAAGCCTTTATGAACAACAAGGTGAGGCGCTTCACTTCTGTGTTGGGATGTTTCTAAAAAAAATAAACAACCACTTAGATACACCTGGTCATGGTTGCAGTCTGACTTTGAGTGATACAGACGGACATGAGCCTTCTGTCTTGGGTGTAGTAAAGTGGAACATCCAACAGGGGTCACTGTGGCTCTATCATTGCTCTGTCATTGGTAACCTTTGAGAATTCAGTATATTGATGCATCTTATCCTCTGTAACCTTTTTATAAATCTCACCTGGTTCTACAGTATCTACAAATAACAAACATTTTTAATCTGATATTTACATTTCACTTGAAGGGTGCCAATTTTATGGTACAAACAAAACAGTAGAGGTTATTACTTTAGTGCTCAACACAAAGGTTTAGAAAAGCTTCCTCAGAGTAGTCTGTGTAATCACTAATAACAGCCGTTTGTAATAACATCTGCTGCAGATGGCAATTAGGTTTAAAGGGCGAGCTTTGTCAGATTGTTACGCCCCTCTGTATCAAAACATATCATTTGTGTCTGATTTTCTAATGTTTTATTGAGGGAGCATTAATCAGGACCAGGGGACTCTTTCTTCTCATGTCTGATTAAAATAAATGATGGACAAAATTGTCTTTTGCTCAATGAGGATTAATCTGCAGTTCTTTACCTCACTTTGCCTTGTCTCTGTCTCCGTCTTCTCTTTTTTTTCCTCAGTATGGGCTAAAATCCATGCTGGAGTCGGATGAAGGTATTCCTCTGCTGGTCAGAGCCATCAATCCCAGGGTGCCTCATATGATGGTGGATGCTGTCAAGCTGCTTTCTGCCATCTCTATTCTGGAGCATCCTGAGAACCTGTGAGCATCAATGACATGACAGTTTTCACAATAAACACACTGAGTCTTGTAGAACCGATACACCACCACACAGGGAGATGTTCCTCAGTTTCAGAACATTTTTTGTTCTTCTTGTGCCATTAAAATAATCGATTTGAAGGCTGTTGTTTGTTACTCTGTATATTCCTTCATTATCTGACATGGAACTACTTCTGGAAAGATTTTAATGGTCTGTTCTTTTTTAATCCTTTTCAGTCATGAGCGTGTTTTGGAAGCTATCACAGAAGAAGCTGAGAAACAAGACATTGAGAGGTTTCAGCCTCTCCTCACTGGCATGAACAACCACAACATTGCTCTTAAGGTGCACTTTCAGATGTACACACACTCAAAAATACACACTTGTACTTTTGAAGACCCGTTGTTCTTTTTTTTAAGTCTATCAGTAGAACTGGAGTGATGTCATCTGACAAACAGTCCCTCTTAAGTCAGTTTATGGATGAAAAAATCTGATTTATCTTTCAGATTTTGTGTTCCATACAGCCATTTTCATCCCTCCAGCCTTTCTAATTTATAATGTTAACATTTTGGTATGATGTGTTTCTGGCAGGGTGGCTGCATGCAGCTAATCAATGCCTTGATCGCCCGAGCAGAAGAACTGGACTTCAGAATCCATATTCGCTCCGAACTGCTGAGATTGGGACTCAGGGACCAGCTGAAGGTACGAAAAATGTTCTCCTCTGATCTTTCTCTCAAAGGGATTTTGCAGAAACTTGCATTTCTCCAACTTTATTCTTTGTGTTCCTGTCGCAATGCCTCTTTTCTGATGAGCTGACACACTCACTCCTACTCCAAAACTTTCTCACAACTGTCCAAACTTGAAATGTTTGATTGTCACTCTGTTCCTCGAGTGCTTTCTTGTGTGTTTTTTTCCCCCTCCACTGCTGCATCCCATTGCTTGCTCTGCAGGAGGTGCGGATGATAGAAAATGAGGAGCTGAGGGTGCAAGTCCAGGTGTTTGACGAGCAGGCTGAGGATGACTCTGAAGACCTCAAAGCACGTCTTGATGACATCCGCATTGAAATGGAGTATCCTTTCAATGGGAACTGTTGTTGCTACTGTGGAGGTTTTCTGTCTGTCCTTTGCAAGACAGCAAATTGGCATCACTGACTTTTTACTCGAGTTTGGCAAAAATGTGTTATAGCTAAAATGCTACATTGATACTGGTGATCTTGGTGTTTATGGAAAAAAGAACAATAGAATATATTTCAAATCATATTGACTCATTAAATATTATATATCTGTATTAAGACATTTGTTTCTATACCCATCCAGAGTTACTGTACCTTTTTGTTCCCCTTTAATTGTAAAATCAGGTGCATGAATCAACACTTTCACCTTTTTTTCACAAAATGTCCCCTTTGACTGAATATCCTGCAGGATTAAGGTTAATGTCACTTTTAGTCTTGCTATATGTTTTTTTAAAAAGCTGTTCATAAACGAACTGCCTTTACGTGCTGCATTTAACATGCACTTACAATATTCAACACCAGATGTCTCCCAGGGCTAAAGCGCACAGTGCACATAGAATTTTCAAAGCCTTGTGCAAATCAAATGTGGAGCTGAGCTTCCTTCTGTCTCCTTGATTATTGTTGAATACATATGTGGTTTCCTGAGGGATTGTTGTAATGAAACCTTAACTAGTTTTTCTTCAGTGACGTGAGGGAAGTATTTGAGATCTTGGCGAACACCGTCAAGGACTCGAAAGCTGAAAACCACTTTCTGTCGCTGATGCAGCACCTCCTGCTGATCCGTAATGATTATCTGGCCAGGTAGCACACTCGTACATCCTCACACATGTTGACAGGTTCTGACACGTCGAAGCACTTGCACACTAAAGCGCATCTAATGTAGTATTTATTGCATGGCTCCATTTGTCATGTTTTATATGAGTGGTCACAGTCTTAAAGTTGGTGGCTTTTTTTTAACACAACACATTTTAGAACAACACAGGGCTGAATGAACCACTACATTCCCAGGTGGTCGAAGACTTAAGTAAGCGACAGAAACAATGCAGCTAAATTTATCAAAACAAAACAAGAGAACTCAAATTATTTTCCTTGATTCTTTCCCATCACTCACACTTCCGTTCTCATCCCTTTACCCCCATTTGCCATTTGTTTGCCTGAGCACTCTTCCAAAGCTGTGAAATTAATACATGCATAGGAGTCAGATTCAGTTTTAATAGAAATGAGCACCATGAACTCTTATCACAAGGAATATGCTAATGATCCTGTCTGTGTCTTCCAAAAGCCCTTGGAGTTTTAGCAAGAGAAAGAGTGTAAGGGCACGCAAAACAGATTCATTCAAGACCAGCACAGATTAGTTTAAGGACACGCCAACTATAATACATGTGTTGAGTAGCATAAGGGGGAATAGTTATTGTCTTTATGGACTCTCATACCTCAGGAAAAGCATGAAGGGATGCACCTATCACGCTTAGGTTAGTCATGTGTTGGTTAATGTTTCCTTCATGGCATCAGGTAGGAAGTTGTGGTTTATTTTTAACATGGTTTGGGGATTAAATTGTGAAGATGGAAATGAATGGTTGGCCCAAACAAATGGTCCCAGCAGAGATTGTTTTAGCTCTCCCCTTCCATCTCATCCAACCATCCTTCTATCCTATTCAGCTGTTTCCATCCAGGTGAGCCAGTCAAACACAATAGAGGTGGTCTCTAATGGACTCCACACAGAGACCGGAAGTGAGGGTGGGAGGAAGCTTTGTAGAGTGGCAGAAAATACAGCTGGGTAATCACAGAGAAAAAAAAGGGAAAGGGTGGTTGAGACGGTCGTAAAGAAGAAATTGAGAGTTGATCCATTTGGTATTGAGATGACTTGCTGTTTTGTGGCTGTTCAAGACTCTGTGTTTTAATTCTAAAGTGATGATTGAGATCGGGGGTTATACTGTGTTATTTATGGGATTTAGGACACACCTTGAGTTGTGTATGCAAGTCATTTAGGGATGGTTAGAATGTAATTCCAAAATGCCACAAGTTTTCTAAATTTAATCTAACTTTTTTATTAGGTAAATTACCCAATTTCTAATATATTTGTAAATTAATGAACCAAACCAATTTTTTTTTGAATGTCTGATGATAAAGGACAGATTTTGGGTGGAGACGGAGAAATGTCCGTTGGACTCCAACCCATTTTTCCTGCAGGACACTAGATGTCTCTCTCGCTCCACGGATAAATTCCAATTTTAGAAAAAAACAAAACAAACCCTTGAATTATGCTGAAGGAATACATGTTAGACAAAGGCAGAGTGACTAAGAGAGGCACTTGGAGGAAGGAAGGCAGGGGTGGCGGATGGGTGGGGTGGGGGGTGAATAAATAAAGTATTGAGTTTTTGACTCTGGCAGCATCTAATGGGGTCAGGGAATAAGACACCTCCAAAATTGAGTGTCTGTGAGAAGTTGGCTTGATTAGACATGAGACGCTGGACATAAAGCAGCGCGCCTTCATGGAAACAAGTGGTGCACCATCCATCTTTGTGACATGAACCTGACAGAAACTCAAACTGTCAAGCTCACCCAGACAACTAATCTTGGTTACGAAGACAAAGTCACAAAGCATGTGTGTGGATTCATTTGTCCAAACATATGAACCCAGTCGCTCTTTGTCAGTCTGCTCCTGCACTCGCACAATATGTCAAATGTTATTCAGAACCCTGTTTTTTAACCACCACACAATCTTTAATCTAACTGTGCTGTTGTGTTCAACGTATTCTGCTAAGAGGGATGCACTTTCAGTTCAGGTTTTTAGGGCTGTAAATAAATCCTTCAATGTCAGCCTCCTTTACATCTTATCGTCCCCATTTTTCCTCTATATTTTTCTCTTTATCTCCTAATCCATCTGTCTCCAAACCCATCTCTTCCTCTCTCCCGCAGGCCTCAATACTACAAGTTGATAGACGAGTGTATCGCTCAGGTCGTACTTCACAGAAATGGTGCAGACCCTGATTTTAAGTGCCGCAACCTCAGCCTCAATATCGAAAGCCTGATCGGTGAGTTCCTTGACCCCAGCATACACGTGACTTTGTCTTGACTTTGTCTGGTGGATGATGTCATCTAAACCATCACCCAACTTTCACTTGAAATGTTCACATTCAGACAAGAAAACAGCACTATTGATTGCAAACATTTGTGTGGTTTGGCTTTCTGCGATGGCACAGACGTGTTACCATCAGTGCAAACCTCCCAATAAATGATGTCATGTAATTTGGTCATATTGTCTTTTGAATTGTACGCATAGTTTCACTTTCACCACAAGATGGAGCCAGAGAGGGAGTGGGTGTAAGTGTGGGCTGAATCTTGCTACAGGTTTTAACTTCACAGGTCAGTTACATAAAATGAGTTCTGGCAAGAGAGAAAATGTTCTGAAATGTAGCAATCTCAAGACCTGATTTCTGCTCGTGGCAACTTTCAGGGACAGACGGCGAAGCCATTGATATAATAAGCCAACGGTGCTCAGGTTCATGTTTCTGCAACCGTATTCCCGGTGCCTGTGACACACAGTCCTCACCAGCTACCTACGTGACACAGACTTTTCTGTGAGGATCAAGAAAGTATTAGAGCTGCTTTATGGCCTGTCACAACTACTTTAAAGGACGTGTCGTCTCACCACATTGAAAAATCAAAAGTGGTTCCACCTGATCCAAACTGCCACACTTGAAGAAGAGCTGAGAAGTGATACCATTATTTTTTTTGTGGATAACACTGCACCTTTACAGATACAATTTACAGTGTCGCACTTGTTTTTAAGCATAAAAGTGCCTCAAGTGGTGTCTTGAATCATAAAAGAAAATGAAAAAAAAGATTTTTCAAACTGATTTTTTGCAGCAAAGCTGGCCAATCATAGTCGGATGTGGTTATGCATCTGAAATTGTCTGTTTTGGAAAGTTTCAGGAATTCTTGGACACGACTTCATTCTGCCATAAAAAAGGTGTCACAGAGAGCGATTTAAAGCTGGAGGCGTTATGGCTACTGATCCATATGATCCATTTCCTTTCACTCTCTCTGGGCCACAAACGTAAAATAGGGAATTTTCCCCATATTGTAATAGTTCAGATGAAATAGCATGGTGCCTGGTATTGGTAGATTTCTGCTTTTGAGTGGCAGCTCTAAATAATCACTGACTATAGGAGGCTAAAACGCAGCAGACTGAAGGTGCGGGCCATGTCTCAGGAGTTCAATGCACTTCATGGCAGGTCTCCGTTGCTCACCGCAGGAGGCTCTAATTGCACTGCTTCTAAATGCGTCCTGACACACACACGCTCACACACACTTGCAGACACACAGCACACACAAGGCTGGCTGGCCTCCTTTAAGGCTGCCAGAGTTATTATTGGTGGAAAGCAGCCCAATTCTGCCCTGCATGCATTATTTAGTGTTTTTCTTTGAACTCTGAAATTCAGCACAGTTTTTTTCCCCTACATTCTGTCTCCCTTAGTGCGCTCTATTCGAAGTTTGTCCCATTTAGCATAGCCACCATGACAGAACTACGCCCCCCTTCCAATCCATTACACATCCAATAACCACGTAAACTCATACACAAATGCACGCTCTGAAATTGGATGTGGGTTGGCATATTATTGTGAGGTTCTCTCATGTGCTAAATCTTAGAGTTTCATATTCTGTCTGCCTTACTTATCTAGATATTGTGAATCCGGCACAGCTTCAGCTCCCCGTCCATATTTATATTCCAACTCTTTACAATCTGTACAGTTCACTTTTCTCAGAGTTTGTGAAATTTCGTCATTTTCTATTTTAGCTTTTCACATCCTATCTCTGCTCTGCGTCTGCTTGATCCCTCCCTCCTGGGCATCGTGATTAGCACTCTTTGATCCAGTGACATTGTGGCATTCATCTTCATGTTAATTAGCTCTTTTACTGCACATGCTTGGTGAGCCCTTCAGCATTAAACCACCTGTAGACCCTTGCAATTATTTTGCTAAGGCACCCTGTTGGTCAGTGTGTGTCCTCCTCGACGTTTTCTCTTCCACAGTCTAAGCTCATTTATTACTCTCGGGCCCTTTAATAGTGTTTGTTTTATATTTGCTCTTGCCTGCAGGAAACAAAGGTGTATGTGTAAGTTAATGATCTGTATGAGCAGTATGCAGTGCACAGCACCCTATTGTAATGAGATGCCTCCACAATCACCTCGTAGATCTTGACTTTGAGTGGTGTGATAGGGGGAAAAATGGGGAGACAGATGGGACGCTTGCCCTATGTGGAGGTGTCTGTTTTTGAATTTATGTGAGGACACAGCATGTGCCAGACTGAAGGGTACGCTGTCTTTACAGCCAGACGTGTGCAGGTGTGCTGTCGAAATTCTTATCTCGACTACCACCTTCTTTCCTCTTCCTCCCTTCCTTCCTTTTGCCCTTTCTTTTTCTCTGCAGACAACATGGTGGATCAGACCAAGGTGGAAACCAGTGAGGCCAAAGCCATTGAGCTGGAGAAGAAGGTGGATAACACACAGCTTGATTCTCACTGAATGTCATAGATACACAGACCTCAGTAAATAGGCCTCCTATGCAGACATATTAACATGTCAGCCCAGAAGCACACAGGCTCTTACAGTCAAAGACAAAATAAAGTCATGCTTTGTGAAAGCTAACATTTCTCTTCACACAGACACATAGGCACATTTGGACTGTAATGAAATTCCAGGCGACCACTGTCTGGCTGACATGGGATGACAAATGAGAATGGGGGGTAGGGGGGGATGAGGGTGACTAAGAAAATAAGCATACACACGTCTGACAGCCACCCGACAGACGGATACAGGCTAGCAGCAAACACACACAGACAAACATTTCCACACACTCACACAAGGGGGTAAATGCCTTGATTGTGGTGTGCGGCTACCCTGATGTTTCTGTCACAGTGACAGGATAATTGCAAAGAGAAAGCTGAAACTAGCCTTCATTCATGCACACTTGGAGACACGCGGTCTCATGCGGGATCATAGCCATTAATTGAGCGCTCATCTACACGTGCATGCATTACACAAACACCCTTGGATTCATTCTCATTGACCATGTGCGCCATAGCGCTTGTTGTGCATGATGGGGTAATTGCAGACAGTCTTTGGCAGGAATTAGGAATCGGGCTGTCAAGACACTGACAGGGAGAGTAGAGGATCTGTTGTCTGCAAATTAAACAGCTATGTGCATCTGTGTGTACATGTAATCTTCTGGTTAAATACTTCTAATCTGTTTGTCAAGTGTCTTTGAAGGAAAATTCTTAAAAGTTTACATGAGAAGATTATACTGAAGAAGAAAAAGGTTCTGCTTTTTTTCTCTTTTTAATCACAGTAGAGGCTTTGATTAGAAAGTGAAAAGGGAGCTGATATGAATGCACTAAGGCATTGTAACTTGGTAAATGACGGGTATTTTGCAGTGTAAATCATACAAAGAACCTGAAAGCATTCGACAGAAAAACAGCTTGAGCACATCTTACATGTTGCTGCTTTTTCTAAAGCACACTTGGATCCCATAATGCATTGTTGAACCTTGGTGTTTTACCAATTCGGTAAACTAAGACTGAGTTTGTGCCCAACTATGCTCTCTCACATGTGCAATAGCTGGACGCAGAGTTGACGGCACGCCACGAGTTGCAGGTGGAGCTGAAGAAACTGGAGGGGCATTATGAACAAAGACTACAGGACATGAGCCAAGAAAAGGAACAGCTGGCCTCCTCTAAGGAGGAGCGAGAAAAGGAGAACCAGGGACTTCAACAACAGCTCGGCACTCTGCAAAAGCAGGTACACACAAACACAATGCTTCCAGCCACCTGTCTTTATTGTTGCATCTCTCGAAAGACTAGATGTTTCAAATCTATCCTAGATTTTATTTTTTTTTTGAGTAATTGACTTTGTCAGTCAGACTTAATTCTGCAATACAACCATTGTTTCATTGTTTTATGCTAATGTCATTATAAGATAACTTGAATCCAGAATTTATTAAGTTGGAGTGGAGATAATGAGCCTTCGCTCTCATTTCCTGGTCACTGCATACACACAAAAGCAGCCACCGTCAGTCTGCAGAAAGTCAGAAAAAAATGCGGCTTAAAGAAATACAATATTGTAAGTCTAAGCACCAAAAAGTTGCCCAACATCTTTGCACACCCACACAAACACAGAAGCCCCCCCCCCAGGAGCCTTAAATGATTTAGCCAAGTGCGAGCATGGCGTGAAAAAAGGGAAAAATACCTAAAAGGATATTGTGAGAAGAAGCCAAATCCTTTACAGATTAAGACTCTCAATAAAAACATGGAAAGTGGGGGAATGGGAATATAAAGAGTGACTAAAGAGAGAAGAAAGAAGAAGAAAGGGAAATGATGGAAATGGGACAAACACAATTTTTAAGGCCAAGATACATTTGCATGGACTGTCTGTGTGTGCATTTACTGTTTTGTGTGTGTGGGCGTTGGGGGGAGGGGGGGGGGTTCTGTATGTGTGTACACACATACGGTAGGGAGGCCAAGATGAGGATTGTTTAGCTGTCAGTGTCCTGCTGCCACACCAGCTGGACTCTGCCTCGCAGTGACACCCTAAACTCACAAACACACCAAGTGACCCAGAACAGTCTGCCTCTGTCCATGTGTGCTCTTACCACATGAAGATGTTCCTGTCTTGGAGTTATTTGTGTGTGTGCGTGTGTGCGTGCTCGTGCGTCAGTTAAAGAACTATACAACTTCCAAAATGAGCCTCATCCAATGTGGCTGATGCCAGCCGAGTCATTTTCTCACCATGCAAAAACTCCAAATGCGCGCGAACACACACACACACACACACACACACACACACAC
>JAUESE010000056.1:7480051-7492487 GCA_032274725.1 Malacoctenus triangulatus | reverse complement strand
GAGAGATTCCATCTGACCTTCAGATTCGGCTTCACTGTGCATCACATTCACACAAAGTCTCGCCCGGGTCACATACATAAACAGGAGTGCGCATTCACACATGGCTGATGCTAGCCGTTGATGTCAGTTAAATGTCAGCGTTGGCAGCTGTCCCATCCACATTCACCTGTATGGCAAATTCTAACGTCTGCCTGTCACTCCATATACTAACCCCCTCCCACCCACCCCCCCATTTGGCCTGTGCACCCATGCTTCTCCTTTTTATTAGCTAAGACAGCCGACCGTTCTGGATGATGTCTAATAACCTTTTCTCAGTTGTGCGTATGAAGACACTGTGGCCTTTTCACAGCCCCACACCTGTCCGTACGTCTGTTTGTGTGGGTGAGGGGTTTGGAAGGGGCAATGGGCAGTGAGGTTAGAAAGTGGGTGGGTGCTGTTAATTGTTTCAGCACGACATACACTTGGTAGTTAGAAATTTATTATTGTTCACAGTTTAAATTGCAACTTTAATGAGCAGTTTTTTAGGCACCTTATAATTTGGTGCGCTCTGGTGGCTGTCCATGCTTTCTGACCATTTTTGCAACTCGTGCAGACATCCACTGTAAGCCTTTAGCTGTGGTCATGCAGGATGTGTTGTACGTCCTTGTCCTCCATCCTGTTGCTTAACACATACTGCTCAAGGACTGATACATTCCTCCTAACCTTTTTCCTCACTCTTCACCAGTGGGAGCACGTCTTTGCTTTCCCTCATCTCGCCTTTTCCTCCTCGTGTGCCGACTATTCTTTGTAACCACACCAAAAGCCAACCGACACCACACTGAGCCACCGCTGACCTTCCCTGACCCTTCCTCCTCCTCCTCTCCATCAGCTGCCCAGCAGCTGGATTTGGAAGCACGCTCACACCCACACAGAAAGCGGTCATGCAACGGGGACGGGGTGGGGGGTGCTGTGCTCAGGGCAGGGTCAGAGGTGTTGACCTCTGCTGCTCTCACGAAGAGCAGAGGGTTGATAGTGGGAGACACGCCCTCTGGCAGCTCACAGCTCTTGTGGATACAACTCTGTTGGTTGGCACTCTCATGCAAACCGAACACTTGTGCATGTAGGCACAAATGCATAGGAAACATATAGTTTATGTTTTTCTCTTTATGTAATCATTTAATCTTACAGGAAATGGGCTGAAACTCGGTTGTTCATTTTAGGCCATTCATTCTTTCTTGCTTCTCTGTCCTGACGTTCAGCATATGGTCATTAGAGGAAGTAGGACCTACTGTCTTGGACAAATGTACCAGATGATAATTGGCTCAAACATAGCTGCAGAAAACCTGCAGCAGAAGATAACAGGCAGACAAGAATTGTACCATAATTGACACTTGCATGATCTGTAACCGGTATAGATATGTTTCCTTTGCATGATGGAAAATAATTTTGTTCTAAAACATATCAGCTATGAGCATGCATAGCAGACCTAATATAGAGGATTGTATGAGTGTTTCCTGAATTAGATTGCGTCTTTCTGCGAGTGTCATACGCCTGATCTCATTTAGCTGCTAATTTTTTCCAGGAGAAATTAGTGGCGGCATTTTTTAAATTTGTACCGAAGAGGAAAAATACAGCAAAAATGCAGAGAAACTACCCCACTTGAATTTTCCTTACCTCCAAACTTTTACCTTTTTTTTTTTATATGAAACTACTTACCTTGTAAACAACTTTTGGCATCAAGGCCACACAGTGCTGTGCTATTGAACATTTGACTTTTAAACGGGATGTGAACACAAAACTGAACTGTCAGCATGGAAAATGAGAAATATGCTTTTTATAGTCCAGCAATAAATTAGATTCCCGCTCCTCAGATTCAGTGAATCCTTTGTGAATTGTTTGGGCCTTTCTCTTACAAACTTTCCCCTAAGCTACCTGCTGGCTTTCTCTGTGGCCTTGCGCATCTGTTTGAATGATGTTGTTAAACCAAGCTATATGTGAGAAGATACAGTTTAAGTGAAGGATGTCTTTGTTTTCATGAAGGTGAGAACTGCCTTTTTACAGCTAAAATGTAGCATGATGCATATTGTTGATATGATTGCGTGCTGCAGTTTATATTGTGACAGAACTTCTATCAATCTGTGCACATATGACTAAATTTTTTTCAGTGCATTTCATTTTACAATATTGGCAAAAGTGTGTTAATTACCCAGTTGCAGAATTTATACCTGTGAAATAACACTATTGCGTTTCCTTCTACTGTTGTGTTCTGTTGGTGTAAAGGTTTATTAAGACACAATATTGCAATTTGGGTGTTTAAGGCTCTTTTTCGGTAAAACAGTTTGTACAGAGCAGAGAGCTTATCTTCATTGATCAGACTTTAGAGGTTGTTTTTGGGATGTACAGACACATGAGGTGAATGTGAGGACTTGCACAAGGATCATCAAGTATGTGTGTATGTATATATATATTTCCTCAACAGTCCTCTTTTTTAAGTTTTGGTGTTTGATAGCAGGTGCCTTTTGAAGTCGGCACCTCAGATAGCGCAATTAGCAAAAGAATGAGGCAGAGAAAGAGGGAGGTGGAGGTGGGTGCAATAAAAGAAAAAGTGAGCAGAGGGAAAGACTTGGGCTTGGGGGAACGGTGGTGATTAATTTGATTCGGGAGAGAAAAGGGCCAGGAGCATATATAGTTATTAATCCTCATAATGGGGGGATCATTTTCATATCCCAATCCTCCAGCCTTTACAGCCGTCTCTCTTCGGCGTCTCAGTCTCTACTGCTGTGTGTCTGTTGTAAGATACCGTCCTCATTTCGCTTCTTTGGTGGAGTACCTCCCACCCAAAGGAAGCCCTTTGTGAGGCTGTCCACTGTGTATCTCTGCATAACACACCTACACATATAACGGCCCCTTCCTGTATCGCTCTCACTTCCTTCAAATTACAAACATGTTTATCACAGATTTAATTCATGTCTGTCTATGTGAGGATGCGTGTGTTGCTGTATGTGCTCAGGAGAGCGAGTGGGTGAGCTCAACCACATTTACAGGCCAATTATAATAGGCCTTTTGATCTCCCTGTGTTCTGACGAAATCAATTTTCCTCTCTGTAGGTGTGTGTGTGTTCTCTTTAAGTCTGTGTGTGCACGTCTGAATACATGCACGTATCTGCTGACTTTTCTTTTAACTCGACTCCATCTACTTTTCACCTTAATGAGCCACCAATCAGTAAGAAAGTGCCTGCTGTGTGTATATGTGTTTGCACACATGCCTGCCTGGGGCTCCACCAGGGTTGTAGACCAATCAGTTAAAGGGATGAGAAATGTAATATATTAGCTATAAAAGACCAAGAGGCATGGAGAGTTATGGTGCAGTGTTGATTAGATCGTTACATCTTCAGCTGCACAGAGTTCACTACATGTGCTGCTTGTTTTCGTTGTGGTAGACCCGCACAAGGTCATTGTAAGTCGAAGAATAATTGCCACGCTAATGAAATAACTTAGGCAACCTTTCCAGCACTGTTGTTTACAACTATGTTATATGGAGAAGAATGTCAGACATGAGAAAGCGTGAAATATTGTCACAGAGTTAGTACTGTGCAGTCTTTCACAAGGCTGAGTTCATGGACTATTTATCATGTGAAAGAACAATGCAGTTCGATGTCTCTTCTCAATCTGTACCTAATGGCTACATAGCCACTGCTGCAGCTTTGACAGGCCTGATAAATAACTTGTTAGATTCTGCTGAAAATGACCACAGGTGAAAAAGTGTATGACCATGCTGTTATTTCCAACGGCCAGAAACCTCTTTTCTTCCTAGCCATAACCCTTTTTTTGAAAATACAAACACAAGGTGTTTGTTTTCCTCTTCTAATCCTTTTTTATGGCCAATACAAAATGTATTAGTTGGTCAATAGGTGTGTGTTTGAGCATTATTTATATTCATTTGTGTATATGATTGCATATAATTAGGGGGACTTTTAGACAACGGTTCACCGGATGTGTAGACTCTGAGCTGTTGTCTCTGGAGATTACTTAAAATATGTACTAATAAGTTATTTAGATGAGGAACAGGCCTACTCTATTAAGCCATGAAAGTGTTTGTATTCGCCTGTGCAATTGGGCTAAATTAGTATTAGCTTTGAAAAGCTTGTGCATAATGTGTTTTTAACTTGTCTAAGAGTATGTGTATATCTGTGTGTGTATGTTTGTAGTTGTGTCGTCGGCATGGGCTGGTCTTGTTATTAAATTGTGAAATGTTCAGGCTCGGGCTGCAGAAAGAGAATCGGGTTAATGCCGGGGTCACTAATGCTGCATCAAGAGCTGAGTAAAAAAAACCCCACCATGCCTGGCTCTCTTTTTGTTTCTAATTCATTCCATTTTTTGGAGGGAGTGTAGCAGCTTTCTTATTCAAGTCCCTATTTCCTTTTCATTCCACTTTTTGCCATCAGTGGTTGCATGATTGGAAAACTATAGGTCTGCATCCAATGGTGCCCGTGAGATTGAAAAATCTAATCAGCCCCATCTGTCCTTCTCCGCTTCTTCTCTTCAGTCCTCCGAGTAACATTAGGCTAAACAAGTTAGTGTAAATGTGCAGGTAGGCAGCAGTGTTTCCGAATTCCTCTGAGGCGAATCTGAGTGTTTTTCCAGGGCAAATAAAATGAATTGCCCCTCTGGAGTACTCTTATTTTGCTAGCAAATCTCATGTCAGTCAGACATGCAGGCAGACCTCTTGAATGTGTGTTTTAATACCTATTGTACAAGTAAGATGCAGATTGCAAGGTACTGCTATTCTAAAGCCTTCACAGAAAAAGGAAACTGGCTCTCAGTCGGGGGATGAGCCACCATGCAGTAGAATCCCATTTTGACCATTTGTATGTGTGGCATCATGGTTCAATGGTGAGCATTGTTGCCACCCAACAATCTGTCGTCAAACCCAGTGTGTCCAAATTCCTTGTATTCAAGGATGTTTGCATGAATCTGGCTGTTTTTCTCACACCAACAGCTGTTTGTACATTTCTTGAGTTAATGTGAATGTGTGATACTGTGTGTGCACACGAAGGGTCTAATGAAGGAGAATTTCCACTCGTGGTGCTTTTAATTGGTTATCAAGTCATTTTGAAAGGAGATGTTTGCATCCTTATCAACCTGCCTGCCAATTCCACACTCCCCTTTAACCTCTATTATGAATGCGAAGTGAGTCAACTTGCATAATGAAAGGCTCTCCCAGTCGTGTTGCATGGGCCCAGTGGTACAAAGTTTAAATCCAACTCGTTACACTTTTTGTTCCATAGCATGTTGAAAGTCAGTGCGATGAACCGAGCTACTTCATCTGTGCATTTTCCAATTCGGATTCTATCCACTTCCCACTGCAATGTCTCTGATACATCCAAAGACATGAACCGTCTAAACCTCACCAATATGACAATGAACTATATATAGTGTAGCTTTCTAAGGTGCAAGGGTGACCTGCAAATGAAAGATTTGATGTTTATTGGCTGTGTTTGTGTATTTGTGTGTACATCTGAGGGTTTATGTCTACCAGTGCTTAAGTTAAATCCAAACTATACCTCTTAAGCTCTCAACAGCAGCAATGCATTTGGTTTGCATGGCTCGCTCTCTAAGCCCAATGTATTCTCAGGAAAGCAATAGCGAGCATTCCCTCATTCACCGTCCCTTTATGGGTACGGAACAGCCGCAAAACGCTGCTTATTCATCAGGCCTTATCAGGTTCAAACACATCTGTGCGTGCACACATTGGTTACCTACTGCCAACTGCAATGGCTCACTTATATGCCCAAACAGAAAGGTACACTTATACATACACATAGCTTACAAGCATATACACACTTATACACACACACTTGTGCTTTTGTCCCACTCATTCTCTTCATACCATTCCATTCCTCCCTCCATCCTTCCCTCGTTACATCTCTCTCTTTCTCTCTCTCTCTCTCCACTGTTTTACATGCAAATGAGCTAAGTGTACTCATGCTGGAGCATTACCGCTGTGTGTGCCTAATCTCCTTGCTGCCTTTTCTCTTTCCTGGAGATTATCCTGTTTTTAGACGGAATAGGTCTTCTACGCTTCACTCGGCTCCTCTCCCAGCCAGGCTGCCAGTCGGTCAGTTAGCCAGGCAGACAGCCCGCCACTGTCCCAGTGCCTCATCCCACCACCAATACCATTTAAATGTTCCCAGTGATGTGACAGCCGAGCGGTGGCTGAAAAAAATGTGTGTGTGTGTGTGTGTATATGTAGAATGTTCGTAATCTGCGTTTGTGTGTGTTTAACTGAGGGATTGGCTGATAAGCTCAAAAGCTTGTTACAGATGCCAAGTATCCTCAGTGTTTGTGACTCTCTTTTCACCTAGGCCAAAAGGGAAAAAAACGGCATCAACGGAGAAAACGGGATGAGTGGATGAGGGCCTATATGTATGCACACCTACGATCCTTCCACCCACACTTCTCTTGGGTTTTGCTCCTCTTGGTCACAGCAGCATTCTTTCTTCCCCTCCTTACATCCTTTTTTCATTTTTTTCCACGCATAGACTTCTCGTGTCTGTGTGTGTGTGTGTGCCTAGTCAAAGGTAGGAGTGCTTCAATTTTGGTAGTCATATGCTGAGAAAAGGAGAAGTCTATGATTAGAAACCCTGTTAATCACAAGAGAAGGTAGAGATAAATCAAAGTGCAGATTCTGGTCGTCTTCTCTGCTGAACAGCAGCTTTCCCCTCCCTGTTTACTTTCTGCAATATCAGACACCTTTCCCTGAGGGCAGCAGTGTGCTCTGGCACGCAGACACGCACACAATCACACCCCTGCACAGACGCACACCAGAGACGTAGCCCACTTTGATGTCACTGATAGCATACATAAAAAAATGGAGCGGTAAAGAGCAACAACTTCAAAGATGAATTTGACAAGATAGGAGCATTAACCCCCATCTCCTTTTCTTCTCTCTGCTGATTTCCTCATCTCTCTTATCTCTGGCTGATAAAGGGATTCTAATGAAATGAGACAATGAATGAGGCGACGCTCGGGAAAACGATGGGAGAGGGTGAAGATGAGCCAAACTCTAAAATGAGTAAAGGCAGAGATGGATTGCAACAATAGAGGCATTTGAAAGTGTCCTTTAAAGTCCAAATCTTCTATTTCAGTCAAATTGTCTAACAGTAGCCTTAAGCCGCGACTAATTTGTCGTTAGCCATCTTGTGAGTGATCAGTGTGCGGTTCGGTTTTTGTGCTTCACACATTGTCCTCAGGTTTCTCACACCACCACTCCTAATAAAACTGTCAGCTTCATTTACACTCTGTTCATACTTGGTTGAGGTCGACCATTCTTTTGTTTGTTTCCGAATGTGTGTGCACACGCGAGTGTCGATGGTTTCGTGTCTGGCCAGGGTTTATGTGAGTTCTGGGCACGTTGTAAGCTCTTTCTGCGATTTTTGCCTCTGCAGTAACACGGCCCCTCCAATTTCTACCCGTTGAGGCTGTGTGTAATATGGATAACCCAGTGGCATTTACACCAGACACCAATGGTATTTACAAAGCTCGGTGGGCTAGGCCATGCTCCACTTTCTGACCTTAATCTGCTACCAGTACCCATATGATAGTGTGTGTGGACTTAGATTTATGTGTTTATATGTCATGGATGCTTAGGCCTCGAACTTTGAACCTTTTGCTGACTTTTTGCGGATGCAATTATGTTGAGTGTGCGCCGTCAATTACAGTGGATCTGCTGCAATGTCTTTGTTTTTGCAGAAGCCAGTTTTTGTGTGTGTGTGCATGCTGAAGCCCTCGCTCTATTACTCAGTATCTGCATGTGTCATGTTCTGTGAGACGTGGGATCTGCTTCGCCCGGCAGGCACCTTAATTTTTTACCATGTTGTGTGCTACACCACAGCATACCGCATGAAAGTGTACATCTACACCCTCTCCTCCTCTCTCTTCCTCGTTATTCATCTGCCTCCCCCGTCTTCCTACTCCCCCACCACAACTAGCACCCTGCCTACTCGCCTCTTGCCACACACACATCTGCACGCCTAATCAAAGCAAGGAGCTCTCCAGATTAGCTCTTGAGAAAACTCCCTAAAGACATTCCTTCATTTTGACCATTTTCAGGTACTCTCTTTTCCTCCTACCCTCCACCCCCTCCTTCCTCGCTTTGAATTTTTAACCTCCCCACTGAATAAGAGATGTGGCCATCCTCATGGGGGAAGAAAAGTTGGAGGGAGGGCAAAGATTGAAGGAGGGGAGAAGGCGGGGGATGCAGAAGGGAAAAGGTTGTCCCTAAACACGCTTTCACATTTATCCCCTAAAAACTCTACTCTGTGTACTCAATAATGCATGGCCATCTCTCACTCGGCATGCCCTCCCCTTCTTCCCCTCATTCCCTTCTTCCTCCATCTCCTTCATCTTCCTCTTGTTGGTTCCCCAAGCGCTCATCACTCCAACCAGCAGATTAACTGCAGGGTGAAACTGAGACTGGCAAATCAGGGTGATGGTAGAAGGGCAATGGGGACCAACAGTAAGAGAGAAAAGAGAGAGAAAGCAGATGAGTCATTTGTCATTGTGCGAATGGAGTTACTACTTTAAGTATTGATCTGGCCGAGTGGGCTTTGAAGTTGTACTATTTCAGAGGGGCAGTAGAGCTTGACTGGGCCTCCAAATTGGATTCGGACTCCAACTGAAACCTCCAAAATTTTTATCTTTGTTTGTGCAAAGCCTGTGGTGTGCCTAAAACCCCACAGAATTTTCTCGTCGTTTTTATTTATTTTATTATTTTTTTTCCCCAGCTTGTTTTCATTTTCACAGACAAAATCATTCCAGCCAACTTCAAATCTGTCTGTCCCTGTTTTGTTTTTTTTAAAGGCCCTGAATATAAAAATGTCAGTGTGGGTACAGAGCTGCCTTGATGGGCAGTCACAACAAAAAGCAATCCCAAATAGGCCTTGAAGCAGTGCAATTTTATTCCAGGTTAAAAGATACCTTCCATAACCGGCTACAGTACATGACACACACACCTCATGCTTATTTTATAACGCATGCAAGTCACGTAGTTTGGCATGTGTACTGTCTGTTTCATGTTTTGAAGGTATTGTACTTTAAAGAGCTTTGTCTCCCAGAACTGTTACGTTGCCGAAGCGCAGCAAGCCGAGCAAACTTACCCATTCAGGTCTTGTTGTGCATGCACATGGTATCTGCAGCACTCTTGTCTGTTTGGGTGAATGAAGTGGTACGCTCGAGACTTCTGAAGATTTCTCCAAGCAGGATTTTAATGTCTATTCTTGAAAGTGAAAGCGAGTTTCTGCTTTCAAACTTTCTTGTTGATTTTTTTTTTTCCTCTGAAGTGTTGCCTTTTTTTCTCATCTCAAAAGGAGGCAGTAGTTAAATACTGCAGGAGCAACCCTCCATAACAGCTTCACAAATATATTTTAATAATATTAATTGGAAAAGAAATGTTAAACCAAACTGTTTGTTTTTTGAAATCCTCTCAAAGACATGCAACTGTGTGTTGTGACATAAGATGGTTTTTCAATCGATTTTAAAGTTAGTGAATTTATGTTAAGGATTCAGCATTCCACAGCTTGCTATACGGAGCTACAAACATGCTGCTTTTCCTTTCTTCCTGACTGAAGCAGCATTGGATGCAACACTTGAGGTTTTTTGTTGTTGTTTTTTTAAAGTTGTGTGTTGGCTCACAAGGCAGCTGGCTAACTCGAGAAAGAAGAAAAGCTTGCCACCACTATTGGAAAGTGCACATTTTTGGCGGCTCGATTGATGATAACAAGCATGCTACTTGATTGAAGCCAGTTGAAGGGAACATACTTGAAGGTTACTGCATTGTTTATCAGAAAACAGCCCCAAAACATACAGAGGCAGATGAGAGTAGAGAGAGCGAAGGTTCACACCTCCTTTCTCAAATTGAAGTCGACCATGAAAAGTCAATAGATGAGCGCCTTTTTTTCTGAAATAAAGTTCAATATGATAAAACTACATCCACTGGGGTTTTTTTGTTTTGTTTTGTTGTTTCCACTGTTTACTGAGGTTCATGGCGCAGATGGATTTATTTACAGAATTCAAAACTAGAAGGTGGTTTCACAGGTTTCTTTTCTCAAGGAGGGAACTTTTTTCCCATTCTCTGACATCACAAATAGTTTGAAACTTCATGTTTTGTTCACTTCAGCTTACGTGAGTACAGTGTACGAAAGTACAGTTAGAAAAGGTGACCCTCCAGTGTGCATGTTGCAGTCGGAATGAACTTTTTCCTGAGGTGTGGGACTTTCTTGTGTCCTTTTCAGTGAGGGCAAACATATTTGCATACTCACAGTATTATTATGTCAAAAAGAAATCTGATGTCATTGAAGGATATTGTTACATTTGTGTTGGAAGCATATATAAGAATCATATTTAAAGTTTTTTCCCTTAACTGGGAAGCATGTTTGCTTCTAACTATATAAAAAACATGATCTTATTGCATCATAAACAGCTTGACTATGACATATAAAACATGCAGGTTCTGTTGAGAACAAAGGAGAGATTGTTGTCAGTGATACAGATGGTTGAGACTAATCTTGGCTCAGCAGATGAGAAGATGGACGGTGTTATTGAGGGTGGAGTGAAGGAGAAGGGTGCAGAATGAATGAGGCGCAGAGAAGGACGAGCAGTGGCAGGAGTGATCTGTATACGACTGAAGGGAGCACAGAGGGAGAGACGGAGAGATTGACAAATGATCAAAAGCTAAAGAGACGTGAAGCGACTGCAGTGATTGAAGAGGTGGATATGGAAGTGAGGTAAAGTGAGGAAACTTAGCTAACTTAGCAATGAGAGTGAGAAAAGGTGAAATAAAGGCGCAGGGCTGAGTCCGGGTGTTCACGTTAGCTATGATGACATATGGCTGGCTGGCTGTTGTAATCGTTTACCGTAGTTCTGAGAACCCTGCAGGAAAGTTGACACTGCTGCTCTTAACCAAAGGTGACTTCATCACTGTGTGCGTCTACATGCCCTTTTCTTTGTCAGCATACTTTATGTGAGAGACCTTTCTGTCTTTTAATTTGTCCCCTCCTCTCTGTGTCTTTGTCTTGGCTGTTTGCGAGATCAAGCACGTCACAGCAAGTACTCCTCTCACAGTGTTTGGAGAGCAGGGAGAGGAAAAGGAAGTGGAGATTCAGGGGAGAGCCAAATAGGTTATTTAGGGCTCTGTACTTAACTGTACACAGTTAGCGGTCAGCCAGCACACACCACGCACACACTAAGCCACAGGGCTTCCTTAGAGATTGTCTGCTTAATACTGCATAGCACTTAGAGGCATCAACAAGCCCCGTGGTGCTCCACTGAGGCGGAGAACGCATGAAAGCATGCTAATTCCCCCCAACGCACTCCATCTTTCCCTTTGTGACCCCCCTCTTCCATCTATCCATCACAGCACTTCCACTTTCTGCCCCTCAAAATCTCCTCTGTAGCCAGCACGGTTTAATGAGCACACAGAACACAACATTGTGTGCAGAGTAACACAATAGAATGTTGCATGGTATCAATTTAGACCTAATCCAATTAAAATGACATGTTGATGAGGTTGTTTTTGGACCTCCAACCTCACATGACCTCAAGGATTCAGCACAATGTAATTTATGTGTTGATTTGATAGCACGGCAAGTTATTGCAAAATGTACCTTTTGGATTGAAAATGACAGTGTTTCGTTCCAGTCACTGAATTTAACAGCCTTTTAATTCTGTGGATTGTCCTTTAAATCATGTGACAATTATCTCTCCCTTTGTGAAAATTGGACAACAACCTTTGTTCAGTGCATATTGCTGGATTAGTATTTGTCAGATATGTTAAACGACTGAACCATAACAGCAAACACAAGCAAGAAATGATAAACTATGAACTACGGAGACACACTGTAGTTTATTCAAATTTCACCTTCGTGATCGTGACCATTTCTACCACGCAGCCTGCAGGAATAAATGAGCTACTCTAATATACATGAATATCATGGCATCAGTGTATACATATAGGATATAATAACTAAGGGTGCCAGATACAGAAGATCTATTCGTCCAAGCTTGTTTTTCTTACAACAATAATTATTTGGGCTGAAAAGAGATAAAGTCTGGATTTTCTAGAATTCCCACTCTATCACCCACAGAGTTTATTTTTGTGGTATGTGCCTCAAGTCTTTCCTGAAAAAAATAGGGGAGAACAGAAATGAAAGCTACTTTCTTGTACAGCGCTCTTCAATCCTCAGCTCATCTACAAAGTAAAATGGGACATAAAATGATTTCATTAGTATTGGTGTCCTTAGAGCGCTCTGGGTTTTCTTTCCGACTGCAGTGTAATGCAGAACGCACCACATGGGACAGTTTGTGTGGCAGCTTTCAAACCAAGTGTGTGTGTATGTGTGTCAAGGGACTTGTGTCTGTTCTGTAGTAAGTGTATTCCCCCTGTGAGTCCCCACTTAAAA
>JAUESE010000056.1:7463127-7475563 GCA_032274725.1 Malacoctenus triangulatus | reverse complement strand
GTGTGTGTGTGTGTGTGTGTGTGTGTGTGTGTGTGTGTGTGTGTGTGTGTGTGTGTGTGTGTGTGTGTGGCTGGCAGTGGATATTCTGAGCGCGGACGGTGTATGTGTGTGCATCAGGGTTTAATTGCGGTGTGCATAGAAACGAGTGTAATTAGCCAGCGCTCGCTTCCCTGCCGCCCGGCTAACAACCAGCATCCCCTCTGTGCTTGCTCTTTCTCTCTCTGCCTTTCTTCTCTGTCTCCCTCCCTCTCTCTCTTGTCTCATGCCTGTTGCCACAACGACAAGCCCCACTCCGCCATTGTTTCCCGCTGTTCTCCAAGAACAAAGGAGGAGGCTATTAGCTCCCTGAGAGAGGAGTGGTGGAAATGGAGGATGGGGATCGAGAAAGAAAGAGAGAGAAAGAATTGCTGTGAGGGTGGGATGATGAGAGTGGTGTGGAGAATTGCCGAACAAGTGAGGGAAGGAGAGACGGGTGCCGAAGAAGTGTGTAAGGACACAAAAGAAACCAAAATAGGGAACTTTACTCAAAGGAGGAGAATCAAATGAGAAATGAAGGGTAGGCAAGAGAGGAAAAAATGGACTGGACTGTAAGAATTAGAGAAGAAACCGATTGACTAAAGCTTGTAGGACAGTCGAGGTTTATCACTTTCTTATAGCAAGGATTACTTTTTTTTTGCATTTCACTTCGTCACACATTCTCTGAATAAAAGTATGTTTCCTCTGTTCGATCTTTGCCTCTTTTCCAACACTCCACTCCTCTTCCGGCCCTTCGCCAGTTCATTACAGAAGGAATTTGAGTGCATGTACACACTTTGTACCTTTTTTTTTTACCCTCATAGCTTACGTGTCCTTGCTCTCCATGCTCGAAAGTGTATGTATGTGTGCACTCTGTGTGAGGGTCATTAGTGGCGAGTGTAGGCGGGTAATGCGCTGTCTGCAATGCTGGCCATCTGAATGTTAACAGATTGTAACACAGGACAGAAAGTGAATTTGGTTTCCTGAGGAAAATGGAGCAAATTACACTTTTATAGCTCTCTGCCACTATCCTTTGCTCCCACCATTACTCACTTGGTGTAGCGAGAGAGAGATGAGGGGAGGGAGAGAATGGGAGAACAAGTGATTGGGAAGATGTCCTTACTGTGGAAGGCGATTGAGGTGTGATGGTGAAAATGTGGGTTATGAGGAAAGGTAGGGGCCGCTCTTTAAGAAGTTGATAGGCTCATTTTTTTCACATCATATGGAGCATACTGCTCCTGGTGAAATGTCTTGTAATATTGTTGGACATTCAAGTAATTATGGATTTTTTTCAGTGACAAGAAATCAACTTGCAACATCTATCTTTGACAGAAAGCTGTGCGTGTCATTTCGCGGATATGCTTTGGCCAACATTTGGGGAAGCAGTCGCTCAGTTGGTTCGAACAGGTAGTCCAATAACCGAAAGGTTGGCAGGTTTGAATCCTGCTCCTTCCCAGTTTAAATCTGGTGTTGTGTCCTTGGGCAAGCCATAAAGAATCTCATGTAAGCGCTTTGACTGAGGAGAGATTGTCAAATAAAAGCAATGTAGAAATACAATGAAGGAAGAATCCAGGTGCTTTTGATACTTCCACTTTATAATTTGAAAACTGAGAGTGTTTTCTAAAATGACGATGGTTACTGGGGAACAGTGAGTGCTATGGTAATTCAGACATTTCACTTTCTAATAGTGATGTAATGGCATGCAATGCCCACATGAATAGCTGTCATTTGAATTTTTCAGATGAATTGTCATAATGTGATGAGGTTCAAAAATCAGACGGACTGTGTGCAATCGCTACTAATGACAGGATGATGACAGCTGGTTGACAGATATTGACAGATCTGAACTGCACCAGTGTGGCTTTGTTTTTGTTTAGCGGTCCGACGGGCCTAAATCTGTTTCACGGCAATGTCTAAAAGTTCAGCCTGAGTACTGTCATTATTAATCAATACCCTCCACTTCTTGATCTTTTAATTCATCCATGAATATCTCTTATTTACCACTTCAGCAATGGTCTGCAACTTATGCAACTTCTGGGAAAATCTGCAGACTGGCATCCCCACTCTCTGGTTTCACCAACATACAGCAGCAAAGTGTTGACATAGCCTGAGCAGTTTGTTGTTGTTATGACACCTATAGCAACACATCTTTATTTAGACATTGTGTTTCAGTGAGACTAAATGCAGTGCAACGTCTGACTGCTCCGGGTCCTGTGATTTTTACTTTTAAATAACCCCGACTCTCCCTCACTGACCTCAGGTTAACTTTAAAGATCTGTTCAACTCATTAAAGTTAGAGTTCCCTTTAAGATTCACATGGCTCCTGTTCACCCGAACAGAATGCATACATTATCGGATTCACTTCTGGCTTTTTGACTCCATTAGGTGTTTAATTTTTAAAGACTGCAGCCAAAGTTGAGTAACCTTTGCCCATTGAGACCTAATGTGGCATTTACATCCTCCTCCCTTTAGAGCTGCATCTGATGTGAGTAACTTTTGTATTTTAATTTAATACATCATGATTCACAACAATCCAGCAGCAGAACGATCCATAACTGTCACTTAACATTTATGATACTTGTATTTCAGGTCTATTCTTGCTATACGTATTGATTTAGTGAGTTCATTTCTATTCAGATCATCTCTCCTCTTCTCATTTATGACGTCTTCTTTTTGCATGTTAGCCTTTTGTGAACCAGACGAGCTATTTATAAACTTAGTTGAGAATGTGGGTGTTTGAACGTGTTTGTTTTGTGGTAAACTGTACAATCACCACTCTTTGAAGCGTCTCAAAGCTTTCTCTGAGGTTTGATGAAAGTATTCGTAGTATTATTATGAATGGCATTGTCACACTGGTCAACATGTCTTTGAAAAGCCTTTCTGTGGATCTCTGTCCTCTTTGTTTTTGGCTCCTTAATCTGTGAGAAGACATTAAACTCCACAACGCTTGATATAAAAGGAGCAAGAAATCGTTCGTAGAAACCGGTTTCCTGTTGTTTCTTCAAGCCCTGATGAACAGACAGGGGGTGAGAGATGCCTCTTGATTTGAATTAGAGCAGAGCTTAGCTGAAACTGAGTGAGACAGCAGTCAAGGTTGGCTCAAGGGCAACATTTCACAGCCAGGCAGTGAATGCGTAAGCGTCGAGGCACACAAATATACGCACACGCGTATATACTCTCATATGAGGATTCACCCGCCTGACCTGGCAGATCTGTTTCCCTGCAGTGGGAGATGGGGAATATCTTTCCTGGCGATGTGTTGCACCTCAGCATCAGAGAGATTGTATTCCTTCCTTGTGGAGGGGAGCAATGATGGGGCACTGTCTCCATCACTCCAGCTCTACCTGTCTCATCTGAATGTCTCCTTTCTCCTCTCTTCCTCTGCCCCCTTCATCCCTCCTTCCACTCTCTTTCTCTGTTTCACTCTCTGCTGCTCCCTCCATCTGCTTCCCTCCCTGAGCTGACATTTGCTGTCAGCCAGCCTTATTATTTTGTTCTTCACATTTCTGATTAGAATTCTCTCGTTCCCTCTCTACCTCTCCGTCTTGGTTCCTCTCCCTCTCTTTGTCTCTCTCCTCCCCCGTCCCTCCTCCTGGCCCTCCCCCACAAACACCTCAGTCCAATAATGTTTCCCTTCCCACTTTTTTTTCCTTCACTTTTTTCTTTCTTTCTTTTTGCCGCATTCAATTCAGCATAATCTAATTCAGTCTATCTTTCTCCATCCCATCTTCCATTACACCTTTCTCATCTCTCACCATTTCTCTGTCTCACTCTGTGTTTTTAAAGGTCAGTTTTCTTTTTATTTTTTCTCTGTCTGTCTCTCTTTCTTTCTCCCCCCCTCTTTTTTATTCTCCCCCATAAAGTTCTTGCTGCAGTCGCTCCCAAGGACTCTGTGTCTCTGGCTTTTAATTATACTCTGTGGGCCCTCTACCTTCTCCCCCTAGAAACATGCACATAAGCGAGTTTGTGCACCTGATGACATGCACAGATGTGGTACGTGCTTGCAGCGAGTAAACAGTATAAGCCCCAGAATGATTGTCCAGGTGTTCTCTTATTGACATTGTCTCTTTCTCCTTGTTGTTTTGCGCATCTAGTTAGAAAACGGCTATAAAAAAAAAAAGTATTCTGAAGTTGTAGACCAACATTTCACTCAAGACTGATTGAGCTCAGTAGTGATCAAGTATTTTGCCTGTCCCGAGGTCTGCCAAAGGAGCAGGAGTTCATCATGCAACTGGACAGCAAAGGAGAACGGAGAGTGTTGTCATGGTGATATGAATCCCTTGAGGGTATACTTTTCCCCTCATTTACTCTCTCCACAAGTCTGCATCCTGTCCAGTCGCTGTATTTTTCTTCCTCCCCTCACACTCTTTCATTGCTTCTTGCCTTCTTTGTCTCACCATCCTATTTGTTCCTCAGCCTGTCACACTCTGCTCTGTGCCTATTTGTTGTCTTCTCATCCCTCCCAGGCTTTCTTTCCTCCTCTTTCTCTTAATGTCTTCCTTTGTTCCCTTCTTTCTTCTTGTTCCTCTTGGTCTCTCTCTTCTTCTGTCCCTGTGGTCCTCACCTCTTGTCCAGGCATCGAGGGAGGGGGGAAGCAGAGGAAAGGAAAGGAATGCTAATTTTATCGCCACAGTGACGGAGTGCAGGAAGAGAGACAGAAAGAGGGAGAGAAAATGTCACTCGTCTGAGGAAATGAGATGGCCATTTCACTCTGTATGTGTGTGTGTCTGTGTGCGTCTTAACAGGAAAGATCAGGGTGACGCTCTGAGTGACATTTCGTGTATTTTTCCTCCGCTTTGCCTCGCTTCCCTGCCGAGTAAATGATATATGTGTATTTACTCTGTGTGTGTGTGTTTGTATATATATATATATAGGTGTATGTGTGTATGTGTACTTGCAATTTGGTGCACAGGGGGCAAATGCTAATATATGTATGCTGTTTGTCTATGCAATTGTTTTTTCTTTCCATCAGTGCAAGAGCTGTTTTCTACCCTCCTTTTGTTTTTCAAGTCAATCATCTGTCTCTCTCACTTTTTCTTCATTCCAGTGCTCTCTCTTCACCCCTCAGTCATGTCGGAAATGTAATCACGTTCAGGGGCTGCACTGAGGGAAAGGGGGGGCATGGTGGGTGGGGAAAAGGGGGGGGGCAAAAGAGAGAGTTTGAAGCAAACATGGGGAAGAGGAGGGAAAAAGGCATTGGTATGTGTACCCAATTACCACTCCAGCCAGCCCAAAGTCACCTTCCCAGAGAACGGACGCACGCGCTCTCAAAATAGCTACTTCCATTCCGCCTCCTCTGTGTGTGTGACTGTGTGTGTCACTGTATGTGTGTGTGTGCGCGCGTTGGTTACAATGGTGATGAGGTAGACTGAATAATATCATTACCTTCCTCTCGTCCGTCAGCACAAGGCTTATTACGAGTGTGTCATCCCTGTGTGCAATAGTTACCCTGTGTGTGTGTGGTGTGTGTGTGTGTAGGGGGGGGGGTCTGATTGCGCTGGCTGATTGAGTCCTAGTCCTGCAGATTTCAACCCAGGTCCTCATCCTCTGATTAGCTGTTGTGATGTGAGGAGAAGGAAATTTCCAGTGTGTTCGTGTGTGTGTCTGTATCTGTGTGTGTGACCTGAGCACAGTGGTCTCAAACAGCCTCTGTTGCTCTCTGTCTTTGTGAGCTCGTGAGTGCTTGTTAATCTGATTTCTTGTTGCCTTGTTTTTGTGAGGCACAAAGTTGTAGACTGTAGCAATAAAGGCACTCTATTTGGTATCTCTCTCGCTTTCCAAATTGCAGATGAGGCGTTACAAGTTCAAGGTATTATTCAGGATAGAATCGGATGCAGTGTAATGCTGGAGAGTTACATCAGGCTCGGTTCACTTGGACACCAACTTTCACGTCAGCACCTGTAAGATAATGTGGGTCCTTACAAGCAAAGCAATGCAAACGTCAGCGTGCCCTTGTTAACTGTGGCCTCGTTCCGCCTTGCTTCTTAATTAAGAGACCATCTTCCCCCCCCAGCACTGCCTGTTTTTCCACACTCTGCTGGGGCAGAAAAAGGACAGGTGCTGAACGAGAGGAGGGCGCAGCAGAAAGACCGGAAACTTCGAGGATGGAAAAGTGTCGGAATGAGAGAGTGATATATTTAGAAAGGAAAAGGGCAGGAAAACAAAAGATGGATAACTTGAGAAGGAATGAAAAGTCAGAGCTGATGAGGGAGAAAGCAATGGAAAGTGTGTCGACATGGATTTAGAGAGGGGGATAGTGTTGCCTGATGGGGCATAAGACAGACACACACATTCTTCTTTTCCCCCTGCTGAATTGATGCCACACTTTTCCATAACCATCTACGAATCGTGGGTGTGTGTGTGGGGTGGTTGGGGTAGGGGCTAATCTGTTTCATCTTATTCTTTACTTTTCATCTGGACAGGATCTTTCGCTCCATCGCTTCCCATCTTTTGCTATCACATCTGACTGACTCCCAGGAAACAGGGGTGTGTGTGATTGTGTGAGAGACAGTGTGAGCACGCGCGTGCGGTTGCGTGTGTGTATATTTGTGGCTCGATACATTCCTGTACATCCTTGCATGCCTGCCTGACTATCTCTGCCATTTTCCCTCCCTCTCTTGTCAGTGTGTGGTGAGTGGTGAGATAGTGGGTTAAATTTTAATGGTGCTGCCATCTCTCAGTAGCTTCTGAGAGAGGGCCGATGCAGACTGACACACTCACTGAGCCGTGAGAAGAGACAAGTCGGAGAGAGGAGCGATAGCTTGCAAGACACACACACTCATGTTAGGCCACAAGTCTGCTGTATAAACAACAGGTAGAATAAAAGAAAGGCTTCCTGTCTTGTTTTCCAAGGTTTTGAGGACTCCGTTGACTTCATGTCAACCACTCAGCTAATTGTGCTGTGTGTGACTTCTGTTTGATCCACAGGTTTGATCATTTTTATTAAGGGATAAAATTCAGGTCAATATTGTCGCTGTAGACAGAAGATGTAAGGATGTGATGATCACCAAAATGATCATAGTTTTGAATTTTGCACTGCATGATATAAAAGGTTACACTGAAGTATGTTTTTCTATGTTGATTCCTAATATTCTTATACAGTTATTTTGCTTCTACAAATGAATTAACGAAGGTATATCAAAATGAATTGATGACAATTAAGTCACGAGTGAAAATTACAGAGTATTCAAGACAGTCAGACTCTGCACAATGTTTGTATAGATAACAACACGAGGCTGAATCTTCTGATATCCCTCAGCAGTTTATAAAAATCAAGAGGGTTATAATTTAGACCACACTCAACATAGTTGTTTTACTTTTTCCTTTGATTTGAGCACATGTCCCTCTTTGAGGTAACATTTTTTCCAGTTTCAATCGAGCTCAGGCTTGCTGCTGGAGTGGTTTGTGCTCACGCCTCACTGTGAGAAGGACCTGGCTCTGCGTCCAGGTGGGGCCACTTGTTTATCCTCTGTGTGGGGGTTTTTGTGCCACAATCCAAAAACATGCACATGAGGTCAACCGGTGACGCAGTGTTTACCTGGAATTGACTCCAGCTCCCTCCAGTAAAGCAATATCGAAGATGGATGGATCTAAGCTTAACTCATTACTGGTGTAGCAATTAAGCTATTATCACACGTCAGGCTTCGCTTTCACAAACACAATGTCCCTGCTGTGCTGCCCCCCAGCTGGTTTTACTGGTTGAAAACAAGCGCGCCTTGTTGCTGACCAGTATTTACCTTGCTTTTTGAAATCTCTGTGATCACGCATGCTCTTGTTGCTATTTTCTAAAAACAGAAATGCTGGTACCAACCATTAAATCCAGTAAGCGTTTAAATCCTAATAGAGACTGTGAACACTAATGCTCTTAATAAAGAACAAAAACAAATCACAGCCAGGTCATCCTGTAGGTTGAATGCTTAAGAAGCTCAGCGGTGGAGAATATAATCCTTACGCTATATTCATTTTGCAGAGGCTTTGGTCACAAGAAGCACGATGATGAATCCTAAAATAATGGTCGGCATCTGTGTTTTATCCTCGCATAGCACCCAGAATATCTCCCAGTACACAGCTCTGGTAGGAATGCTTTGGGTGAGCACAGGGGCTCATCTGGACTGGTGTATGAATCTGAAAACTTAGTCAGGCAAGCGCTCATGCACAGAAATGCTTACACAAACATGTGCCAGTCTCTGAGCCATATTGTGTGCTGTTTCTTGATTGTTTTCATTCGCCCGGCCTCACATAGCCGTCTGATTGGCAACACGTCCCCTGATGGCTCACTAAGCACATGGAGGGATTAGGTGTGTACTTTTGTGAAATTGGTGTTTTTGTTTGTGTCTTTGGTGTGCATGCATGTGTGTCTTTTTGTCTAGCCCCAACTACAGCCAATTCCAGAGAGAGGCCGGCAGACAGATGTTCTCGGAGAGGATTTGCATGTCTGTCTGTCTGTTTAAATATCATCTCTCTTGTTTAGTTTTTTTTTTTTTTTTTTTTTTTTTCGGGAGGTTGGAGCTTTATTTTCTCTTTTTGGGAGGGGCAAAACTGATTTTACAAACTGGAAAACCCTGCAGCACCCTGTGGATCTTTGATGTGATACACTTTTCCCCAGGTTCCCACACAAAGGAAAGGGTTGCCAGATCATGGTTGTCATCCCCCTCCAGCTACTTAGTTTGACTATGATCTGGTGTTTGAAGTATTTCAAATACCTGCAGTAGATTTCCCACAGTGTGTGCAACAAAGGGAATGTCTCACACACACAAATGCAAAAATGTTCACAGGGTTCTCGGCAAAATAATTCAGAAGTGATCGCTGGATCACTATACTTCATGTTTTTAAAGAAAAGATTCAAAGCCAGAAAGGAAAAAGACTGAACTCCAGGTTCAACATTGAGCTTTGTGCTTAAATTATTAATTTGCTTCACAAAGACAGAATTGCAAACCTAAGTTTAAAAGAATGAAAAAAATAATTACAAAACAGAAATTTCTTGTTTACAGGAGTTTTCAGACACATTTATACCACTTTATTCAGCACTGAATTGCTCTCAAAGTAGTTTGATTTGTCTGTTAAACTGATCGGTAAAATTTGAAAGGAGTGTCATCAAGGTCCAACATGCAAGATATCTCGCTGACAAACTTTTTGCTGTCTCACAACAACATCCTTGTTCAGTCTAGATCAGGTTATGAAGAGGAAACTCTCTCTAAAGGTTGAAATAAAAGAAGTTTCAAACCACCGGGACTCCTTCAAGCATTTGTCGTTCAGCCAAATTGAGAAACACAGCTTGAAGGTTCTGGGTGAGGGAATTTGCCACAACTTCTCAGCAGTCCCTCGAACAGTATTTCTTCACAGGTTCTCTGCAGAGATCAGAGAACCTGCTGGAGAGCTGAACATCCCAGCAGCACTTCATAATCCTGGCTTTTATTGGCTAGATGGAAGTCACTCGCGAGGAAAAGACATTGTAATGCTTGAGGTCTGTCAAAGGGCATGTAACAGAGTAGGAGAGCGTGAGGGAAAAGACTCTTGTCTGAAGAGTCACAATAAAGGCACCAGTCATTATCTGGCTAATACCATCCCTGCAGAGAAGCAAGGCGATGGTAATGCAGTGTGCGACAAGGGTGCTTGTCGGTGAGTTCATGGGGGGAAAACCTTTTTTCCGGAGTGTACATGACACGAGCCCAAGGCAACCGTTCACCTTTCAGCACGACAACAACCTGAAGCCAATAAACCTAAGACAAATGTGGAATGGCTTCAGGACACGTCTGAGGCAGTCACTCAGAGCCGGGATGTAAATTCAGAATGGCCACGATAATATCCAGTGATGGTGTTTTAAGCATGTTCTTCAGTCATGCTGATGGAAATGGGGACAACTCTGCCTGATTAGTGGAGGAACTGGAGACTTGCCCCCAAATACTTGCAGCTATGGTAGGATTTGGTAGGATTCATCTATTACTGAGTGAGAAATCTATCGACTTGATACATCAGCGTAAAGAACTCATCCAATATTCGGTACCAAAATGTCAAATCTGAAGAAAAATGTTTTTAGTTCATCGTGGTTAATAATTGAGTGTTCAGTTATTTGCAGTTACATCTGTCATTTAAGATGTCAGCAACACAAACTGCAAAAAGAGACAGAACACTTGTCAAAAGTGGATACTTGTAACACTGTTGTAAGCTCCGTGTGGAGATAGAGATGACTGTCATCTGTCTTCATCGTCAGATTATCAGAAAAGTCTGTCAGGAACAGAGCTTTCACTTCATTTTCACTTAGTGTATCACACTCTTCTCCTCATCCTTCCTGGTCACCTTTTTAGCTCCTGTTTCCTTCCCACAAAACAGCTTTTTCTTCAATGTTGGCCACATTTTTCTCTTATTTTCTTCTCTCCTCTCTTTTCCTCCCCCCCTCCTCTCCTCTTCTCTCCTCAGTATGATCATGTTTTCCAGTGACAAGCACCAGAAAACAGCCCAATCTTTTTGCCTCCAGACATACACTCAAGTGTCTGTGTGTGCGCGCGTGTACATGCGTGTGTGTGTCCTGCGAGCGATGGCTGACATTAGAAAAGGCAAATTTCCCCACTCCTTTCCAGCCCCCTCATCGCGCCTTGCTCAAGGGATAATTAGACCGCGCAAAGCTGGCCCTTGTCATCCTCTTTGCCACATTTGTGTGTTTGCATATACATTTGTGTGTGGACATGGTCCTGTGTGTGTTTGTGCATGTGTGCCAATCTTTCCACCATGCGATCAAGTCACAATTGCTAATCAGACCCGTAAGCCTCGCCTGAAGAGTCCAAGAGAAAGGGATGGGGGGGGGGTGAAGGGTGGGCCAAATGATTGAGTGCTTTCCTTTGTCCTCATCACTGAAGCAGAGATAAAGACGAGCGAAGGGATGGATGGTTTGAGACGAGAGGACAGAAACTGAGGGATTAACAGGATGAGTGTGTGCACCAGCACTGTGACGCGCTTTTAACTGTCCTCCATGGCATGACACCATGTAGACCTCCATTTTTCTCTGTCCTTCTTTCATCTATTTTGCTTTGCATAACCGCTTGTATCCATAAAGTGCCTCTCTATCACATGCTCATGCTCTTTTTTTTTTCTTCTTCTCTTCCTTTTTTTTTTTTTTCTTGCTCCTTCATGCTCACATTCGCTCTCTGCCTGCTATCTTTCCATAAGGTAATAATGAATATTTGAGGCCTGACAGGAGTGCGGTACCTAATCCGTTTCGCCCCGGGCAAAATGTGCCTCATGGGGTGGATGTGTGTGAGAGTTCATCTAACTTTTTAATTGAGATAGAAACCCAATTTTTAAGTTTTCATTTCTGCTACCATGCTCATGTAAATGAGACTTTCTGCATGGATGTGCATATATCACAGGAGCAGCCAGGATGGACACTTGACTCGCAGACGCATGGCAGTACATTAGGAAGGCCGCTGGCACTGTACATAGAGAGCATTCACTGGCACGACCTGAGTCTAATCTTCTGACAGGATGAAGTATCCGTGAGCAAGCAGTTGTGAATCCCCCTGTTAAATGGAGGGATGGTCGGGCGTAAACTTTCCCTCCTAATGGGAATGTTGAAGTTTTGAATTATTAGCAGTTCTTGCTTTAATTGCTACCTTTAAGGCTCATGCCGAGTCCGAGACGTTGTCAGACCTTCAAGGATCGCTGTCTGTAGGATCACTAAAGTCATCCGTCAGCCTCATGCACACAGATGTGAACAGTCTCTACAAATGTCACCGCGTGCCATCCACAACACCGGGAGCAAGGACTCAGGTTTGATTGATACCCAGCATCTCTGCGAGCCTGCCTAATGATGTAATTCACTCCGCTCTCCGTAGAGGGAGCACTGTGCTGTGAAGGCCAGTGCAGCATCAAGGACACTCACTCTGTGAATAACAAACACCGAGGCACCACGCAGACTGCCAGAGTACTACAAAAAAAACTACTTACATACCCAGTGAGTCACACCAATAGTCAGTCTGACACACACAGCTGCTTTGTGTGTTCTGGCAATGATCCCTTTGTGTGTTCGTGTTGTCTCTTCTTCCTGCGCTCAAGGCTCAGGTGTTGTGGGTGGCTCAAGGTCACATTCTCATCATCTTTGTCCTATAAACTTATTTCTATCTCCCGCCTCTTTATTTGCTTTCTCATCGTCTCAGTTTCCACACCTTTATTTGCTCTCGCTCCTGATTTGATTTGCTTTTCCCCTTTCCACTCCGTAGCTCTCCCGCACTCCCTCTATCTCTCCTCCTTGTAATTAGCCAGTGTAATTGCTGTAGTAAATCTTTTCTGATGTCCCAAGGAGACTGGCTGATATAGGACTGATTTAATAAGCACACCATAGCAGCTCACCTCTCCCTGTGTGTGTGTGTGTGTGTGTGTGTGTGTGTGTGTGTGTGTGTGTGTGTGTGTGTGTGTGTGTGTGTGTGTG
>JAUESE010000056.1:7331049-7343207 GCA_032274725.1 Malacoctenus triangulatus | reverse complement strand
TCGAGGTAAAAGTCCGCCTCGTCAGTGAGACTCGATTGTCTTTACGGAGCACAAATCTGACAGGAAACATCGTCGTTAGCATTCGTTGTTCGTCCTCTCCTGGTGTGTATCTTAAATTAAACACCCCACTGTTAACCTCAAAATTCGGTGGAAAACCCAGATGATTTGTAGAGGCCTAATAAACTTTACCTTCTGGCCGATAAACTTCTTCAGTCGATGAGCAGGCGTAGTGAAAATATCCTCTTCAAACAATATATTGTTTTACTTAAATGTGACTGAGCAAGCTTTGTTTCTTTGGCGTTTTGTTAGTCTTTTAAATCCAATTTGCAAACTCGCATGGGGGGAGACAAACTGCTGTCATTCACCGTGAACACGGCCGGGATTAGCATGTCACAGCTGTTCGGGAAACGGGAAGGGACGTTTGTGACAGACCGGTGAGCAATGTTGCTGCTTCGTCACCTTTTCGAAATAAATGTCGATATTCGCCTCTTCATTGTATATTCTTTTAACTTGAAAAGTGCTTGAACGATCGATTAAACGCTGCATTACACACTCCAAGCATGATATTCTCTTTACCATGTTTCGTATGGTTTAGTTCAGGGGTGTTAAACTCCGGTCCGGCTTCTGACGACTTTTCGACGCTCCTAACACACCTGGATCAACTCAGTGATCGTTAGCAGGCTTCATCCCAGCAGGATGACGACACGCTCCTTTAAAGCAGGTGTGTTGGAGCAGGGAGACATCGAAAACATGTCGCTCCAGGACCGGAGTTTGACACCTCCGATTTAGATACTAAACCATCTTGTCCACAGAATGATTGGCAAACCTTTGCACCGTAAATGATCCTCGCTTAACTCTCGTTTTTTCAACTGACTGTGGTCAAATTGAGCCATTAGAAATGGATGAACTTAGTTCTGTACTTATCGACATCTTGTTAACCAACAAATAATGACACTGCACTTTGACTCTGTCATTGTTTTATTAAATTTAATCTGTCTAAAATGATAGTTAGATTTCAGGAATGATAGACGGGATTGTAATTTCACAAGCGATTACCGCCAGGATTGGGAAAATCAGTTAGGTTGGAAGTTCAACTTTTTATTTATTTGTATATTTACTTGATTCAGTTTTTGTTTGTTCTTTAGTTTCGTGTGGCTGTGGGCCAATGTGCTGTTCCATTGCATCCAGGAGATGGCGCCTTTCGTTCAGCACTCCCTCAGAGCGAGCAGGTGCAGCAGATGGGAGCGAATGAGGGAGGCGGCGTGGCCGACAAATAATGCAGTTGGTTGTTTTTTTTTTTCCACCGTTGCAGGTTAACCTCATTGCTGGAGGCTTTCGACATTAAACAGTGACATGAGGTCATGTGGTGTTTTCCGTTGATGGACTGAACCAAAGAGAAACGTTGGATGAGGAAAGCCTCCCAGTGACGAGTCACGAAATGCACAGAATGCGTGATGGTCCTTGAAGTCGCGCGGCTCTGCACCGCCCGACACACACACGCACACACTTTACTGACATTTCACACGTTGTGTTTTTGCGCTGTGTGCGTGAGGTCTAATCGTTTTCACGGGAGGAGGGCGAGCACGTCGCCTCTCCCTCACAAAGCGCACAAATGTAGGACACAGATCGGTACCGCGGGTTTACAGTATCCGATCACATGACCTCTGAACGCGTCCTCTGCTGCCACAGCAAGAGGCTGCACCTGTGAGGACGCGTCTATTTTTACTCTCCATCCCAGGCGACCATTTGTCGTTGTATTGCAGTTTAAAGTGGAAATGGTTCGCCTGAAGCACAGGTTGATCTTTTCCTTCTGTCCTTCCAGACTAAAATCTGGTCAATTAGGTAAAAATAGGTATATTATTTGTGGTGAATGTGTCGCAAAAATCACAATGAGACCTGCTTTAAAAAAGAAATGTGATAAAATGGGACAAGAATAAACTAATCAATGAAAAAGTCAATGAAAAATTATTCAGAAATAAAACAACAAAAGAGTGTACTTGAAAATGAATATTCCCACCTATATTATATTCAAGATATAGATGATATAAAAAACATTATTTGACTCCATTAACACAGAGGGGAAAAACTACTTTGTTTCTTAGCTGATATTTTCCTCCTGGATGTCAGTCCTTTTGCTCCTTCTCACCATCGCGTCATGTGTCTCTGCAGTATGATATAAACTGCGGTTTTGCCCACAGGCATCATTACTTTACTGTGCACATTAATCCCACCATCTTTATTCAAGTGACTCCCTTGCCTTTCTCAGCAGAATGATGTTTTTTGTCGAGTCACTGCAGCTGGCAACAACACCAGCCAATCCACCATCTGAAACCAACCCCTGCACATTTCAGTTCCAACCATCGGCGCCACACATTAGATTTCTGAAGTCACATTCGTCTAAATATTTGCAGTTTCAGAGCCACTCCTTCACAAATTATTGTCCAAGTTGATGTTTTTACCAGCTTTCCGTTTGTGTGTGAGCAGGTCAGAGCTGGGTGTCTTATAGCGCAGCAGCTGGATGCTTCACTCCAGCAGTTCTGTTCCCTGTGCCATGGTACATATCCATATTCATCAGCCGGAGCATTGTTGCTGTGCAGACCAAACACTGCAGGCTACCGTTCTGCACACTGAGGCCATTGGCTTGTTTGTTAATTTGTTTGTATAACTCGAATGAGGCAAAAATCAGAGAGACCATGCAGAGCATACTTAGGAAATGCTCATGGGAATACATTTCTGCAGGCATTTCGAATGTGTGGGTGTAAATGTTTTTGGTAAAGGGTTGTTCTCACATGAATCCGAAGCTTTTTCAAAGAAAAATGTTCACACTTTATTGCCAAAGCCATTGACATGTTTTACTGCATAAGTCATCAGTTCAGAACTCAGTTTTTTGCTCTGTCTATGAGCCACCTTGGGACAGGCGCTTGACCTCATCCTGGGCACCCCACTGTTCCAACCCTCCTCTGTTTTCCAAGTACATAGGCAGTTGCCATAGAGATTGTTCCCCTAATAGCGGTTATCATGGAAACGAGTCTTTTCGTTTGCTGGTGTGAAGGAAATCAAGAAGAAAAAAGTAACATTTTTAGATTACATTTTGTAACACTAAATTTTTAAACCAACTCGTCACACTTTCATCTGTAAGTGTAAATGAAACTAGAATTTGTTCAATGTTACATGTGAATTTTAGGACTGATTTTATGAAACAGACACAATGTAGAGTATCACATCAATTCTTTGCATTATGCTAACTCAGTAATTGTGTACTACATTCAAATGGCTTATGTTAGTCGATAAAAGGACTATATAAAATATTGGAGGAATTGAAAATATGTATTCATCATTATTAAGTAAATATACAAAATTACATGGCATGTTGGAAGTAAATGAAGCTTGTAACGAGAAGTAAAGGCCAAAAAAGGTAGCGCAAACACACTTATTGAAACTATTTACTCTTTTTGAACAAAAAAATAAACATGTTTATGCATGAGCAAATGCACAAAGAAAGACTAGTGTCCATTAACTAGTGATGCAGTGCTCCACTGGTGTTGTGTACAGCAGTCTCACCTTGTCATGAGAAGGTCCTGGATCCATACCCAGCTGGAGCCTTTCTGTGCCGACTCTGCACGGTGTTCCTGTGTGTCAGGGAGTTTCACTCCAGTCCAAAAACATGTTGGTGCCTCCAGGTGATGACTCTGAGTTGTTCGGGTGTGGATGTGTGCATCTGTGCCCGATGTAAGCTGCAATCAGTCCCAGCACCCAGTGACCCCCAGGAAGAAATTTGTATAAAATATAGAGAGCAAAACCAACTAGTGTGTTTCAATAATTATCAATATGTTCAAGATTTTTTTGAATGTGTACATTGTCCCAAATGAAGACGTACATATAAGTCTACTAAACTTTCTTGTTTTTTTTTAGTTACTGCATATTTCTAAATTTCAGAAAGTAATCTAATCACACTGTCGATCCAGCTTTGACACTGTCTGATTTAGTAAATGAGAGGAAATGTCAAGTATGTTTTTCCAGCTCTGAATGACCTTTCAGGAAACTATTTTGCTGTGAGCCTGAGCTGATAACTGGATGAAAGAATTGATTACCAATACTGCATTCTATCTGGGCCATCATGACTGATGTCCCTCTGTGGTATGTTGTGTTTTTTTTCTTAAATTATTCGACCCAATGGGATACAATAAATCCACTTAGGCACTCTATTAAATTATGCTGCGTCTGGAAGCTTCCTTCCACTGGGGACTGCTTGGACCATCTGTGACCATGCTTTCAATGAAGAGAAATTAGGCGCCCAAGCCGGGCAAATTATTCTGCTTTCCTTTCATCTCTGCAGGGAAAGAAGCTGTCTGATGGAGTGCCTCAGTCCGAAGAGAAAAGGGGGACGTGAGCTTTCGATGGCCCGATGGCCTGCAGACAGTTTGTGAGTCTTGCTTTTGGTGAGGAAATACACTTTTTTTTTTTAATCCATTTTATTGATCCATTCGGTTCCACTTCTCAGGAGAGTCGTTTCGACACTGAAAGCCTTGCCTTTGAAACTCTTCCTCATTCCGCTTTAAACACTATATAGTCTGCTTTATTCCAAGTGCATCTTTCATGAGACAATAAATTCCAAATTTGTTTTTAAGAAAGAAAACTTTATTGGTGATTTATAAACCAAACACATTACCACTGTATCCATATAGGTCAAATAAAAAGTCAGAAAATAAAAAGAAAGAAATGAAATTCACTACTTCACTGTCACAGTTGATGAGAGGGTGTACAAAAAAGGGTTTTACAACAGATCTTGGCTGGTCCAATCAGGACAGCACATTGCCACCATAGTTCACCACCATACATTGGGAAAGAATGACAGCATGAACGCTCACTAAACACAAGCATACACTACATATACATCTTTTGTTTTACATCGGATTTTTTTTCGGTCTTTTTTCATTTTATTAGAGTGAAAGGGAAGTGATAGCTCATCATAGGATCATACATATTTCAGATACAATAATACAGTGTTAGATCGTCATGTCAAAGCCAGACACAGAGAGTGATTTTTTTTCCATTTTTTTTCTTGCTTTGCTTCGTTCTCAAAAGCAAAATATTGTTGGTAAAAGAAAAAAAATAACTTGCGTTGAAAGGTATCACACTATAGCATTTACAAATATCTAAAGAGGTTTAGTGGATGCCATACAACATCTGTGGAGCGTGAAGATCGTAGTACATAGATGTTTGGCAGAGATAGAAGTACATACAAATATCCCCTGTGCGAGTTATGAAGAAAAATGATGATACAAAAGAATAAAATCATAGCCATCTATCTATTTATATATATATTTCTCTATATAGTATGTGTTTCCTTAGAGCAGTACATGCAGCAGCCACTTAATGGAGTGACGTCATACTGAGCCGCACAACTCAGGGGATGTGGCAACAAGTTACAGGCAGGGGAGGGGAACCAACAGAAGCAGGTCTTGAGGCGTGTGTGTGCCCCCGTTTCAAAGCCTCCTGAGAGAGGATTGGTGGGATGTAAGTCTGGGATGGGGATCCCTTGATGCCCACGTTAGTTTTCAGAAAATTTCAATTACCAATGCAGAGACAATCTAGTCTACGCTACATTTACAGCGTACATGAAAGCTAATATGTGATTCGACGATTCTAGAACAATCAAGCTGAAGAACGTTTTCTTCTCTGGTACATTGAGAGGGAGGGCCAGCCCACGGCACCTGTCCCCTCACTTTGTCCCAGTGCTCCTCTGTCCCTGTAATTGGCCTCATCCCACCTGGTCACGTCTCATCAGTGGCTACAAACAGGAAATAAACCGCATACTGTAGTATTCACAAGTTAAAAGCACTGAACCGTTTTGCACTTGAAAATATCTGACAAGTGTTCAGGGCACAGACCCCCGCCTGGGCTCCCCTCAGGGCCTCATCCACATTACTCCATGCTGTTTTTTGTCAGCACACCACAATGTTCAGAGCAGGCCGCTCTCAGGGCTGATCCTGAGCCGGGGCGCAGGGCGGGGGTGAGGGTCCCAGAATGAGGGTCAATGGGGGTGGGAGTGTCAAGCAAAGAAAACAGATAAAGCTATGAGGATGGAAAAGAGGGGAAAAAAAATCCAGAGTAAGTGAAATCTCTTTAGAAAACAAGTGACAAAGTTGCATGATCACAAACTTCATTGTCAAATGTAACAGCAGTCAGTGGGTTGGGCGATGGACGGAGAACAAGGTGGTCTGGGAAAGAGGACGGCTCGTGGCAGCTTGGGGAAAGTACAAGCAGGTGAACATTTGTAAACTCAAGGTATTAGGTAAGGACTGGTTGCTACCAAACATTCAAAGCAGAAAGCATTTGGCTTTTGCTGCAGCAGAGGGAGAAGAGAGGATGTTATTGAAATCTCTCATTTTCTGTAAGGTTGCGTCAGAGTCCACTGACCGAATACAGAAGCACAAGCCAGCTCAGCTGGACTCTCCCCTCTGTGATCCTCAGGAGAATGAGAGCTTCCTCCCCATCTCCCCGACACTCTTTGCACTCCTCTGTTGGGGTTCTGGCAGAAGACGAAGCTCTTTGTGTCCTTCTTGATGCAGTGAGCAAATATAGAGTGACTGCAAAGGATGCTGCTTCCATCCTGAGAGAGCTGATGTACACGTGGACCTCCTCGGCGACTGTGCGTGGCCAAAAGCTTGCAGTGTCTCGGGTTGAAGCACGTGTCTTTATCGCCGGTTGGCTTTCTCTCCTTTCTCTCCCTTCTTCAGGGTCTCGAGTGCTTTCTGTGTCCACCTTGTCATGGTAAGTAAGTTTGTGTTTGCATGTTTGAATGTGTCAGCATGCGCATGTGGTTTCATTGAGATCTCAGGAAACATTGTTGGTCATTACCAGAAGAATCTTGCAGCAGTGTCATGTAAGCCTTAGTTTCAGTGACTCTCGCCTGTGCTATTTACAAGTGGTGTGTCCAGCTCCAGACTGCATACATCTGTCTCAGTCTTCTTTGTGTTTCTTCTTTTCCATGGCTGGCACAGCTTGTTGTTGTTTGTGTACAAAGTAGTTGTCTCCTCTAAGAGAGAGTAGTTTACACATTGCAGTTGGGGAGGGGGTAAGACAGAGGTGCCAACATGCCCAGAAGGTTAAAGGGAAAAATAAAACAACTCAAGACAAGGGCCAAGCCCGGTACTTCCGTACTTGAGAGGTTGAAGTAGTCTGATTCGGGGTGTATAGGCACATAGGGGCATGGAGAAAATCTATCATTAATTCTGTATTGTAAGATTTATTGTTTAAAGGCAAGCTCAATAATTTACCTCAGTAAGAAAACTGAAGGCAAAATAAATGTTGGTAAGGCCAGGTTCACAGAAAGAGATTTAATACTATTCGCAGTAATAAGTTTTGAAACAAAATTTGAAAATGTATAATACTTTGTACATTTTCTTTTATCCCAGTGGACTTTGGTTGGTACCTCTGTTTTAACATCGCCCTTCTCTTTGCTAAGTTTCCTCTCCGGTCCTCTACTCATCTCCGTCATCCTTGCCCTTATCCTTCTTGTCCTTCTTCTCCTTCTTCTTCTTCTTTTTCTTCTTGGCCTCCTCTTTCTTCCCGAAAGTGATGAAATCGCTCTTGTCGTCCTCTCCGCCCTGGTTCTGTCTGATGGATATGATGGCTGGGGAGCCAGGGATGATGAAGGCTTCTGGGGGGACCTCGCCGGGCTTCAGGTGCTGTGGGGGTGCGCCGGGACCGCCTGGGCCATAGCGAAAGTGCCAGCTGTTGCTGTCTACGCCGGCACCCATCGGGGGTGAGACCTCTCCTCCTTCAGCATCTGAAAATGATAAAGGATATGGGTGATATGTTAATATTGTGTGGATATATTATGTTTAAAAGGACTTGGCATCTAAAGCATGTGCTTTAACACATAAATCAGGTTAACTCATAAAAAACTGCAATTACGCCTCACTGATTTACGCAGCAGAGGCAGTTTAAAACTTCTGTTGGTCAGTCATTAGTGATGATAGCAGCAGTGCTGAGCAATAAAAGGGAGGAGGTCAAGCCTAATGGGATGTTGGAGAAGACGAAAGGGCTAAGCGATAAAAACCTATATTCTTTGGCACTGTTTGATGAAACAGTAAAACTTCGAAAGGTTTGAAAAGGTCTTGTGGTAAACACGTTTATTGCTTCATCATTTTACCACATCTTGTCTGTAGAAAACAAAATCACGGTGAAACACGGTAAGACTGAGGGAAACTGAGAATGAAAAAAATCAAACACAACATGATCCAGCGTTTAGGGCAACATGGAGAGTCGGCTCAAATGTTCATCACAAAGTGATCACATTCATTTGTGTGGTAGTGTGCCATTGTGCAAAAAGACAGCAAAGTGAAACCTCGGCCTCTTTGGGTATTTCCTCAGCAGTGACCTACTTGCCTCACATATTCCTCTTACTTCTCTGACTTCTTTTCTGAGTTCTTTCCAAAGGGAAGATTATCTGAACACGGCTCTATCCAACCAGAAGGAACAGCGTCTGGGAAAAGTAGCCTGACCTCATGCAGTACCCAGGGCCAAGAATACCAGCTTCTGGGGTCAGTGCACTGTTATTGCCTATAAAGCTTCTCAATAAACCTTTTATGTTTGTCTTTTTCTATATGGGGTCCATAAATATACGAACTTAAAATTGGTCATATTTTAGTCATTTTGTTGCAGTTCATAGATATTGTTCCAACATCCACCAATCAGTGATCCCACAGACAAGATCAAGCTAAAACCATCACTTACAAAATATCATCAATTGTACCCCCCCCCCCCCCCACACACACACACACACACACTCAAACCATTCCATAGAAAAGCCACAACCCTCACAGAGGCATGTTCTTCAGTTTTATTCAATTTCAGTTTTTTCCTGCAACGCTATCAGTTTTCAATTACCAACGACAAGTGAGGTCTGCTCTTAGTGAAGGATTTATGAAGTAAATCCACCATCACATAATGTGTCCAGCTTGGCATTCAATCCTAATCAGTCATGGAGGCACGCAGCACTGTAAAGCTCCTCCTTCTGCAGAGAAAGCACCAAACCACAAGCAAACAACCAGACTTAATGTCATTTTATAAATCTATAAATTGAAGCACTCAGCCAGTTTGGCTTTTCTGAAGTTGTAGTCATGAACAAATACACAAATGATTTTCATACAAAGATCGCCTTGAGTTTCATGAAATAATGATGACATTTTTCAATTTTCTGTGTTTTCATCAACACCACTTTAGACTTTTATCATGAAGAAGTAAATTAATACAAATTACAGTTAAAATCCCAAAGGAATTTTTTTTTTACCACTGTTCAAGAGTGAAGTGGGTCATGCATTTGCCTCACATAACTATTCATTGTAGATCTCCCATGCTTTCACTGACCATGACAACACAGCTGCAAAGAGCTGCAGAGAAAAGACCGAGTTTGACAAAGAGACTGGAAAGATTAGGAGGGAAGGGGACAGGCGAGATCCAGCCTGTGCTTTTTCTACAGACGCAGGGGCAGAACAAGTCACAATCAGTCGATCGAGGACACTCTTTGACCACTGGATAAATCCTCATCTGACTCCCATGGCTGAAACTTGAAACTGAATCCATAATCCCAAAAGTGGGGCAGGAAAAAAAAAACGGAGAATGAATTAAGAATAGAGATCAAAAATACAGAGGAAAATGTAAATTATCTTGGCAAAACAACAGTTTTTCCTGAAGTATCCCTGCTCTCCTGCCTCGAAGAGATTACCCGTTTATTGGGATGTGAGAACTCGATGAGACAGCAGTGGCTCAATGCAAAGTTACATTGGAAAACAAAACGACACCCTAGAGACTGATGAGTCATACTGAGAGCAGACAGATGGTGAAGAGTATAGGGGGCAGAGTCACTCCCACATGAGGATGATCACTTCATGTGAGATTGAAGACGGGTGCATGACACCATCGTCTGATTAAGTTCAAATATGGAGCACCTGATTAGGAAATGGCCGTATCATACCAGTCTTCACTAATCCGGACAGTTAATCTTGATTTTTTTTCCGCCTAACATTTCTAGCAACACATGTCATTTTGATGTCCCTTAATACAGTGATGAACAGTGATGTGAATTTGACCTGAGAGGGAAACTGCACATCTGTCACTTCTATATTTATCCCTCTGATGTATCCTCCTAAATGCTTCTTCATGTGTTTTTCTTTGACTCCATGTGTCTCCCTCCTTCAAGAGTCTTGCTCCTTCACAAAACTAATCCCCACACTGCTGCTTCCCACTGATTTGTCAATGGCTGTTGCTGAGCTCCCACCCTATTTTCTCTGTGCCTCTTGCACAACACTGCATCTCTTTTTTCCCCCCACCACCACCCTCCTTCCACACACTCTGTCTCGCCGTCATTTCTCCTGACCTTTCAGCTAATCTAGCGTGAAAACTCCGCCAGTCAACAGCCGTCCCTCCCAGTTATTGACAAGAGCCTTAATCACGCCTATCAGTGTTTATTCCAACATTAATGCGATTGGGTATAAAACAGCTTGTCCATCATCGACATGTTACACACCAGCATGATTATTCTCTGCACAATGATGGCTGTTGTTCTCCACTGTTCTGTTTTGTGTCGGCAAAATACAAGAGAGACACGAGACCCTGAAATCAATAAGTTTCCAATATAATCCGACTGTGGGTCCTTCAAAGTTTGATCTCTCAAGTCTTCAGTCCCAGATTCTCTGCGTGTGACTTCAGTCCCTTCAGTTTCCTGTGACGCCAAAGGTTTTCACAGCCACTTAAATCACCCAAGCTCCATTTTGCCACATCTACTTTATTCATTCACTTGTCTTGCCCTACGATCGTCCGGTTGGGGAGAAGCGCAGTGGAGCGCAGTGCAGCGTTACATAAGGAACCGAGACAGAGGAAGAGGATGAGGAGGAAGACGAGGGACCAGGATGCGCAAGGATGCAGATGCAACACGGCACCAGAATGAAGAGTGAAAAAAGTGAGGAAAATACTAGGAAAATTTATTTAAGTTGGTCTTTTTTACATTTCTTGCTTCTTTGCACTGCAGTGGGACCACACCCGATCCCAAAACACCACCTGTGCCTGTCAGTGTACTGCGAATGAGTATTTTTTGACGAGAACAAAATGTGATGTTGCTGTCTGCTCGAAAAGCTACCTTTTCATGTGTTCATGGTTTCAGAGCAATCCCTGTGAAGTGTTAGAAGAATACATTTGGGTGCCTGCATAATTTACCATATATTTTAATGTTTGTTAACGTTACAGCAAATCAGGCATTGTCAAGAATATCAATAATATAGAAATAGGAGAAGCAATTATACCTGCACAAGTGTGTGTGTGTGTGTGTGTGTGTGTGTGTGTGTGTGTGTGTGTGTGTGTGTGTGTGTGTGTGTGTTACACTCAGCGGTCACTCCAAGCTTTCTGTTGGCTCTGGACGTCCACCGACATGTGGTGATGCCTGCAGAGGAGCCCTCGGATAAATAATTGACGACTTCTGTTACAATGTTCTCACTGAGGTGGGCTCGCGGGGGGATTGAGTAACGCGCGGCTCATCTCGATCAGCACTTTTATTTTTCCCGTACAGTGGATTATGTCCTCGTTTATCTGCCCTTACAACGACCCGGCTGCTCCTGCGTGAGCCTCTGACGTGTGAGATTCTGCTGCAGAGGGCTTCTTGCGGTGATGGATGCAGGTTAGGGGTGGGGGGGGAGCTTTCACACCGCCAACGTCAGGACCTGGCCCCCACGCCGCGGTGTGAAAGCAGAGCTCGCTCTCCGGGCCACTTCTGGGTTGCAGGACGACTTCACAGTGAACATGGAGGAGACCAGGAACAGCTGCATTCGCACTGAGTGGAACACAAACAGCCGTAAACACAAGACGAGTGCCATTAAGGGGTGCTGCGGTCTCCATCGCTCTCCCCTTTACGCTTCACTTTTTCTGGCCGGTAACCAAGCAACTCTGACGCCCTCTCATGTTGTCATGCACAGTCGTCACAGCTACATCAGTGGCAGCGGGGCAGCTCGTTGCAGAGAGGCAGAAGCTGGTGTGAAAGCAGTCCTGAGCCGCTCCAAACGCACATTCTGGGCCACGCAGACTGAAGAAAGCCCCTTTAAATGATGCCCGCGAGGGGGGGGGGGGGGGGGGGGGGGGGGGGGGGGGGGGGGGGGGGGGGG